>JACDOX010000080.1:232233-246230 GCA_014549065.1 Cardinalis cardinalis | reverse complement strand
TGGGGCTGGGGGTGTCTGTAGGGCAGTGTGGGGTGTGTGCACAGGGGGGATAGGACTGGGGTATGTCCATGGGGCAATATAGGAGCAATACAGTGGGACAGTTCATCTTTCAGAGTTGCAGACAGGGAGGCACAGTGCTGTATACAGTGTATAAATATAAATGTAGAAATGAATATATATATATGTACACACACGGAGGTGTAGCAGCACAGCATCAGCTGGCTAGGAAGGGGTATGGCACATCTGGGGGGGGCACTGYCTGCCTGGTCATTCCCACTTTAAAGCTCTGTCCTGCTAATTCCAGYTTAAGACACTGAGGCTAATCCTGGCTGTGCTCTCCAATCACCATCCCCAGTCCTCTGCCGTGTTCCTTTAATTCCATGTCCCTCCTGTGCCAACTCTCTCTGATTTTCCCTCTATTTTCTCCATTACTTCTTGTGTTTGTGGAGGTTTTTTCCTCCCCCTTGCCCTTAGGAGCATTGGTTCCCCTTGACAACAACTGGAAAAAAGGAGAAGCTTGGAAGCCTCAACCCCCAAATTAAAAATACACAATCCTTACATTTGTGTGTGATTAACCTCTCAGGAAATCACCACCACCTTTTCCCAAGCATTACTGCAGCCAGGCTTGCACAGGAACTGATGGTGACTACCTGTGCTTTTAATTAGCATCACCATTCCCAAATAATCCTCTCATCTGCTATCAGATCTGCTTATTCCTTTTCCTCTCCCTCCTCCCGGGCTGGGGAGGAGGAGCTGTCCCTGGGGACAGATTTCCCTGGGGACAGACTTCCCTGCTGACCTTGAGCTCCCAGGAAGGATCAGATGCTCTGAGATGACTCTGCTTTACTTCATCCCMGTGGCGAGGTGCTAAATGCTTCTTCCACTCTTTTTTTTTTTTTAGCTGATTTGGGCTGAAAAGAAGAGGCTGAACAAAGGGACAGATGTGGTGGAGAAAAGAGGTCCATACATCATGAGCAAACCTCCCTCCATCCAGGCCAAGCTGAGTAAGTGATGCTTGGTGCACTCTGCTGGGATTTTGGGTGTCATTTCCACCTCCCTCCCAGAGCTGGGGTTACCAAAAGCCCTTTTCTTCCTTGGAGGGATAAAACCTTTATAAAACCCTATTAAAACCCCATAGGGATGGCCTTGGGAAAGCACCCAGGCTCACCTGCACCACCCTCCTCACCCATTCCCCAGAAGCAGCAGCCCTTTGGGAGCACTTGGTGATTTTTCTGTGTCCCTGTGCTTGGCTTGCAGAGAGGCAGCGGGAGCTGGCAAAGGCAGCGCTGCGAAGGCAGGGGCTGCTGGGGGCACCCACTGCCCTGAAACCAACTCCTAAAAGGTCTGATCCCCTCCTCCTCTTTTCAAAATGCCTTTTGCACTTCTCTTGGGGAGACTGGGAAACTCAGAGGATTAAAAGGAAGAGTTTGGGACCTTGTTCTGCTGGCTCTGTTTGGCCAGGAACACCCAGTATATTAGAATATACTGCTTTTCTCTCTATTTTGGGGAGGATTTGGTAGTATGGATTTATTTGGGTATCCTGGGGTTTAGCTGGTGGTGGGAAGGAGTGGGATCCCTGCCCTGGCTCCTCAGCCTGTCAGCTCCATGGATGTGTTTGCACATAAAACATCTGTGCTGCTCTCCCTCCTGCATTTCCTGGCAGGTCTGTGAAGTTCAACAAGGGCTACACGGCGCTCAGCCAGACAGCTGATGAAAACCTGGTCTCCCTTGACTCAGACAGGTGAATAGCCCAGGATTTTCGGTAAATATCCCAAGATTTTGAGGGTGGGGGTGCTCCCAGATGGCTTTTTGGGGAGCTTGATTTTCCTTGTCACTTGTAGAGCATCCCTGATGGCCCTGGGCACCTCAGGGCAGCGAAACGCTCCTGTTGTCCCAGATTTCAAATACCCCTTGGGGTTGCACTGCCAGCTCCTTTTCCCCCTCAAATTCCCCTTATGTGCACCCTAAAGCCCCCATTTCCTGCCCAGCTCTGTTTCTTTTTCCCCTCAGTGATGGGGAGCCAGGATCCAGGTGTTCCTCGGGATACTCCTCCGCTGAGGCAAGTGCGGGGCTCCGACTGTGACACTGTGGGGTCCCCAGGGGCTCCCTCGGCCCCCTGACCCCTCGAGGCTCTGGCTGGGGCTGGGATCATCACCCCCCAGGGCGTGGATGTGTGTCCATCCTGCAGAGCTCTGCTTTGTCCCCCGCAGCAGGTGAGCCAGGACCTGAGCCGGCAGCTGCTGCAGGACGGGTACCACCTCGACGAGGTCCCCGATGATGAAGACCTGGATCTCATCCCCCCAAAACCTGCTGCCTCCTCTTCTTGCCCCTGTTGTTTTGGAGAAAATCTCTCCTGTGTGATCCAGTAGCTGCACAAGAACAGGTCAAAATCCAGCACTTTCTTTGTCCCGTGGGATGGCTGGCGGTGTCCCACGCCAGGACGGTGACACAAGGACTGAGCGATGCTGCTCGTGGCAGAGACCAGCTGACTCCAAAAGACTTCTCATTACAGCAATACCAGGGGGAGGTGGCACAGGGACATTTTGGTGACCTGCATGGGACCCGGCACTTGGCTGGGGTGGGAAGGGAGGACAGGCAGGGCCTGGCACCTCCACGGGGTATAAAGGGAAGGATTTGGGAGTTTCTGGGGTTGGAGCTAATGGCTTATTCCCATTCTCCTCAACGCTGCTTTGATGCAGGTGAGGCACAGCCCAGGCCCCCCGTCCCAGCTCTGCACAGGGCTTGGATTTGGGGGGCTGGAGAGYCTCCCTGCTGCAAACCATAAACGCTGCCTTAAACCATGGTCCTGCTCTATGACATAGAGGACAATCAGCTTCTTATACAGAAACCTTATTTAAATATTTCATGTCAAGAAACATGAACTGGTTGGGTGGGGGGCATGTTTGTTTTTGTATCTTACTCGTAAAAGGGAGCACTTAATAAACTGGATCTCATTACTCAGAAGGGGTGCTGGTGCTGTGAAGGGGACTCCTGTGTTCTCTCATTACATTTTACTCTTTTTCCTGTGCCTGAGGAGCAAGGGAGGGAATCACAGCCAGCATTGGGGGGATGCTGGAGCTGCTCCCAGCCTCTCTGTCCCCCTCCATCCTCCTGCTCCCTCCACCACGCTGCCCTTTGCCAGGGACAAAGTCACTTCTTTATTCACAGCAGCAGAGGCTCTCCTGCTCCATCATCCCCCAGGCAGCCCCCTTTTACAGCCAGGGAAGGGGGACACTGGCCAGGCTTGGGAAGAGCCCACCAGAAGCAGCAGAAAGCCTGTGATCTGCACCACCTCTAAGGAGTCAATCCATGGAACTGCTCTTTCTATACCTCAGGGCTGCTTTGGGGGTTTAACAGGTGGAGGGAGACCTTTCAAGCGAGAAGCCTTTGCCCACAGCAGTTTCTATCTACTCAAACATGGAGTGTTGTGGTGGAAGTGTCCCAGGCCCTGCTCAGAGGAGGCAGCAGGCTCGGAAGAGCAGCATCCCCTCGGGTGAGGAGAGGTGCAGGGAGATGCTCTCGTTGGCCGACACGAAGAGCACGGAGCCACGGCGCAGGGACATCTCGGAGGCTGCTGCTGTGGACGTGCCCACGGCTGTCCCTTGGATCACCAGCAGGATGCTGGCAGAGTCCATGGCAGAGATGAGGTACAGCTTGATGGAGGCAGGGATCTGCCAAGGGAAATGTCACTGTGCTGGGATGTCCCTCAGCTTTCCTCCTCTCTGCAGAGCTGCAAGGGGGTTGTCCCCACKCCCACCCCTTTGCTGTGCCTGCAGCAGCCCAAGCCCAGGGACCTCAGCTTGGCTGAGGACACCCAAGACCAATTCCTGGTTCTCCCTCTGTCCAGAGCTGCTGGAGAAGGTGAACAAGCTCCAGGGAGGGATAAAGAGACCAGCACCCCATTATGCCCAAGCATGCCTCCCACCTTGCCAGGACACTGATTACACAGGTGAGCGAGCTGCAGCCAGCGCTGGTGTGTCCCACCCGGTGTCCCCAGCACGGAGCTGTCACCTCTCACCTCTATCCTCATGATGGTGAAGTCTGGCACGGGTGGGTCATAGAGGTAGACGTGGGGATCCAGCTGGCTCTGCGCCGCCGGGAGGATCTTGGAGCTGCTGGGTGCTGGTGTGTAGTTGAGCATCTCACACAAGGTGAGCACATCGATGAACTTGGGCGTGAGCCCGGCGCGCACCGTGTTATCCGAGCACGCCATCACCTCCACGCAGTCTGCGGGGACGGGGCAGCGCCGTCAGCCCAGCCCAGCCCTCAGCCCAGCCCAGCCATCAGCTCAGCTCAGTCCAGCCCAGCTCAGCCCAGCCCAGGCCCGCCCTCAGCCCAGCCCAGCCCTCATCCCCTCCTCCTGCCCCCCGGGCCAGGCCTTGCAGGATGCCGGGCTAGTAGAGCCCTCCTGACGCTCACCTCCGTGCAGGTAGGCGTGGGGCTCGTTGGCTCCCAGGAACATGGCCTCGCCTGGCTCCAGCCTCACCAGGTTCAGGAAATAAATGGTGAAGCAGCCGATGTCCCCCGGGTACTGGGAGTGCAGCCGCAGCAGCAGCTCCCCGTTGCTGCCCGAYGTGTCCTTCCCTTCGGCCGCTGCGCAGGACAGACCAGGCCCAGTGTGGGGAGAGCCTCAGCCTCTCCCCAGACACAGCCCCCCGAAGTGGTTTGGGGTGTCACAGCCAGCACCCACCTTCCTGGGAGATCCTCTTCACCAGCATGTTCAGCTGGTCCACGAAGAACTTCTTCTCGCTCTTCATGAGGCGGGTGAAGCACACGCGGAGCGCGGCCGAGACCCCGCGCGGGTCATCGCTGCCGCTGCGCTCCAGCTGCTCCGCGGCCACCTCCCCRATCAGGGCCCGCAGCTCGGGGACATCTGCAGGGCCAGCGCCACTCAGAGCCAGCCCCAGGCCACGGGAGAGCAGCCCCGGCCAGGAGCAGCACCCCCATCCCAGGAGAGCACAGTCACTGTCCCCACAGCGAATCCCATCCCTGGGAGCGCTGCCCGCACCCTGAACTCCATCCCAAAGGAGCACGGCCCCCATTCACACCCTGAACTCCATCCCAAGGGAGCACGGCCCCCATTCACACCCTGCACTCCATCCCAAGGGAGCACAGCCTCCATCCACACCCCAAAGCCCATCCCAAGGGAGCACAGCCCCCATCCACACCCCAAAGCCCATCCCAAGGGAGCACAGCCTCCATCCACACCCCAAAGCCCATCCCAAGGGAGCAGGGCCACCAACCACACCCTGAACTCCATCCCAAGAGAACACCATCCACCCCAAAGCCCATCCCAGGGGAGCAAGACCACCATTCCAACCCCAAACTCCATCCCAAGGGAGCATGGCCCTCATCCCCATCCCAAAGCCTATCCCAAGGGAGCAGGGCCACYATCCCCACACCAAAGCCCAGCCCAAGGGAGCATGGCCCTCATCCCCACACCAAAGCCCAGCCCAAGGGAGCAGGGCCACCGTCCCCACTCTGGGGTCTGACCATGCCCCCTCCTCCACCCTTACTCTGGAGGAAGGAGACAATCTCCTCCACGGGCCGGAAGCCACACATGCCCTCGAAGGGGGTGAGGGCGATGGCCATTTCGGGCTTGTGGTTGGCATCRGGATAGTGCTCAGGGAACTGGGCGTGGAGCTTCGCTGCCAGCTCCTGCAGAGAGGGGACAGGAGCTGCCTGAGCTCCCCGGGACACTGGGCCCAGCTGGGCTGCCCGCGCCGGGCTCTCCCTACCTTGTTGGGGTGTGCCTGGACAGACAGGGCGGTGTTGACCGACAGCACCTTGAACAGGAAGGGCAGGTGTCCCTGGAAGGCGTCCTTCACCTTGGCCCCCAGGCAGGCGGGGTTGTCGGCGATCCACTGGCCCAGGGTCTTTTGGGGGATGCGGTTATCCCGGATGAGGGCATCGCCCCGGGGGTGCGTGCCCATCCACAGCTGCCAGACACCAACACACACAGCTGGCACCCCGAGCCGGGCAGCCAGCACGGATGACTTGGGCTTTTCCAGGGAGGTCACCCCTGGCAGCTCCCTCGGGGGCTGAGTCATGCCGGGCTTCCCTCCAAGCCAGGGGGACACRGGACAGCAGAGGGGCAGCATCGTGTCCCGGTAGGACACAGGACGGTGACAGCCACCACGGCCGCGGGGTGGGATGGACACATGGACGGACACACAGATGGGACGGACACACGGACAGAATGACACAGAGACACACTCACCTCAGCGTAGGGCTGGTCAGGCTGGATCTGGACCAGGGGGTCAGCGCTGGCCACCAGCTTGGCCACCTCGCTCTCCAGGCCCACCTTCCCCCAGGAATAGTTCTGCACCACGCAGGACAGGGGGAACACTGCGGGAGGGAGGGCAGGTGTTAGCGGGGCACAGCAAGAACGCCCGGAAACCCTCCCGGACACGCACAGAGCCGCGGGGCAGGGCGACAGGATGTCAGGGAGGGAGRGCACCACGGCCTCGGCAGGGGACGCTCTGTGGGGACGATTTTCAACCATCACAAGGCGATCCGGGGGTGCCCGGGCTGGGGGCGCGACTCACGGGCCCTCCTCCCCATCGCGCTGGGGGGTCCCGGAGGGAGTCCCGGTGTCCCACCGCGGAGCCCATCCCCGGGCGGGCGGGCGGTGGCGCCCGGTGCCCGCGCCCCGCTCACCGCGGATCTCCGCCATGGCTCGGCCGGGCAGGACCTGCCCCCCTCCCTCCCTCACCGCCCCCCCGCCGCCGCCGCCGCGCCTGACGTCACGCGGCCACGCCCACCGGGTTAACCCCGCGCGAGCTGTGCGCGCCGCCGTGACGTCACGCGGCTCCCGGTCACGCGGGTGCCCCGGAAGCGCCAGGAGCGGCGGCGGCGGGAGCGGAGCAGGAGCGGACCGCGCCCATGTCGGGCTTCGACACCAACCCGTTCGCCGACCCGGTGGACATCAACCCCTTCCAGGTGGGCGCGGGTTGCGGGCGGCCTGCCCCGGCGCGGCGCGGCCCGGCCGGGGCCCCGTGCCCCGCACGCCGGGACGTGGCACTGAGTGAAGCGCCGCCGGCCAATGGCGGAGCCGCTCCTCCGCGCCTCGGCCAATCAGAGAGAGGGGGCGGACCAGGGGGGCGTGAGGCGGCCGCGACCCCCGGCCCTGAGGGCGGCCTGGACCCGAGCCCGGGGTCCCGCTCCCCGGTCCCGCTTCCCCGCGGCCCCATCTCCTCCCCTCTCTGCAGCCCCAGCCCCCCGCGCGGCCGCGGGTCCCGAACCCCCTCCGCAGCGCTGTGAGCCCCCCGGTCCCTCCCGCTGTGTCCCCGCACCCGGCTGCTCTCACCTGGAGAGGGGCTCTCCCACACGGCTGGGAATGCCTGCTCTGAGGGTTTATTCAGAATAATCCATCGCTGGGGCTCTCTCGGCCGTGCTGCGTGCTGGGCTGCTTGTCCGCTGTGTCTCTCTGGGTTTGTTTTTAAGGCGCTTCAGCTTTGAAGTGAGTTCCCGTGGCACAGCTGTGGATTTCGTGGCTCAAAGCAGAGGATTGCTGTTAAGGTCGCTGAGGACTTGGTGTGTGCTCGCTGGGTTTCTCCTCTCTGGGATTAACCTCTGGAAATTGGGGTCACTGGTGCAGGGAGCTGGCCTGGCACGGCCTCTGTGTGCCAGTCAGGGTCTGGAGCGCAGCCTCGCCTCCGCTGCTTGTCTGGGATGTGRGCACAGGAAGGAATGCTTTCCTGACCTTGGATCTCAGGGCTGAGCCAAACAGAAGTTGTTTGTTGATAGAGCTGAGTCTTTTGAGGAATAAGAGTGAAAAATTCTTTCTCTTCTTCCTCCCTTTCATTTTGACTCAGGAATGGGAAGAGTTGGGATGACCGTGTTCCTCTGATGTTCATTCTGGGGGATGGAATATATTGCTTTTCATGGACATGGGTTTTCTTGCTTTGCCTTTGAGGAAGTAAATATTCCTAGAATCACAGAGTGGTTTGGGTTAGAAGGGAGATTAAAGCTCATCCAGTCCCACCCTCTGCCATGGGCAGGGACACTTCCACTGTCCCAGGCTGCTCCAAGCCCCGTCCAACCTGGCCTGGAACATTTCCAGGGATCCAGGGATGGCCAAAGCTTCTCTGGGCACCTTGTACCGGGCCCCCCCACCTTCACAGGGAAGAATTTCCTAATATCCAATCTAATCTCTGTCAGTTTGAATCTATTCTCTGTTCTCCTGTCACTTTGGGGCCTTGTAAAAAGTCTGTCTCCATCTTTCTTGTCATCTCCCTTCAGCTGCTTTGTGCACATTAAAGCTGTCCTGGTATCTGGCAGAACAGGGCTGTGCTCACTCTTTATTCACTGATCAAACAAAAAAAGGCTKAAGGTGATTTCCAGGCAGTAACTCCCATGTCAGGCTCACTTAACAAGGACTGACACAAGTCCCACCRTGGATTCCCCTGTGAGACCTCTTTGCAGCTCATCTGATCCTTGTGGAAGGGTCTGTACCCTCCTCTTGGGACTGCAAGTTTTTGTCTTACCTTTTTTTTTTTTTTTCCAAGAAAAATTCCCCAGTTCCCAGCAGCTGGTTGAGAGGAATTTTTGACTGCTGCTTCCTGGAGCCTCGTTGGTCAGGTTTGAAATGGAATCCCAGCCTGTGGCACAGCCTGTTCCCTGCCAGGGGCTGGCTCCAGCTGCTGGCTCTGTGCTGGGGTGGCAGTGTCCCACTGACAGTGTCCCAGCCCGTGGGTCTCTCCTGCCACAGCTTGTCCCTGCTTGCTGGAGCTCCCAGTTCAGTGCTTCATCCTCCTCAAATTCCTGATGTGACCAGGGTTTGATGTTCTTCAAGCTTTGTGTAAAATAAGCTGCTTTGGTCCTGTTAAAAATATCTCTGGCTGCTCTGTTACTTATTGTAACCAGTTAATGAGAGATGATTAACTTCCTTCCTTTATCTAGTAACCTGCTGAAAGTGGCAGCTGCCTCCAAAACTTTGATTCCAGCTTCAGACAGAGCTGGAAAGTTCCATCCTTTCCAGAGATATCAAAACCAAAATCTTCAAGATTTCTCTCAGTGCATCTCCCAGGCAGTGGCAGCACCCTCAGTCTGCAGGACTGCTTATATTTGGGGCAATACTGTGATATTTTGACAACTGTGTTAAGTTCCAGGTGATTCTAGGTTGAGCTCTTTTTCCTTGATCTCATCTAGAGAGGCCTCTCGTTTTGTTTCTTTAATCTGTGGGAAGGGAAAGAAAAGAAAAAAATATTTTTTTCCTTGCACAAACCTGTTGTACCCAAACCTTTCAGCAACACGACAACAACTTTGTATTTGCATTAAAGCTGCATTTGGAAATAGTTTGAATATTCCTGGCAGTGCAGTTTGGTCCAGATGTGGGGTTATTCTGTGCTGGGGGCATCTGAAGCCATGAAAAACAGCATCACACATCCCTGGCACTCGAGGAAGTGATGGTTGGAAGGGCAGCAAATGGGATCTGCCCATGGCACCCTGCAGGTCGAGCCAGTTGTTGGTCTGTGAGCATGGGCTTTGTGGCTGGACACCTTTATTGTGGCTCCAGGAGGTTCTGAATTAAATCCCTGTCTCCTGACCCTTTCTAAGGCTTGTTTTGAGAGGGTCAGCTGCCTTTTGCTGCTAGCTGGCAGAAAATAGCTGTAAAACGTGAAGTTTGTGGGCAGCTCCTCGCTGATCTCTGCATTCCTGGTGCTCGCTCATCCCTCACTGCCTGCTCCAGGCTCACAGGAGCTGCTGCCCGTGTTTCACCCTCTGCTTTCCTTCCTGTCCTCCCCAGGCACGTGTCCAAACACTTCAGCTTTGTTGCAAATTCCCTGCTCTTTGGGTTCCTATTTTAGGCACACTTGCACAATAGCAGGCGAGTTCAGCCCAGCTGCTGGGCCTTGGCCTTGCAGCCTAATTAAGTGATTTTTTTTAAAGCTGTGCAGTAAGATGAGAGCTTGGGAATCAAACTGTGCTGCAGCTGAAGCCGTGGTGCTGCTCTCCCTGCCCTTGGAGAGCCTCCAGCTTTCTTTTGGGTGCAGATGAGCCAAGGGAAGTAAAATGTGTGTTTTATGGTGGCATTTTTCCTTGTTCCTAGCCTGCCCACCCAGGCTCTCTGAAGGGTTATACAGCTTTCACTTTCCACTTCCCACACCTYGAAGGGAGTTTCTCTTCCTTGTGCAGTTGTTTTCTGCTGGACTTTAGTCTGGACTAAAGGCTTTGTGCTGATGGGCAGYGCTGCTGTGCGTGAGGGGAAGTGTAAACTTGTGCTGACAGCCCTTATCTCTGCACAGCTGGAGCTTCCAGAGGAGTCAGGAATGGAACTAAAGCACTTTTTATCTCCAGCCTGGCAGTCCTGCTGCTTCTTCCCACTTGTTGCAGCCCTTCCTCGCTGGGGAGCTGAACTTCCCCGAGCAGCATCGGAGAGGGAGAGGTGATTCACAAACGAGTGTGACCTGTTGGTGGGGAGTGCCTGCCCTGCAGGAGCTCTGCAGTTACTCATTAACTGCTCCCTGTGCCTCCTGCTCAGCGCCAGGCTGCGCTAGAGCCCYGTGTGAAAAACGCCAATCGCTTGGTTTTAAAATTTTAAAAGTTCAGTGGTAGTAAAATGATTATAAAAATAGCGATAGAATTAGAGGAAGAAAWAGTTTGGACAGTTTGAATTAGGACAATATGAGGCAATAGAAACAAAGAGTTATGGGTGTCTGGGTACCTTTTTCTGGGCAGCACAAGCCCGAAAAAGGACCTACATTAACAGGATTAACCCTTAAAAGCAACAGCCTGTTGCATATTCAGACACCTCATCCATGATGCATAAATTCCATTCAAGCACAGGATTCTGTCTGGTCAGTGTCAGCTTCTTCCTCTGAATCCTGACAGGCTGAGCAAGGCAGGAAGAAGTTSGTTTCTTCTAATAATGGAGCAATAAATTCTCTTTCTCTGAAAGATTCAGGTATCCTGTGGTTGCTATCTCACTGGGAGTCCTCTCTTTAAAAAAAGTATCTTACATAGCATAGTTTCTATTTTAACATTTTGTTATRACCTAAAACTATATTTAACMCACTACTTATGAGAATTAATACAGGCTAACTTTCTAACATAACACATATAATGCTCATTTTAATATTTGTGAAAAGCCAATCATAAAAAAGGCATTTTTCCCACCCGGGAATGGCTCCAGAGGGATTTTCCTCCGTGCCTTGGATCCGTCACCCTGCACGCCCCGGGGCAGCCTCGGTTCCTTCTCCCCCCATGGAGCACCAACTTAGAAGGGCTGGTCTGGACACAGGAGGTGCTGAGGGAGGGAGGAGAAGCCACTTTTTAATTTTCTGAGCCACTCCCAGCTCTCAGGTTGCCAGGCCAGGAGGATTTCCAAGTTCCAAAAGGGCCTTGTTGCTGGGATAAGTGGGGAGAAGAGTGCTCCAGAGGGCAGCACCTGCCTGCCCAAGAGGAACCTCTGCTTGCAAAGGAGTAGGTGGAAAAGAGGAGATAAAAACAGCTGTGTAAAAACCCTGCAGGTGAGGGAGGGAGGAGTTCTGAGGTGCACAGAGCCTGTTTTTAAACATCAGAGGATGTTTAAAAGAYGAGTGGGAGGTGCTGTGAGTGGAAGTGAGAGCTGTTATGCCAGCAGCATTAAAACCTCCTAAAATAATTGGTGTCACACCTCCAGCTCAATTTTCCTGAGTGTTTCACTTATCTAGAGCAATCATTGGCATTTTAGCTTGCCAGCCTCTCTCAGCCAGGATCAGCTGTGTCTAAAACCTCATTTTATGTGGCTCCATACTTGCTTTGTGAGGCCCAGCAGCATCCTGACCATGGGTGGATGAATCCAAATCCCTGGAAATTAGGAATAACTCGCTGTAGGTGAGCAGAAGTAACCTGCMCAAAATATTCCTGTGCCAAAAGCACGTTGTGGTTGTTCAGGCATCCCTCTTGGCTGAACAGGAGATTATTTCTGCTGACAAGTCTTGCCTTGCTGGTAGTCATCTCCTTGGATATTTAAACTCCTTGCCAGCCAGGGCCATCTCCCTGTGGCAGGGATGTGTTTCATCCCAATTCCCAGCTAACAAGCAGATGGAAAGCAGGCAGCATGGATAAGATGGACTTGATGTTCTTAAAGGCCTTTTCCAAACTGAACAATTCAGTGCTATCAGAGGTGATGGCCYATATCCAGTGCTGATTTCTCCTTGTGCTCTCTCCCTGCAGGACCCCTCGGTGACACAGCTCACAAACACCAGCCAAAGTGGCTTGGATGAATTCAACCCCTTTTCTGAGAGCTCCCAGCGGGTATGTGCCATGTGTCCTTGTGCTCTGTGTGCCTGGTGGTGCTTTTAGTAGTGTAGAGGGTCCCTTGATAGGTGCAGCTTATAAAAAGAGGAATTCACAGCTGATTTCTGTAGCCTCACATTTCTCTTCACAGAGAAAAGCAAGGCACAATTCTCCCCAAKAATATTTCTGGGGCTCACATTCTCTGAACCTCAGAGAAAAAAACCACAATTCTTATCATTTGCTCTGCCTGTGTTTGTGCAAAAGTCGGATACAACATAGAGATTTTTTACCCAAAGTCATGGTGTTTTGTTTCCTTSGCCTGTCAGGGCCAAGTGTGTGTGTGTGTGTCAGGACTGTTGAGTGACAGTCACGAGATTCAGGGCAAGGTAAGCAGTGTGGGCAGAGCTGAGTGCTGGGCAGATTCAGTTTTAGATTTATAGAATAATATAGCATAATAAAGTAATTAATTAACCTTCTAATATCAATGGAGTCAGGTGCATCATTCCCTCCCCTCATTGGGGCCATCACACCACAACTYTAGATTTCCCTGTGGATGTGGCTCATGGCGTGCAGGAGTGGGAAATTGCTCCTGCACTGGAGCAGTAATGAGCTCCCAGCTGGAGCTCTCCACTGGCATGGAACAGCTCCTCTCCAGCTGGCTGCTGGCTCCCAGGGAAGCCCCATGAAGTGTGAAGGGGAGGATGGTGTGTGGCAGGGCACTGCAGCATTTATTCGCTGCCTGGGCTGGGAGCTGAGCTGCCCTGGCCTGARGGATGGCTGGGAGAGCCTCACCCTTATTCCCTGGCTGCTGCCATGAGCCAGGTGGGAGAAGGAGGACAGGAAGGTGAGGTTTGTTTGATTTTTTTTTGCTTTAAACAATTCACCAAGAGCCCTTTGTGTTTCTCCTGCCCTGTTTTTCCTGGTCTCTCGCAGACGAATGCGGCGCGGACGACACCGGCGGCGCAGCCCTCGGGCCACTCGCAGCCAGCTGTGCTGCAGACATCCGTGGAGCCCACACCACAGGTACAGCCCCTCTCTGCTGCCCTCCCAGCCTCCTCCAGCTCCCAGGGCCTCTGGGAGCACAGCATTCCCTGGGGTGGGCGCTGGGAAGCTGCAGGTGGGCTTTTCAACTTGTATTTCCAAGGCAGATCTTTGTAGGGAATACACGCGTAGAGTTCTTGTTGTATCTCCTTCCCTGTCCCTCTGGTGGCAGAGCTTGCTTTGCACTGTGTTCTGTTGGCTCTGGCTTCCCTCTGGAAATCTTGGAATGAATCCTGCTAATGCTTTTAGCTTAGTTCTGGTGTCTGGTCAGACACGCTCAGTGCCAGGAGAAAAAGTGCAAGTACCCAGCTGCCAGCACCACCTCATCCAAAGAACTGGGAGAAAGAATCATTTCTCAGAATACAAAACAGGTAGAAGAGATCATTAAGAGGTGTGGTAGGCAGCTGGGAAGAGAATTGTCCTGGTAAGCCCAGGAGCCCTGCTCACCACTCTGTAGTGATAAGCTCAGAGCAGTCAGGTGAAGTGTGAGGTAGAGGAAGCTGTGGATAAGCTCCTCCTGCCAGCCCTAACTTCCCATAGGATAACTTGATTTTGTCCTCCAGTGGCAGAATCAAGATGTCTGAGGCTGAGCTTTCGTGTTGCCCACCCTGTGCCCAAGATGTCAGGGGCTGAGCTTTCATGTCACCCTGTGCCCAAGATGTCAGAGGCTGAGCTTTCATGTCACCCTGTGCTCAAGGTGTCAGGGGCTGAGCTTTCATGGCACCCTGTGC
>JACDOX010000080.1:206554-232023 GCA_014549065.1 Cardinalis cardinalis | reverse complement strand
GGCTGAGCTTTCATGGCACCCTGTGCCCAAGGTGTCAGGGGCTGAGCTTTCATGTCACCCTGTGCCCTGCTTCCTTCCCAGCCTGGCACCCGGTGGTGCCACCACAGCCCAGCTGAGGGCAGGGCTGACCTCTCTGATGTTTGTCCCCTCCCCAGGCCGTGGCTGCAGCAGCACAGGCTGGGCTGCTCCAGCAGCAGGCTGAGCTAGAGAGGAAGGCAGCTGAGCTGGAGAAGAAGGAAAGGGAACTGCAGAGCCACGCAGCCAGCATCGACCGTGAGTACTGACTCCTGCCCAGGGCAGCTTGGGTCCCTTGGTTTGCCAGGATTTCTGGAAAACTCCTTCTGAGACAGTGCCTGGCATCCCACAGCTTCCAAGGTGGGAAGGTGGGATGCTGGAGGCCAGCTCTGCTGGGTCCCTGCCCTCAAGCAGCTGCATTTCACCACCAAAAGCTCTCAAGCACTGACTGGTCTGTGCCCATGTCAGAGCTGGTGAGTGACTCTGCCACGCTGAGGCTTCTCACTGAGAGCAGCAAAGCTCTTCTCAGCCTCAACACTCTTTTAACCACAGGAACCCAATATTTTYCCCCTAATCTTGGTTTGAAGTGGCTGAATCTGGGCTTGCAGGGCTGAGTGATGGKGGTTGTGATGGCCCTTTGGCCAGTGCAGGGAATTCTGCCTTCCTCAAGGGAAAACCCCTGCACACAGCTGCTGTGCCAACAGTTTATCCCACTCCTGATGTGCTGCCCAACCCCTGGGCTCTGCCAAGGTTTTAATGCATGAATTAAACAGTTGCTGAACAACTGCTTGGAAATTCTGGGCTRGGAATTAGCCTTTGAATGAGAGAAGAGCAAGTGAAGAGCTGCTCCTTCCTCCCTCCCACAGCGAGGCAGAACAACTGGCCTCCTCTCCCCAAGAGGTGTCCCATCAAGCCCTGCTTCTACCAGGACTTCTCTGCAGACATCCCAGCTGACTACCAGCGGATATGCAAGATGCTCTATTACTTGTGGATGTGTAAGTAATGGCCTCACCTGCAGTCAGAATTCTTTTGTAGGAGGTTCTCTGTGAAAAGCTGAGCTGTGTCACACAGTGAATGCTGTTGGTGTTGTCTGCGAGGCTAAAATCAGGTTTCCCTCCTTTCTTGTGAAGAACCTTGAGTTTATGCTTTGGGAATAGCTCATTCATGACAGAATTTTAATTGTTTAAGGGAGGCTTGAGCACCTATTTAAGATTTGGCCGTGAGCAATAGGACCAGATGAGCTTCTTCAGTCAAGCTCTGTTTCCCTTCCAAGGGAGACAGGGAAATGAGGTGGCCCAAAGTCACCTTAACTACTGCAGCTCTCCCTGTGTTCAGTGAGACATTGGGGGTGCTTTGGAGTTTCCAAGAGCTTGCTGATGTTGTTTTTCTCTCTCTCCCATCMCAAACAGTGCATTCCATCACCCTGCTCCTAAACCTGCTGGCTTGCCTGGCGTGGTTCACAGTGGACAACAGCAGAGGAGTGGACTTTGGGCTCTCCATTCTGTGGTTAATTTTATTCACCCCTTGTGCCTTTCTCTGTTGGTACCGACCAATTTACAAGGCTTTCAGGCAAGTACTGGGTTGGTTTTTTCTGTAACAGAGATGTATCTCTTAGTGGGAGGAGCTTTGGGTTTATCTGTTCCCATCTTGTTTTGCCCTCAGGATTTTTCCAGCTCTTTGCATCATTAGATAAACCCAAATCACTGTGTTGCTAAACATATTAGATCTGTCTGATAGAACTTAATTATGGTGATCCTTTTTCATCCTGAAATCCAAGCCTAGGCAGACAGAGGACACTTTGAATTCATTTTTTATTCACTTTATTAATTCCTAAGACACTGTTTGGTACACTGATGTCAAGCACATTGTGTTTGTTGAGGGAGCTGCCTTCACCCCATCTTGSTCTGGGCAGAGCACTGCATCTGCAGTGGACACATTTAGATGCCCAAATTCCTCCCCTCAGCAGCTCTTTCCTGGAGAAGGGAGTTCACTGAAGCTGTTCCTCTCCTCTCAGAGCAGGGACTCAGTGCAGGGATCACGGGTTTCACTCCTGTTGCCGTCTCTCCCGCAGGTCTGACAGCTCCTTCAGCTTCTTCGTCTTCTTTTTCATCTTCTTCTGCCAAATAGCAATCTACATCATCCAGGCTGTTGGAATTCCTGGCTGGGGAGACAGGTAAGCTTGGCTTTGCTGCCTGCCATGTCACACATCCTTTTCTCACCAGGGCTGTGACTGGCAGGAGCTTTGGGGCCTGCTTCTGACAGCTGCCTGTTCTTTTTGCTGTGCTTTTCCTCTCTCAGCTCATGGCAGGTCCCAGCTGCCTCCCTTCTCTGCTCTTCCCATCCTAATCCCAGTGTGTGAAGGGGAGTCTGTGAATTACTGGATATTGGGCAGAAATCCTTCCCTCACAGGGGCTGTGGCTGCCCCTGGATCCCTGGCAGTGTCCAAGGCTGGGTTGGATGGGACTTGGAGCACCCTGGGATAGTGGGAATTGTCCCTGCCCATGGCAGGGGGGTGGAATGTGATGAGTTTCRAGGCCCTTTCCGACCCAAACTGTTCTGTGGTTCTGTGAGAACTCTTCTGTKCCTCTTCTCCCTCACTCAGTACAGATCATATTTGCTTCTCTGGTGTGAACCAGATCTGCCTTGTTCAAACTGGAGCCTTCCCTGACAGCAGTGTGGGGCTGACTGATCTCTGACCTGAAGTCTGGGTACTGCTCAGCCTGATACCGCTGCTACCACCCCGACTCTGTCCCCAAACTCTCCCTGAATCCCTCTGGAGCGTGTGCTTGGTGGGCTGAGATAAGCAGGGAGGCTTTTAGCCTCTCCCTTTCCCAGTGACATTGTCCAGAAGGGTGAGCCTGGGCTTTTGGAGCAGATCCAGCAGCCTCATGTCAGCAGCTGTGCCCTGCAGGGAGAGCACAGCCTTTCCTTTCACCTTGCTGCCCCTGCTGCAGCTCCTGTCCTGGAGTCAGGGAGCTCAGGGAAGGTCAGCAGTCTGTTCTGGAGCTCAGGGAAGGTTAGCAGTCTGTTCTGGAGCTCAGGGAGCTCAGGGAAGGTCAGCAGCCTGTTCTGGAGTCAGGGAGCTCAGGGGAAGGTCGACAGCCTGTTCTGGAGCTCAGGGAAGGTCGACAGTCTGTTCTGGAGCTCAGGGAAGGTTAGCAGTCTGTTCTGGAGCTCAGGGAAGGTCAGCAGTCTATTCTGGAGCTCAGGGAAGGTTAGCAGTCTGTTCTGGAGTCAGGGAGCTCAGGAAAGGTCAGCAGCTCCCATTCTGGACTCAGGGAGCTCAGGGAAGGTCAGCAGCTCCCATTCTGGACTCAGGGAGCACAGGGAAGGCCAGCAGCTCCCATTCTGGACTCAGGGAGCTCAGGGAAGGCCAGCAGCCCGTGGTGCCTGTGCCAGGGCAGCCTCCAGGCAGGAGCTGCTATTTCTGCCCTGTGCCTGCAGCAGGGCCCGTGGGCAGCGCTGTCCCTGCCTCCCCGCTGCCCGAGTCACGGGGGATGGGGAKGGGGTTCAGTCTGCCCTGCAGAGGCTGCCTGCAGCTCTCTGCTCTGTTCCTGCTGCCAGCCAGCTTGGATATTTTTGGCTGCAGTGTGTGGTGTGCCTTTCTGCTTCCCTGTGCTGCCAGGAGCAGTGCCACACATGGGATGGAGCCCATCCCTCCTGCTGCTGCTGGCACACGGGGTGTTGGTGGAGCACTTGGACAGGTTCCTTTCTCCAGCACCCAGGAAGGTGTTCTGAGTGAGGTGTCTTGGTATTTTCAGCCACAGCCAAGTGCTGGTAGCTCTGTGAATTCTCCTTGCCCCTTTCCTTCCAAAATTCCCAGTGTCTGGAACTTAGAATGGTGGAATCACAGAATGCTTTGGGTTGGAAGGGACCTTGAGGCTCATCTCATCCAWGGGCAGGGACACCTTCCACTATCTCAGGTAGCTCCAATCCCCATCCAGCCCGGCCTGGGGCACTTGCAGGGATGGAACAGCCACAGCTGCTCTGTGCCAGCTGAACACACATGGATGCAGCTGAACCCAGCCTGTGCCAGGGTTTCACCACCTCCATCCCTTCCTGCCTCTCCCTCCTGCTCCCAAGCCTTTCATCCCTGTCRGGGTGACACTCAGGTCCAGCTCCAGACCTGCCAGCTGATCTCTCCCAGTTCAGCTGTTCCAGCCTATCTTTACCCCACGTGGCTGAATTTTGAGAAGGTGCCCATGGAAGTCACTGTTGGCGCCAAGGGTATTGATTTTGCTGCCTGAGGGGGGGACACAGGGCTGGAATGTGGGTGGGATGAGCACAATCCTCCTCTAAAAATGCTAATGGAAACTCTATCCCCAAAACAAAGGCCTGGACGAGCTCCAGGCTCCCGTTTGGTTTTGTGCTGCCCTGTAACCTCCCCGTGCAGCACGGCTGTGCTCCCTGCTGTGCTCCAGCTGTGCTGGAATGCTGTCCATGCCCAGCCCCTCTCTCTCCTGTCCTGGCAGCGGCTGGATCGCGGCGCTGTCGGAGGTGCACGGCAACGTGGCCGTGGTGGTGATCATGATGGTGGTGGCAGCCTTCTTCACGCTCTGCGCCGTGCTCTCCCTCTTCCTCCTCAAGCAGGTGAGTGCCTCGGGGGCCAGCAGAGCTCAGGCTGCCCCCAGGGCTCCTGGGTTTGATGCCTCCCTTCACCCACCTGGGAATGATGTGGGGTGGGGGTGCTGGTGGGTCAGGAGGTTTTAATTAAAGTGGTTTTGCTTGTGCTTCCTGCAGCAATGCCAGATTTTTTGGACACCCTTGAAGTGGGAAGTAGCCTCCCTTTGGAGTCATGGAGTCATGAAATGATTTGGGAAGGAACCTTAGAGCTCATTTTACCTCCTGCCAAGGACAGGAGCGCTTTCCACTATCCCAGGATGCTCCAAGCCCTGTCCAACCTGGGCTGGAACATTCCAGGGATCCAGGGGCAGCCACAGCTGCTCTGGGCAACCTGTGCCAGGGCCTGCCCACCCTCCCAGATATCCCATGTAASCCTGCCCTCTGGCAGTTTAAAACCATTGCCCCTTGTTGTGCCCGGAGCTGGCAGAGCAGAGGTGGCCGTGGCTCTGTTSAGCACCCAGGGATTTTCAGTCTCTGCTCCCTCAGCGTTGTGGGGCTTTTCAAAGCCTGGTGGGATCCCAGTGAGTGCCTTCCCACTGGTTCTAAACCCAAGCCTCCCCCCTCCTCCTGCCTGCCAACAGCAGGGCTGGCTTTCTGCAGGAACAGCAGAAATGGAGCCTGGGGGAAGCCAAGGACAGGCTGGACTGATCCCTTTTCTGTTGGTACTTCCTTCTGCTCTCCTGCCTTTATCTTGAAGGAAATACCTGATGCTGTTGGCACCTTCAGGTCCTGCTCTGCAGTAAATACTGGGTTAAGCCTGAGCCATCATGGTGTGGGGAGTTTTGGGTCTGAAACCACTAATTTTGCTGAGAGCTCCACACTTTTCAGCAAATGAGGCTCTCCTGAAATCTGCCATGGAGCCACTGGCTGCAGCCCATGCTCTGCAGCTGTCCAGGGAGCTGCTTAGCCAGGGGTGTGTGCAGCAATCCCTACAGGCTGGTTTCAATGCCTCTTTCCCTCCCCTCTCACCCGCAGGTGCATTCCCTGTACCGGCGCACAGGAGCCAGCTTCCAGAGGGCCCAGGAGGAGTTTTCCCAAGGCATCCTCACCAACAGGAGCTTCCAGAACGCAGCAGCTGGGGCAGCCTCCTCAGCTGCACAGAGTGCTTTCAGAGGAAACTAACCCTGCCCAGCAAATCCAGCCCTTCTTCCTGGGCTGCCTCCCTCTCGTTTCCTCTGCCCTCATCTCCCCAACCTTCTAGTTTTATTTTTGTTTTTTTCTGGAAATGCACTTTTTTTGGGGGTACCATGTGAGCTCTGTGATGCCGACACTCCTGATGAGAAGAGGTTTTTTTTTTTGGCTTCAGCTGAGCTACGGTTTGGATGATTCCTTTTCCCTGTCTTGTTTTAGGGTGTGGGGAGATGGGGGAAGACATTCTCTGAGGCAAATATTCCTCTCTCCAGGACCTCCCAGGTGTTTGTCTCTTCCTCCCCTCACTCTGTCTGTGGCAGGAAGATGAGGGGAAGCAGGGTTTTGATTTTACTCTCTCTTCTCTTGGCCTTTGCTATGAAGAATTTGATTATCTGCTGTTTGGGGAGGGTTTTGTAATGTGCATGTAGTTGATGTGGTTAATTTTAAGAACAGAAACTGTATGTTTGGTTTATTACACTCACACAATGCTGTATTTTGACCTCATAACTGCTGGGCTTCCTGAGAGCCACGAAGGAAAATCTGGGAGCAGGGGGGAGTTTGGGGGGGGGGGTGGATGTATTTCCCCTGGTCCCCCCAGGGCACATCCCTTGCTTCCATGAGGATCCTGCAGGTGCCAGCCCTGGGCACGGAGATGGGGAGAAGGGATCAGTGGGGGCTGAGTCTTCTCAGTGACTTGAGACCAGGAGAGGGAGGGGAAAAAGGATTTTGGTTTGGCTCCAGCTCAGGCTTGGGGCAGCTGAGGATGCCGGGTCACACAGTGCCTGTGACGCCCTTCCCCAGCTAACCTTGAATGAGTCTTTCTCCAGGGAAGGCTCCTCCCTGCCTTCCTCCCGACGAGTTTAATTTTTTTTTTTTTTATTTAGCTGGGAAGGAACTGTTTCCATGTGTGTTCAGCTGCATCCCAAGATGGAGTGTCCCTTGGGACGCGGAGGGGCGGATGGGGGCAGGTTCCCACCTCTCCCTCCSTCAGCCCCGTGGTTTGGGTGTCGGGGGGAGTTTAATTAAGCAGATTTGGCTTTGCGGTGCCCCTTTGCCGGGGTGGGGTTGTATCAGACCCCCCTCCTGTGCCGGTGGGGGGCGGCGGGGGGCGCTGGGATACAGAAATCGGTATTTTTACACCCTTTTCCTTCTGTATTATTGGATTTYCCCCCCCCTTGCGTCTGATCTTTTAATGTTTAAAAAATTATTAATAAAAAATTGTTCATGTGGTCCTGACACGGTGCTCGTGCGGCGGCGGGGGGCGTGGCCTGTTGTGAGTGGCAGCCCGGGGGCGTGGCCAATACAGACAGGGTGGGTATGGGGCGTGGCTTGTCATGGAGATGTAATTTTGTGGGCGTGGTTTGTGGGCTATGGGGGCGTGGCTGTGGGCGTGGCCTGCGCCGTGGCGCGCCGGGAAGGCGGAAGCGGCTCCCGGGCCGCGAGTGCCGGGACCGGGGCTCCGGAGGGGCCATGGCCGGGCCCGCCTGGGCCCCGCCGCGCCTCGACGAGTTCATCCTCACCGAGCCCCTCGGCTCCGGCACCTACGCCACCGTCTACAAGGCCTACAGGAAGGTAGGGCCGAGCCCGCCGCGGGGATCGCCTTTTTGCTCCCGAATCTGCCTCCCCGCTCCCGTGGGAGCCCCATTTTCCAGCCCTCCGCACGGGGTACCACCTCCGATTTCCAGCCCTCTACATGGGCTACCACCCCCATAGCCCTCGCCTGCCCCTGCCACCCCCTTGCAGGGGTTCTTTSCCTTCCCTCCCCACGCGGTGGCTGTTTGGGTGGGGGTCCAGCGTTGCCCCCYTCCTGACAGAGGGACACGCGTGAGGTGGTGGCCATCAAGTGTGTCAACAAGAGGAGCCTGAACCGGGCGTCGGTGGAGAACCTGCTGACAGAGATCGAGATCCTCAAGACCATCCGCCATCCCAACATTGTGGAGCTCAAGGACTTCCAGGTGGGCTGGGGGCTTCCCGGGGGGCTCTGAGCCGGAGCTACTCCAGCTTGGCTCCATCCCCACTTCCCACGGGTGTGTCCGTGGGGTTTGGTGCCAGCAACCGGGCAAACTGGTCCAGGTGAAGCTGTGTGGGTGGGACTGGCTGGGGTGGCACGGCGGGGTCTCATTGCCTCGCAGTGGGACAGTGACCACATCTACCTGATCATGGAGTTCTGCGCCGGGGGGGACCTGTCCCGCTTCATCCGGATGCGCCGGATGCTCCCCGAGAAGGTGGCACGGGTCTTCCTGCAGCAGCTYGGTGAGGACAGCCCGCCTGGCTCCCACCCTGCCCCTGCTGGGGACCCTCCCCCAGGGTTTTGGGGTGCAGGGCTGTGCTCTCACRTGCCCATCCACCCGCCCAGCCTGCGCCCTGAAGTTCCTCCACGACCACAACATCTCCCACCTGGACCTGAAGCCGCAGAACATCCTCTTGAGTGCCCCAGAGAACCCCCAGCTGAAGCTGGCAGGTCAGGGCATCCCCTGGCAGGGGCTGGCAGGGCGCAAATCCCTTCCCCCYGTGCCCCCACGAGCTCTCTGCCCCKCAGATTTCGGCTTYGCCCAGCACATGTCCCCGTGGGACGAGAAGCACGTGCTGCGCGGCTCCCCGCTCTACATGGCCCCCGAGATGGTGTGTCGGCAGCACTACGACGCCCGCGTGGACCTCTGGTCTGTGGGTGTCATCCTTTACGGTGGGTTTGGCTCTTATTGYCCCGGGGGGCTCTACTCAGGGCTGGTCCCCCCTCTCCATCTCCCCCCACCTCTCCTTTTCCCCCCACAGAAGCACTTTTTGGGAAGCCGCCCTTCGCTTCCCGCTCCTTCGCCGAGCTGGAGGAGAAGATCCGCAGCGAGCGGGCTGTGGAGGTAACGTGGGGTGGGGTGGGATGGGGCTGGGGGGGGGTCTCACCGCCCTCAGTGGGCTCAGCCCCTTCCCTCCCCAGCTTCCCAGCCGGCCCCAGCTCTCTCTGGAATGCCGGGACCTCCTGGGGCAGCTGCTGGAGAGGGACCCTCGGAAGCGCATCTCCTTCGAGTGCTTCTTTGCCCACCCCTTCGTGGACATGGAGCACGTGCCCGGCCCCGAGAGCCTGGGCAAGGCGGTGAGCGGGGCTGGGGGCTGCTGCCTGCCAACGGGGCCGTTCCCAGCCCTGAGACCCCCCCTGTGTCCCCCAGACCGACCTGGTGGTGGAGGCGGTGAGGAAGGATCAGGAGGGAGACGCCGCTGCCGCCTTCTCCCTGTACCGCAAAGCCCTGGAGTATTTCGTGCCAGCGCTGCACTGTGAGTCCCCTGGGGGCTGTGTGGGGTCTGGGTGTATTTCTGGGGAGGCAGCACCCCAAGAGAGGCCGGTTTTTAGCCCACCCACCCCTGTGTTTGGTTCTCCCCCTTAGATGAGAGTGACATGCGGCGCAAAGAAGCCATCCGGGCCAAGGTGAGCCAAAACCCCTGGGGGGGTGGGGGCAGCACCCCCGTGCTCTGCACCCCGTATCGGGGCTCTCCTGACCCCCAAAATGTGCACAGGTGAGGCAGTACATCTCCCGAGCAGAGGAGCTGAAGGTGTTGGTCACCTCCAGCAACAAGAACCTCCTGGAGAAAGGAAACCCGGCCAGGGAGCTCCTTAAAGGTAGTGAGTGATTTCCGCCCGTGCCCCGGTGTCAGAGCTGGCAGGGGCCGTGGTGGGGTTTTGGGCTGAAGGGTGAAGGTTTTGGGCAATCCCTGCGTCCCCTTGCAGAGATGGCCAAGGACAAACCTCGGCTCTGCGCGGCGCTGGAAGTGGCCTCAGCTGCCATTGCCAAGGTGAGGGGTGGCCCTGGGGGTCCCCTCACCCCTCGAGGGAAGGGGAAGGTGCAGACTTGGTGGGGAGGGGGCTGCTGGACCCCACCAACCGCAGCCAACCYGTGGGGCCTCTTGCAGGAGGAGGAGGGCAGGGATGACAGTGACGCCCTGGAGCTGTACCAGCAGAGCCTGGGGGAGCTGCTGCTGCTCCTGGCCGGTGAGTTGGGACTGAGGCCGGGCTTTTAGGGCAAGGATGGGTCCTGCTCCCATCCCTCATGCCCTGGCACGTTTCCCCTGCAGCGGAGCCGGCGGGGCGGCGGCGGGAGCTGCTCCACGCTGAGGTGAGTGCCAGCCCTGGGGCGCTGCTGTCCCCGCTGGCCTGGCCCTGAGGGACTGTGTCCTCTCTATCTCCCCACCAGATCCAGACCCTGATGTCTCGAGCCGAGTACCTGAAGGATCAGATCAAGGTATGATGGCTGGGGGGGCTCTGGAGGRTGCTGGGGGAGGATGGAGGCTGGAAAAGGCCCCTCTCCCCTGGCAGATGCGGGAGGCACAATCCATGGGCAAAGAGGCGCTGGCAGAGTCCGTGCGGAGCGGTGAGTCGCCCTTTGCTGCGGGGACTGGGGAATATTCCCCAGCCCGAGGCTGATCCCAACTCACCCAGCACAGCCCTGTGCCCCTGGGAGCCTGCCCAGGGGGTGGCAGGGGTGGGGACAGCCCGGTGAGTGCCCCCCTGTGCCCCGGCACAGCCTGTACCTTGCAGTGAGCCCCGGAGCTGCCCCGCGGGACGCTGCTCGCTGCCCTGCCAGGAGACACCGAGGGAAGGCTTTGGCTTCAGTCCCCCCCACCCCCAGGGGTGACAGCTGGGGGGTCACCCTCGGGCTCCCAGCCCCGGGGGGGTCAGCAGGGCCATCTGCCCCTCTCACGGGCGCTGGCTCATTTCCCTGCCAGCCCTGCCTCTGCCGGCTGCTGCCGCAGCCTCCCCTGGCACAGCAGGCGGGTTATTCCACTCTAATTCCCTCCGCTGGCTCCACGGGAAGGGTATTTTTATCCTGGCACTGGGCTCTGGCAGGACATCCCCCCTGCTTTTTCGGCTGGGTGGTTCTTCCACCTCCCAAATTCTGGGGGAGCCCACAAATCCGGCCGGGAGCTGAGGGTGGGCAGGGATGCTCCGCTGTGCCTTCCTCGCCCAGCATCTACCTCTGCATCCACTGCTGCTCRTCCAGCCTCCATCCAGCAGCCACTGCACTGGCCCAGCCCAGCCATACCTCCCTGCCTCTCGCTGCTGGAGCACTGGGAATGAGGCTTTTCCTTCCTGAACCTGGAGCCTGACAGGTACTGGCTGCATCATCAGTGTCACGAGTGTGAGCAGTGCTCAGCGGAGACCCATTGAGTCGGGCACGAGCAGCAGTCAGTCCCCTTCAGGGAGACACTCTCAGCATCCTGCCTGCCCTGCTCCACTCCTCAGGGCCTGGCACCCCCAACATCCAAATCATGCTCCCAGGACTCAYTGTTATGAGGTGCTGATGTTGCCTGTCCTGCAAAACAAGATACTTGTCTCAAAATCTACTGTATCTCAAGGGAATGTAATTTATTGTCTTTAATAAATTTTAATTTTGATTTCTCCACCTCCTCTGGTTTGTGATTTAAGCCTAACAGGGGTCCCCAGGCAAGCCCAGGACCCAGAGGCAGCCTGGGGTCCTGGAGCCATCRGGGTGGGCAGGGGACCCTGGTCCCTGTTCCCCCAGGAGCAGAGCTGGGSTGTCCCTTCCTCTGCTCCAGCAGTGCTCTCCCTTCCTGTGCTCCCCAGGGACAYGAAGCAGCCAAAGCAAGGTTTGACCTTGTTTTCACTTCCCATCTTTCTRTTTTTTGTGTGTGTGTGGAAAACACGGAGCAGAACAACACGACCCATTACGTAAAATCCTGTTTTCTCCAATAGATTTTTGTGGCGGGTGAGGAAGGGCCGGGCTGGGCCATGAGGGAAAGCAGAAGGGCTGAGGCGAGCAACAGGGGGATTTTTGGGGTGTCCCACAGATATTCTGAGGCATGACCTGTTCCCAAGCCAGCCTCCCCCCACATCCCACCCCAGTGCCGGCTGCTCCGTGCTCAAAGCGGTGCGGAGCTTCCCGGGCAGATGCGACGAGRCGCTCCTGTATCTTTTTTTACTCTTTTTTATCTCTTTTTACTCTTATTATCGTTATTATTCAGAGCAGAGATTATACCCTGAGGCTTTAAAGTGCTTTCCCAGCCCGTGTCCTCCCCCGGCCCGTGGCGGCTGCGGCAGCCGGCGCGGATAATCGCATCTGCCTTCACGCTCGGCCGCCAGCACGGCCCAGCCCCAACCCAGCCCCAGCCCTGGGAGCAGGACCAGCCCCTGGGTGCTCCCCTGGGGCTGAGGGAGTCGGGGTGGATGGCAGTGTCACCTGCACCTGGTTTTTGGCTGCCCAAATGTCACCGAGGGAAGGTGAGCGATGTGTCCGAGCAGTGACAGGGTGTGACGGTGTTCACGGGGGTTCTTGGATTGGGGAAGAGATGAGGATCTGACTCCATGTTTCAGAAGGCTTGATTTATTATTTTATGATATATATTATATTAAAACTATACTAAAAGAATAGAAGAAAAGGTTTCATCAGAAGGCTGGCTAAGAATAGCAAGGAAAAAGTGATAACAAAGCTTCTGTCTGGGACAGAGAGTCCGAGCCAGCTGACTGTGATTGGCCATTAATTAGAAACAAACCAACATGAGACCAATCAAAGATGCACCTGTTGCATTCCACAGCAGCAGATAACCATTGTTTACATTTTGTTCCTGAGGCCTCTCAGCTTCTCAGGAGGAAAAATCCTAAGGAAAGGATTTTTCATAAAACGTCTGCGACAACAGGATGCGCCGGTTGTTTCGCTTGTAGCTGCTCTTACCAGGATTATCTCAGGGCTCTCTAGAATTCATCMATGTTACTAAGRTATAAACTGTGCTAAAATAYGAAAGAAGAAAAGAAACTGAATTCCAAGACCACAAGAAAGYGGTAACAGAGASCTGTGAGCCACCTGGACTGTAACCAATCCCATGTTYTGAGARGTGCATGCAGAACACGTGGACAAGCAAAGACACCAATAAGAAATGTGTGATCAGGGTGTGCAGTAGAGTTAAAATGTATAAATAAATACATAATATAAACAAGAAATGGATTCTACTTATATTGATTTATATATATAAAATTATATATTGATTAGTTGTCCAAGAGTCCTGGATTTCCCACAGGAGGGTGGCACAAAGTGACCGGTGCCCAGCCTGGCAGCGTGGCCTCTCTCACTCAGCTGCTCAGGGAGGAGCTGCTCCCCTCCAGTCCCATCCATGCCACCACCCAGCCCTTCCAAAGGCTCTCACAACCCTCACAGGGTGGCTCTTGGGGCCGGACTGTCACCCAGAGAGGTGGGGAGTGGCAGCTGGGTTGTCACCCTGGCGGTGCCAGCGCGGGGGTGACGTGAGGTCAGGCACGCGATGGGCTGGGGAGAGCTGGGTCAGCGTGTGCAGCCAGCCTTGGGCTTCCCCAGGGCTCTGTAATCTGGATTAATCCTGGTTGTTGGACCAGCAGTGGGTGGATGGATGGGCCATCYCTTCCCACAGCCGCTCTCAGGGAAGTTTAATTGCCTGCAAAAAGGAGAAGGGAGATTCCCCAGCCTTCCCTGGCAGCTCATTTGTTTCAGCACTTTAACAATTGCTCGTTTAATGCTTTATCCATTGGGGAAATCACTCACTCGTCCCACACTCAYCACTGGGAAGGAGGAAGATCCTGCAGCCAGCTGAGCAATGGGCTGGTGCAGGAGGGCAGGAGTTTTGTCAATAAAATTTATGTTACTTGATCAATAAGAGTTATTTTATTTTATCGACAAAATTTGTTACTGCCAGCGTYTTCCAGCAACCAGCAAGGGCTTGCTTGGACAAACCTATCCCAATCCCAGCCCCATCGGTGAGGAAATGATACAAGACCAGTAAAAGAGAGAGAAAAAAACAGTTTTCTGCTTTAATCCACACGTATTCTTTGCTTTAAGATTTTCAGTSTGTGTGTTGATGCCCGGAGCAGTCGTGTGGCGTGGAGGCTGCAGGGATGCTCAGGGTACGGCAGCAGGAGCCGCTGGAAACTGGGATGCATCCCTTGGTGGGCAGGGAAAGGGCAGGAGGGGATGCCTGCCCCTGCTGCCCCCATTCTGACCTCATCCCTCCATCCCAACCTCTCATCCCCCCATCTCAGCCCCATTCCTCCACCCTGACCTCTCCTCCCTCCATTCCTGACCTCTCGCCCCACCATCCCAGCTCCTCCTCCCTCCATCCCAGCCTCCCATCCCTCCAACCCAGCCTTTCCTCCCTCCATCCCAGCTTCTCATTCCCCCATCCCAGCCTCTCTTCCCTCCATCCCAGCCTCTCCTCCCTCTATCCCATCCTTTCTCCCTCCATCCCAGCCTCTCATCCTCCCATCCCAACCTCTCCTCCCTCCATGCCAGCCTCTCCTCCCCAGTGCAGGCTGTGACCCAGCGATGGCAGCAGGGACAGCAGGGACAGCAGGGACAGCAGGAACAGCAGGAGCAGCAGCATCCCCGGCGCTGCCGCCGCTCGGCTTTGCCGGGAACGCTCTGCTGAGGCTTAACACGTCTCGGGAGCGGGGCGGGGGCGGCGGGGGCTGCCTGCCTGCCTTTCCACATGCCTGGGGGTCATGGAGCCTCCTAAAATAACCCGCCGAGCTTCACGCGGCCTTTGCGCGGCTCACGTGGGCCGGGAGAGCGCCGAGCACAGCCCAGGGGTCGGGCACGGGSGGCAGGGCAGGGGAGGGGGCAGGGGAAGGTGCGGGAGAGGATCCTGGAAGGTTCTGGGGGGATGAACGGCGGGGCTGCATCCCCTGCTCCGGTTGGGATCCTGGTGGGCATTGTCGCGTCCTTGGTGGGCAGGGAGAAGGCAGGAGGGGGAGCTTGCCCCTGCTGCCCCCATGCCAGCCTCATCCCTCCATCCCAGCCTCATCCCTCCATCCCAGCCTCATCCCTCCATCCCAGCCTCTCCTGCTTCTATCCCAGCCTCTCCTTCCTCCATCCCGCCCTCCCATCCCTCCATCCTCGCCTCTCATCCCCCCATCCCGACCTCTCACCCCCATCCCAGCCTCTCCCCCTCCATCCCAGCCCCGTGTTCCCCGCCCCGGTTCGGATCCCGCTCTCTCCCTCGGGCTGAGCCTCGGGGCTGCGCTTTGAGCAGCGCGGGCTGGGCTGGGGCCGTGCCTGCTCCCTGCTCTCCCTTTCCTGGGGGCGGGTTAGATCAGCTCGGGCTGCTCCTCCTCAGGTACGATGTCCCTGCAGAGCTGAAGCTGCTCCTGCCATCTCCCCTCTCGCTGCTCCCGGCTCCCAGCGCTGGGCTGGGGATCGGATGGAGCACAGTCCCTGGAGACGCTGGGGTCCCCTGGTTCCAGGGGGCTGGAGGGCTGCGAGGCTGTGTGTCCACGCCTGAGCTGCCTCTGTCTGTCTGTCCGTCCTCTCAGGAATGGACATCAGGAGTTTCCCAGAACTACCTGGCCCTGGCACAGGATTAACAGGGGGCTGGGGGGCAGAAAGGAATCTCATGGTGCAACAGCCATGGCTTGATCCAGCACCAATAGTAATAATAAATAAAATAAAATAAAATAAAATAAAATAAAATAAAATATAAAATAAAATAAAATAAAATAAAATAAAATAAAATAAAATAAAATAAAATAAAATAAAATAAAATAAAATAAAATAAAATAAAATAAAATGATGATGATGATAATAAATCCGTTTCCCAGCACCCTCTCCTGTGTTTTCCTGGATGACCCATCCTTCCTTGCAAATCCAAACCGCAGCTAATCAGCTCCCACAGGATTTGGAGCGATAAATTCCCAGCCCGTGCCAAGTTTTTCCAGGAAGCCTCKCCACAGGAGCCCCCTGCCTGCCGGGATGCCACCAGGGCCGGGTCACACCTGCACGAGCTTGGGCTCATCCCTGCAGAGCRTCCTTGTGCCCCTGAGACTGACAGTTCTGAACCTTTTGTATTAAAACAACCAAAAAATCCTGCAGGAAAATGGGAATTTTGTTTGCTTTAAACCTGGCTGCTGCCAATGAGCTGCTCGTAGCATCCCCTTAGCCCCAAATGTGAGTGCAGCCAGGAGACCAGCTTTCCTTGGGATTCTGCTGCCAGGAAAATAGGAACAGTTTTTCTCCCCAAAACCAGGAAAATAGGAAAATTTGCCCAGGAAAACAGAGCTGGGGGAGAAAAGYAAATGCATAGACATCTCCTGGTATTTATTCCACCGGTTATAACAGTACCATGGCACGGGGGCAGCACAGGAGGGGAGGGACACTCAACCGAGCACGGCACGACCACAGCACGACGAGCGGGAGGACGGGGAGATATTCCCTCATGGCTTTGTTCTGCTCCTGGAAGGAGCAAGGACAGGATCCCACCCCAGGAGAGGGACGCCGCCGCTCCGGGGAAGGGCTGCTGCGGGCTCAGCTCAGCGCCAGGGAGGGCTTTGGTTCCTCTCTGGTGTCAATTCAGGCTTCAGCACCCTCCTTCCCACAGGGATCGTATGGCAGGTCCTTCCCGGCTGGCTCCTCCAAGGGGCCCTCAAGGGCACAGGATTGGTGTTCCTGGCAGGGATGGGATGCTGCTTCTCGGGTGGTGGGGATGGGATGCGGGGAGGGGGGTGCTCCACACCCTGCCTCGTCCTTGCGAGGCAAATCCGAGCCTCCCGCTCGTTCCTGGGAGGCTGAGGGGAGGCAGAGCCGCAGTGTGGGGCCACCACTGCGAGGCCAGTCACACTCTGAGGTCAGTCACACTCTGAGGTCAGTCACACTGCAGGGTCAGTCACACCCCAAGGTCAGTCACACTGCAGGGTCAGTCACACTGCAGGGTCAGTCACACTGCAGGGTCAGTCATATCCCAAGGTCAGTCACAGCCCAAGGTCAGTCACATTGCAGGGTCAGTCATATCCCAAGGTCAGTCACACTCTGAGGTCAGTCACACTGCAGGGTCAGTCACACCCCAAGGTCAGTCACATTGCAGGGTCAGTCACAGCCCAAGGTCAGTCACACTGCAGGGTCAGTCACATTCTGAGGCCAGTCACACCCTGAGATCAGTCACACTGCAGGGGCAGTCACACTGCAAGGTCAGTCATATCCCAAGGTCAGTCACAGCCCGAGGTCAGTCACAGCCCGAGGTCAGTCACACTGCAGAGTCAGTCACACCCTGAGGTCAGCCACACTGCAGGGTCAGTCACACTGCAGGGTCAGTCACAGCCCAAGGTCAGTCACACTGCAGGGTCAGTCACACTGCAGGGTCAGTCACACTGCAGGGTCAGTCACACCCTGAGGTCAGTCACACTGCAGGGTCAGTCACACTGCAGGGTCAGTCACACCCTGAGGTCAGTCACACTGCAGGGTCAGTCACACTGCAGAGTCAGTCACACCCTGAGGTCAGTCACACTGCAGGGTCAGTCACACTGCAGGGTCAGTCACACTGCAGGGCCAGTCACACCCCAAGGTCAGTCACAGCCCGAGGTCAGTCACAGCCCAAGGTCAGTCACAGCCCGAGGTCAGTCGCACTGCAGGGTCAGTCACTCTCCAATCACATTCCAAGTCACTCACACCCCAAGGTCACTCACACCCCAAGGTCACTGTTCCTCCTCCGCCTCCCCAGCTCTGGCTGCAGACGCCCCTGCCCGGGCACGGGGGAGGCCGTGGGTACGGGGGGACATGCTGGCTCCTGGCTCGAACCGCAGCCCGGAGAACGGAACGAAAGCCACACATCAGGGACAGCTGGGTCAGGGACTCGAGGGGTCACGGGGCTCAGGAGGAGCCGAGTGACACACGGCAAGGGTGACAACGTGGCTGGGGCCCCCGCTGCAGGCAGCAGCCCCCGCCAGAGCCCGCGCTGCGTCCCCTCCCCGCCCAGCCCCATCACATCACGGAGCACTTCTCCGCCGACTGCTTCAGGTCCTCTAGCGTGGCCGAGGCTTTGTCCTTCAAGGAATCAAGGTCCAGGTTCTGGATGTTACTGAGCTGGCCGATCACCGAGTTCTTCTCCTCCTCCTCCTCGTTGTCCTGCTCGATCATCTTGGCCAGCTCCTTGGGCAGCTCCACGTCGCCTCCCACCAGCTGGATCTGGTTGTCATCCGTCTCGTTCTGGAAGGGGCCGGGAGAGAGTCAGGACGGGGGATGGCACAGCGGGATGGGGGCTCCTGGAAGCACCACAGCAGGGGCTTTGGGCTGTCTCCCACTCACAGGACCATGTGGGAAGGTCCCTGGGGGTGGGATGCTGATGGAGCCTGAGGAGAGCCGGGGCACCCACAGCGAGGGGCGAGATGGAAACCCACGCGCAGCACCAGTACAGACTGGTTTCCAGCTCGCACCGCGGGGGGTTAGGCACCTAATTAAGCCSGGCTTATGCTCAACAACTGCTCCCAGCGGCGGTCGGGATCAGCTCCGAGCCCGGAGCCGCGGGGAGACTCGGGATGAGGCAGMCCGGCTGCCAAGTGGGATCAGTAATGAGCAGAAGAAACTTGTCAAAAGATGAGAAGGGACATCTTAAGCATGAGAAGACAGTGAAAGGATGGTGGGGCCAGATCCGAACAAATCCCACTTTCCCTTGGAGAATAAAAAAAAAAATAAAATCTCCATCTCTTCTTTTTCTGCATTTTCTGGCTTTTGGCAGGGGGTAAAAGAAATTCTCCAGCTGTTTATTTCCTGGATGTAAAAGGGGGGTGGGAAGCAGAGGGGTGAATCCAGGCTGCCTGAACAACACCAAACAATCAGAGCAATCTCACTTGGCTTAGCTGACCCTTTGGAACTAATATTAGCYCAGCTCCAATTTGGGGTATTCACCACTGAGCGACTCTTCCTGARTACAGGGTGGGTTTGGAGGGAGAGGAGCTTGTGACCATTCCAAGAAAGGCTGAATTATCCCTTGATTAAATTGTTTTCGGTGAATGGTTCATCGTGCGGAAATTCCAAAATCGGAGTTTAGGTTTGCCAAATAATCCGGGGAGAGGAGCTGAGCTGGCTAATCCAGCCAGGAAGGTGCAACCCTGGCTGCGCTCCCGGCTCCAGGGAGTCCGGGGTGAAGGTGGTTTTCCCTCACCCAGCCGGATTTAGGGGGCAAAAGTGAGGGAGAGGGGGATCAAGCAAGGCTGGGAGTCCCACTGTCTCGGGCTGGTGGGCTGTGGGGCTCAGGGGGAAGGAAAGTGGCCAAAGTTTGGGAAGAAGGATGGTTTTGAGGGGAATTTATTTGTGTTTGGGCTTTGAGGCTCAAGCCCTAGCCAGCCAAGGGAGTCCTCGTCCCTTCCCCTCCCTGCAGAGCTCCATCTGGAGCTGGGCTCCCCTCGTGGCCCCGTTCCAGCGCAGCCGTACCTTGGGCAGCCTGTACTTGTCTCGGAAGTGGGACCTGACCGTGGCTCTCTCCGCCTTGCGCTGGGCAAACTGAGCATCTCTCTCCATCCTGCGAAGCACACGGGGCACTCACCGACAGCCCGCGCTCCCCATCCCGGGGTTTGCGCTTCCCCCCAACCTCAGCACCCCCCATTTTCTCCGAAAAGTCCCGTTTTCCCACAATTTCCTCCCCCCCCGCCAGCGCAGCCTGGAAGGAGAAAACAATCCCATCTCCCGGGCGAGGAAGCGGATTAAGGGATTAGGGGGCTCATCAAAGCCCCTCACGGCCCTGCCGTCCCCAGCGCCGGCTCCCCCATCTCCCATGCACGGGATGTGGGGGCGCAGAGGGAGCACCCCCTTCCCGCAGGGACCCCAGGGCTCAGCCCGTGCCGGTGCCGGTGCCGGTGCCGGTGCCGGTGCCGCCCGCACTCACTTCTCCTCCACCAGCTGCCGCTGGTACTCCTCGTACTCCTCGCGGGTCATGCCCTGCGCCTCGGCCGGAGACTTCTCGCCCTCGCTCTTCTCCTCGCCGCCCAGGCCGCCCGTGAGGTTCTTCAGCTGTCCCCCCACCATGCTCTTCACCATGAACGCCATGGCCGCAGCTCCGGGGGGCCCGGGGGCCGGGGGGCAGCGCGGCTCTGCAGCCGGGACAGCCGCGGTCACCGGGGCGCTCCGGGCRGGACGGGGGGTGCGATACGGGGAGCCCCCGAGGAACGGGGCTAAGGGTGAGCTGGAGCGCCAGGGAGCCGGGAAATGGTCGGTGCTGGGGGGCCGGGACAGGGAATCAGCGGGATGCCGTGGATGGGAGCTCCTGGAGAGCCGGGACAGGGAATCAGCGGGATGCCGTGGATGGGAGCTCCTGGAGAGCCGGGACAGAGAATCTGCGGGATGCCGTGGATGGGAGCTCCTGGAGAGCTGAAGCGCCGGGTTAGGGAGCAGCTGGGGACACCGGGATCAGCTCGGGGCAGCTGGAGCCCGGGGAGCTGGGGCACCGGGATGAGCTCCGGGACAGCTGGAGCAATGAGAGCCCGGGGGGCTGGGGCACCGGGATGAGCCCCGGGGCAGCTGGAGCACTGGGAGACCGGGGAGCTGGGACACCGAGATGAGCTCCGGGGCAGCTGGAGCACTGGGACACCGGGATGAGCCCCGGGACAGCTGGAGCAATGAGAGCCCGGGGAGCTGGGACACCGGGCGGCGGATGGGCCGGGATGAGCGGAGCTGGGCTCCTGGGGAGCGGGGCACCGGGTTAGGAGGAGGTGGGCACGGGGGAGATGAGCTGCCGGGGAGGAGCAGCGGTCAGCAGAGTCGGGYTCGCGGGGAGCGAACGGGGTTATGGAGGATGAGGGATCAGCAGAGCCAAGCTCACACAGCACCGAATTCCCGAGGAGCCGGGATCAGCAGAGCTGAGTCCCCGGGGTCACGGGGGAGAGGGGCTCGGCGGGGATGAATTCCCGGGGTGGCGGAGAGGGGAGCGCCCGCGGTGGTGGGTACCGGGAGGTGGAGGAGCCAGGGACGGGGAGCTGGGTTCCCGGGAAGCTGGGGCACGGGGTTATGGAGGAGATGGGGTCAGCGGAGAGGAATTCCCGAGATGGCAGAGTACCGAATTCCCGAGGAGCCGGGACCGGCGGTCAGCGCAGCGGAGTTCCCGGCGCGGTGGAGCGCGGAGTTCCCGGGATGCCGGAGTGCTGAGAGATGGAGGAACCGGGCTCAACGGAGTCGAGTTCCCGGGACGGCGGAGTCCGGAGCTCCAGGGTCAGCAGAGCGGAGTTGCCGGGATGCTGGAGTGCCGAAGATGCCGGGAGTACCGGGATGTCGGAGTCCGGGGTGCCGGGACGCCGGAGCGCGCGGGGTCAGCGGGGCCGCGCTGCCCGGCCGCCCATGGCGGAGCGGTCCCGGCCGGGAGCGGAGCGGAGCGGGCGCTGCAGCACCGGGGCTCGCACGGCTCCGGTGTGTGTGTCCCTGCACGGCGGCGGCGGCACCGCCTCCCCCCGGCCCCGCCGCCTCCCCCCGGCCCCGCCGCCTCCCCCCGGCCCCGCCGCCCTCCGCCGGGCGGAGCCGCCGCCGTCCCGACCCGCCCCGGGGCACCGCGAGCGACGCCACCCCCGCGGGAAGAAGCAGGAGCCCCAGAGCGGCCCGGGGACASCGGGGTGGAGGGAGGCACGGTGGGGTCTGCGGGGAGCCCCCCGGACACCCTTCCCTCCSTGATTCCCGGTTGCTCCATCCCACCGAGGAGCAAACCCACCCCAGAGCCCTTTCTCCCACTCTGTTCCCCGTCCTTGGGGTCTGGCAGGGGGGAAAGCTGGGCTTGACACTCGGAACAAGCCATATGTACCAGCACCAGCCACAACTGTTTGTTCATCCATCCAAGGGCTGGTGCCCAAAAGTTCCCTCCCCTTTGTCCTATTAATGATATCCCTGGAAGTATTCCCATCTCTGGAAGTGTCTGAGGCCGGGCTGGACAGGGCTTGGAGCAGCCTGGGGTAGTGGAAGGTGTCCGTGCCTGTGGCAGGGCTTGGAGCTTGGAGCAGCTTCATGGTCTCTTCTACTCCGGCCATTCTGGGATTCTGTGATCCTGTGATTTTATGATATTAATTAATACCGAAGCTGCTCTCAGCCCCCAGAACACAGGCACGAGGGCGTTCATTGATCACCTAAATGAGGAGGAGGGAGCTGGCATTGATTGTGTGGCGTCATTCCCTGGCTCTCTCCAGCCCCACTCCCACTCCTGCTCTTCCCTTTGACTGCAGCCTCATTCCAGGCCTTGGGGAGTGAGCAATTAATGGCATCAGAAACGCACCTCCCTTCCAGATGGCCAGCCTGGCTTTAACAGACATTTCTCCCTTTTTTCTTCTCTGCTCCTGAAAAACGAGCGCGGATCCAAACCCCAATCCCGGCTTGTGAGAAATCATTTCATCCCCGAAATATAAAGACAATCTCTGCAGATTAAAATGATGGAACAGCTGTGAAGCGACAGAGCAAAGTGACAGAGGGAGGGGGAATCGGCCCATCTCCTCCCATCCCCCCACCCAAGGTAAAATGATGTCTTAAGAGGAAAACAGACTAGAAAATAATACATTTTTCTATAGTAATGATCTGGCCAGCAGCTTGGCAGTGTGCTGCTCATAGGGATTGGGATGCGCTCTTGGAGGTGACGATGGTGGATTTGTCCTGGCCCTGATTGATGCCAGCAGTTCCCTGGAGTCCACCCGAACGTGCAAACTGATGCTGGGACGAGGGAGGTCCCTCTGTTCGGCACAACTCCAGCGTCACCCTCAGCATCCCCCACCATGCAGGTGCCCCTGCTCCTGCTGCTCAGCCCGAGCTGGCAGCTCAGGAGCCTCAACAGCTTTTTGAAGTGATGATTTTTGCTTTTCACACCGATCTGCAGGCTCTCCTAAGCACTTTCCCTTGGAGAACGCATGGAAAATTAATTTTAACCCACAATGAGCTGGCACAGCCTTGGTGAGAAATAGGCTGGGAGCCGCGGGCACCCTGCAGATGCCCCATTGCCAGCAGCCTGGTCACGTTCTGGCTGCCAGTCTGGCTGGAAAGAGGGGCAGGGAGAAGGAGCAGCAGCCCTGGTTGTGTCCCTGGGTGCTGGCCCGAGCCTCGTGTGGGCTCAGAGCAGATTTCAGATGGGGCTGGTCCCGGGAGCTCCGCTCACTCCGGATTTCGCTGCGAGCATCCATTAACAATAAGAGACTGGAAGTCAGGACCGATTTTTTCCAGCTGGGTTAGATGGGTCAGCTCCCACGGAGGCTCCCTGTCTGAGGAACTAAGAGCAAACAGCTCCTGACGAGCAGAACCGCCGGGCCAAGGCAAGTGGGTGAAAACAAGCCGGGCAGCGCCTCGGGTCCCACCCCTCGTGGCGGGGATGCTCGCTCAGCTCGGGCGCTGCAGCCTCTCACAGCCTGGCTTTTACAGGCAAGGAGCAAAAGGCAAAGGCCTCCAGAGAGGTTTTGCAGCCCTCCCATCCCCTCAGCTTTTCCTGGAGAGGCCGGTGGCCCACCTGGAGGCAGAGCCRGGGGGCCGATCAGAGGGTGCAGCGAGCTGGGAAATGCTGCTCCGAGGTGCTCGATTTCCACATTTGCCTTTCCTCGGGCGGCTGAACCGCTCCTCATCCCTGAAATATATTCAAGTGAGGATGAGTCATCCTTCCTGCCAGGACTCTAACCTGCCGTAATGAGATGTAAATCCTTGCATGACCTATTATATTAGCTTATGCTATATCACACATCTCCACGGATTAGACGGCAGCGAGACGAGACGTCCCCGCGCCGCAGCCGCAGCCGCGACGGTGGAAGTTAAGAGGATCCTCTCTCAGCGTTGACACCTGATTTAAATTGGAAGCAAGCGGCTCCCTCTGCCATGCTGAGAGGGATCATTCCAGCTCTTCTTTCCAGGTAACTGGCTCCAAAGGCACAGTCACCACAGCCCGSGCTCCAGAGGGTGCTCCAGAGGTCTACGAATGGCCCAGGAGCGGCTGGTTCAGTGGATTGCAGAGGGGAAGGCTCGGTGACCTCGAGCTGCAGGGCCGTGGCAATAAGGCCATCAGAGTGCCTGATCCTTGTCAGCCTGAAATGCAGGGAACATGAGCGTTTTTAACCTTTGGAGACCCCATAGGAGTAGGTGAGGGAATCCTGGAAAGCCGCGTGTGTGCGCGCTGGAGCCACCACGCGAGGGGAATGAGGAGGCGTTTCCAGAGCAAGCAGGCGGCCCAATGGCACTGCTGCTGCTGCTGCTGCTGCTGCTGCTGCTGCCGGGGGAGTCAGGCCGGCACTTGGCAGCTGATTGTCACTTCTGCTGATGGGGACAGGCACCGCCACCTCAGGAGCCGCCGCGCTCGGCTCTGACCCCGGGCACAGGGCAGGGTCACCTTCGCTCTGCCACCTGGGATGGGGACAGGGACACCCCGGGGACATCAATCCAGAGAGTCCCACTGCTGTTAGGGACCTCCAGCTCGCAGGAGTTTGAGGGAAAGTATCCTGAAGGTCTTGAGAGAAACGTTCCTTCAGTGGGGTCCCCACTGGAGATCCTTTAGGGGGATTGAAGTGCTGCCAGGTCACTGACAGAGGGAATAAACTTGAGGAGAAAGGTGTGCTAAATTACCAAATGAAATTATTTCTGGCATTAACTCAACTCCATAAAGCTGGAATTTGCCTCSGCTGAGGAAGAGGAATTGCAGCTCAGCTTGCCACGAAGTGAAACCAAAGATTTCCCTGACCTAGGGAGGCATTCCCATGGAAAGCCTCCCCACTCCTGTAGAACCGAGCCTCTGAGTTCTGACATCATCATCACAGGATGAAAAAATCAACCTTGCCCTGGGAGAGCCCCTGGGAGCCCCTGAGTGCTGCTGGGAAGGGAAGCCAGGAGTGGGAAATGCTGCTGGAGTGTCCCCCCAATTCCCTCAGAATTCCGTGTTCTCATCTTYGTGTCACTGAGCACGGGGCTGCCCAGAGTCACCCTCGTGGGGTTTGGGGTGGGAATGGCCTTGTCATCCAGAACGTCCATCCCCAGGGATGGGGATTGGGGTGGGAATGGTTTTATAGTCCAGAACATCCATCCCTAGGGATGGGGATTGGGGTGGGAATGGCCCTGTTATCCAGAACGTCCATCCCCAGGGATGGGGATTGGGGTGGGAATGGTTTTATAGTCCAGAACATCCATCCCCAGGGATGCGGATTTGGGGTGGGAATGGTTTTATAGTCCAGAACATCCATCCCCAGGGATGGGGATTTGGGGTGGGAATGCTCCTGTCATCCAGAACATCCCTCCTGCAGGACTGGGGATTTGAGGTGGGAACTGTCCCGTCCCACGGGACACACAACCCCCCCCCCCCAGGGCACAGAGAAGTTTTGGGGTGCCCCGAGTGCTTTGGCAGAGGAGGAGGAGGGGGAGCAGCTCCCAGCAGCAGAGCAGCGGCTGCAATTCCCGCCGGGAGGAGGAGGAGGAGGAGGAGGAGGGCTGTGCGAGGTGAGGAAGAGGAAGGAGGTGCCGGGGGCGGCGGGGGGGCTCCCACGGCGGCGTCTGCAGCCGAGCCGTGACACAAATGCGGCCGGACAGACATACAGAGCATGTAAACAGGCACATGGGGAGAGCATGTGCTGCTCCGTGCCGCTGGTGGAGAGCCAGCCCCGAGCAAAGGCGCTCGCACACACACACAGCGTTCCCACGGGGGATCTTCCCBGCCTTGCCTTCGTTCCTGGAGTGCCCAGAAGAAAAAAAAAACAACCAAAAAACCATTAAAAAAACCCCACAACAAAATAGAGCGAGAAAGAGGCAGAGGTGAACGGCACGGAACGGTGATGGGAATGGCTTTGTACATCACGCTAAAAATAGTCCTGGTGATAAAGTCGATCGCGGAGGGGGAGGGATGCCGGGGCTTGGGAAGCCCGTGCTCYGAGGATGGAGAGGAAGGGCCCTAATTAGAGCTGCTAATTAGCCCCAAGCAGCACTGAGAGAGCGCCTGTGGGGGGCTCATYGCACCCCTCTGCTCGGGACGGAGGCTTTGCCACC
>JACDOX010000080.1:193204-206158 GCA_014549065.1 Cardinalis cardinalis | reverse complement strand
TTTTGGGTGTTTAGGGTGAGGAAGGCTCTGTGCAGCTGGAATTGGGGTCCTTGGAGGGGATTTTGGGTGTTTAGGGTGAGGAAGGCTCTGTGCAGCTGCAATTGGGATAATTTGAGGGATTTTTGGGTGTTTGGGGTGAGGAAGGCTCTGTGCAGCTGGAATTGGGGTAATTTGAGGGATTTTGGGTGTTTAGAGCGAGGAAGGCTCTGTGCAGCTAGAATTGGGATCATTTGAGGGATTTTTGGGTGTTTGGGGTGAGGAAGGCTCTGTGCAGCTGGAATTGGGATAATTTGAGGGATTTTGGGTGTTTAGGGTGAGGAAGGCTCTGTGCAGCTGGAATTGGGGTCCTTTGAGGGATTTCGGGTGTTTAGGGTGAGGAAGGCTCTGTGCAGCTAGAATTGGGATCATTTGAGGGATTTCGGGTGTTTAGGGTGAGGAAGGCTCTGTGCATCTCTGTGGGTCACAGGGAGAAGGCAGGCAGGGTGTGGGGACACAGGGAAAGGCCAAAGCTCGTGGAAGGAGCCCTAATRTATGTATAAAATGTATCTATTCCCTAATGGGGAAGAGAGAGGATCTGCAGGGAGAGGAGGCAGCCAGGAAATGACGAGTTGGCTCAGGAGTCCGTGTGGGGTGCAGGTGATGGGAAGGGATGGAAAAGCAAAGGATGTGTGACTTTGGGGATGGCCCTTTCCACGCCCCAGCTCTCCCCAGCCCTGTCCAGCTGGGATCCCGAGCTGAGCGGTGTGGAGAGGAGATTTTCCAGCTGGRTTTTCCAGAGCTTTGTTACGCGCCGTGTTCCCGTTCCCCGCGCCGCGTTCCCTCCTGGCACGGCGGGAATAACGCCCTGCACGCTGATTCACACGGGAATCTGAGGCTGGCACAGCCCCTGAGGGAGGAGGAGGAGGAGGAGGAGCAGGAGGAAGGGGACGTGACCTGAGCCAGCACTCGGGGTGTCACCCAGCCTGTCCCCTGTGCCCACGCTGCTGCTGATGGACAGAGCCCCAAAATCCCTTGGGATAAATCCCTGGAGGGATCCAGGACGAGCAGCTGCAGGCCCAGAGTGAGAGAGACCCAGAGACTCCGTGGGGGGAAACTGAGGCACGGTGGTGGCAGGAGGGGCAGGACCTTGGCGAATCGGGGTTAAATTCCCTGATTTGTGGTGAAGAACACGATTTCTTCCAGCAGATCTCTCAGCATCCTTCAGCTACATCCCRGAGGATGCTGAGGCACCAAACACCACCCCTGAGACCACATGGGAAGTGTGCTGCCATTTGGAGGAAAATCAAAAACYGGAATAATCGAAGATCTCTGTAATTCTGGGGTGAGTTTCCTCCCCWTTTTTGGCAGGGAGGGGACACAGCGGGGCACAGGGGCAGAGCCCTCCCTGCTTCACGTGAAGGTTCTGGGTATTTCTCTCCATTCCCAAAGCCRTTTCTTGCAGGCTTTGCCTGTAAATGACTTTAATCTTCATAAGCCCAAAAAGTAAAGCTGCTTATCGGGCTGGGCCCTGCTGGAGCACTGGCAGGAACGGGGGGGGATGTGGACAAGAGGAGGGGGGTCAGTGCAGGGGAGAGCGAACCCCACACAGAGGAGCTCCATCACCTCCYCCGTGCCCATCCCATCCCCTTCTGACGCCCCGAGCTCGCAGGGAATGGGCTCAGCAGCAAATCTCCCCTCTGCACTCTCCATCCCACATCCCTGAGCTGTGCCCGTGTCCMACCACTCCCTTTTTCCCCCTTTAACGCCGCTCCAAGAGGAATCTCGGTCTCGATCCCGGCCCGGAGCAGGCGGAGAGCTCCCGCCCGGGGCTCGCCAAGCGTTSAGCGCTGAATAACTCCCTGCGGAGGAGCGGAACGATCCTAAACCTGCCAGACGCCACCTCCACCCGGCTCCCGGCAGAGATTCCAACCGCGGGGACGGGGCCCGGGACACCGGGGTCTCACCTGCACAGGTGGGATAAGCAGGGAAGGCAGCGAGGCGGAGGAATCGGCTCCAAACTGCTCCCCCCAAGCATCAGGAAGTAAAAAGTAAAGCCTGGACTAAAGGGGAGCTTTGGCATCGCTTCATCCCCGCCACAGGCAGGATGGAGCCAAGCGCTGCCCAGGCTGCTCATCCTCACTGATCTGGGGAGGAGATGAGGGCTCCACCCCATTTTCTCCCCTGCCAGGGGACCCCCGGAGCCGCTGGCAACAGAGGGGGGCCGAGGCGGGGTGTGCCGCGTCCGTATGGAATGGTTTTTTATTACAGTTTTTAATCTCACAGTCGGTAGCATTACATGAGAATAAAGCACTGGACAGGACTGGAAAAAAAGGCCTCTGGAGACAGCATGCAAACATTGCAACGAGTTTAAAGCAAAACAACCCAAAAAAGAAAAAGCGTCAGGCAGGGACGCGGCCGCGCTCTCCCGACCGGGCGGCGAGTCCAGCGTCTCCCCCTCAACCATCACTTCTGTCGCTGGGGGTTTCCTTTTCATGTGTCCATTTCATTGGTTTATTTATTATTATTCTCCTTTGAACAACCTTCTTCTCTCTTTCTTTTTTTTTTCCTTTTTTTTTTTTCTTCTTATTAAAAAATAAGATTCGTACTTTAGTAAAACGCCCAACGCTCAGCTGGGCCCTTGCTCGAAATAATAAAAAAACAACGACAACAACAAAAAAAAACCAAAAGAAACCCAAAACAATAAACGCTCCCCCCAAAACTGAGAAAATAACAAAAATACCCCACAAAAATAAAAAAAAAACCAAACAAACAGCGTGGGAGACAAAAATGAAAACAAAAACCCCAAACCTGGAAAATAAAAAAAAAAAACTGACAGATTTGGAAGTTTGGAAGCGACCGGGGGGAATCGAAGGGGGGCACCACACCCCCGGGGCTCCCTCCTGGTGCCGTGGCGGGCAGGGGGGCTGAGCACACCCCGGCCCCCCCCCAGCGTGGGTCCCCTGCGGCTGTGGGGCGGCAGAGCCCCCCCTCACAGGTAGAGCTCCTTCTCTTTGATATGCACTAGCTGTTCACGGAGCTGGTGGAAGGACGGCCGGTGGCCGGGGTCCAGCGTCCAGCACTTCTTCATCACCTCGTAGACGACGGCCGGACACCCGTCCGGAGCATCCATCTTGTAGCCCTTCTCCACGCGGGGCACCACGTCCTTCAGGGGCTGTGGGGAATTCGGGGTGTCAGGGAGGGGCTCTCCCCAGAAATCTGGGCTCAGCTCCCCCACCCTGAGCACCCTGGGGTGCTCATCACTCACAATTCTCGGATAAGGCACTCGCCCGAAGGAGTAGATTTCCCAGAGGAGGATCCCGAAGCTCCACACGTCCGACTTGGTGGAGAATTTCTGCAGGGAGAGAAGCAGGCTCAGGCAGGGCTGTGGGATCTACAGCTCCACAGAAGATTGTGGACTTTGGGTGTGGGAATCAGGAGTGTTGGAGAATTCTTGTGTTGGATAAGAGTTTAAGAAAAATACAGAGCTCAATCGAAAGTTATTCTTAYGCTTTTCTGCTTTGCTTGCTTTTAGCCATGCAGATTTGCCAACCTAAAACAAATGTTTGGGTGACTTTGGCTAATGCTTCAGGTTTAATACCATATGTTTGTCCAACGTGGCCCCCAAGAAACCATTTTCCACCTGTTTGGTAGGTGTGCCAGTAGATGTTTGGCCAATCCCAAAAGATATGCAAGAAACTGTATCAGGCACATTTATGGGATCATCGCCAAATAATCTCTGGATGCATGGGAAGAGTGGGCTCCTCACCTCCCCAAGGCATCTTCTGAGCCTCAAGAATTAGAGATCCTTGGCTCTATGTACCTGACCTATTGGGCCAAAATTAATTATACAAAAAAGGATGGATCTTTGATTAAAGATGTTACTCCCTTTCACAGCATATTTAAAAATCAGACCTCACGGTGCAACTAGACTTCTTTAATTCAATCTGCATTTACTATTTCCTTCCAATTACCTGGTGGAATGTTTTTCATTTGTGGAGACAGAGTTTGGCCTGCTATCCCARCACACATCACAGGACCAAGGGTGGCAAGGGACCTTCCCCACCCTCAGGGCAGCTGCTCTGGGGTTCAGACAGCACCAAGTGGCACTCCAGCACCATCTCTGGGACAGCCTGGGATGTTCCCCCTTCCTGCAGCTTCCACCACACCCAAGCCCCTCCTCTGCTGTGCTCACTCACCTTTTCTCTAAGTGCTTCTGGTGCTGTCCACTTGACAGGCAGCTTGCCTGTGTCCTGTGTGGAGGAGGCTTCCTTGGTGAGCCCGAAGTCGCTGACCTTGGCGATGTTGTCCTCCGAGACCAGCACGTTCCTGGCCGCCAGGTCCCGGTGCACGAAGTTGTTGGCTTCCAGGTACTCCATGGCTTCACAGACATCTCTGCGAGGGGTGGGAGGCACAAGGGGGTCGGCAGGGCGGCCCCAAAGCGCGGGTGGGGCGGGTCAGAGGGGTGGGCACGGCCTGGCCTGGTACTTACAAGGAGAACTTGAGCAGACAGTCTGCGCCGAGCACCGACCGCCCGCGCGACCGCAGGTAGTCTACGAGGCTGCCCTGGAGGCAGGATGGACAGAGAGAGGGGTCAGCAGGGCCAGCAGCCCTCCTGCTGCCCCCTCCCTTGTGGGGCAGGACCAGGGGAGATGTCCCTTTAAGACAGTGCAGGACCCAGGGAGGATGTCCCTCTTATGCGATAGGACTCAGGGAGGATGTCCCTCTCTTGTGGGGAAGGACCTGGGGATGATGCTCCTCCCTCATGGGACAGGACCCAGGGATGATGTCCCTTTAAGATGGGGACGGACCAGGGCAGATGTCCCTCCTTTATGGGGCAGGACCAAGGGACATGTCCCTTCAAACAAAGGGCAGGACACAAGGATGATGCCCCTCCCTCATGGGACAGGACCCAGGGATGATGTCCCTTTAAGATGGGGACGGACCAGGGCAGATGTCCCTCCTTTATGGGGCAGGACCAAGGGACATGTCCCTTCAAACAAAGGGCAGGACACAAGGATGATGCCCCTCCCTCATGGGACAGGACCAAGGGAGATGTCCCTTTAAGATGGGGCAGGACCAGAGGAGGTGTCCCTTTAGGATGGGGCAAGACCCAGGGATGATGTCCCTCCCTCATGGGGCAGAACCCAGGGAGAATGTCCCTTCAAGATGGGGCAGAACCCAGGGATGATGTCCCTCTCTTATGGGGAAGGACCTGGGGATGATGCCCCTCCCTCATGAGACAGGATCTGGGGATGATGCCCCTTTAAAATGGGGCAGGACCCGGGGATGATGTCCCTCCCTCATGGGGCAGGACCAAGGGAGATGTCCCTTTAGGATGGGGCAGGACCAAGGGAGATGTCCCKCCCTCATGGAGCAGGATCAGGGCAGATGTTCCTCCTTTATGGGACAGGACCCAGGGGAGATGTCCTTTAAACGAGGGGCAGGACACAAGGATAATGTCCCTCCCTCAAGGGGCAGATCTGGGGATGCCACCCCCGCTGGGAGCCAACATGGGACAAGGGACACGCCACCTGCAGCCCCCCCTGTGTCCCCAGCGAGATGCAGCCCAAGCTTGCATGACCCAGCCGTGCCAGGGTGAAGCCCCAGGAGCGTGGGGGGGACAAGGGGACAGAGGTGGAGGGCAGGTGGCCGTGGGGGGGGTCTCACCTTGGCCATGTACTCGGTGACGATGTAAAGGCCGCTCTTCTCCTCCACAATCACCCCCAGCAGCTGCACCAGGTTGCTGTGTCGGAGCTGCCTGTGTGGCACAGCAGGGCTCAGGGCAGGGGTTTGGGGACAACAGGGGTGTCAGGGGCCGCCCAGCGCTGCTGACAGGGACAGAGGTGCCCCCTGCCTCACGCTGTCCCCCCGGTGAGGGTGACACTCACGTCATGACGGACGCCTCTGCCAGGAAGGCCTGCGCTGTGGCGTCGTTTTTAATGCACTTCACGGCGACTTTGTTCCCCCGGTAATCCCCCAGCATCACGTCTGCAGGCCAGGAGAGACGGGCACAGGAGGCACTGGGAAGCATCCCAGCCTCCTGGGGCCCCACAGCACCACAGGAGCCCCCCCACCATTCAGGGCCACCACGGGCTGGGGACAGCGGGCTCACCTCCGAACTCCCCTTTGCCAATGATCTGTAGCAACTTGAGRTCCTTCATGTTGAGGGCCCAGCCGCCTGCACAGGGGGAGAAGGGCGAGTGAGGGGGTGCTGGGGGGGTGCCCAGGGGCAGRGGAGGGGGCACCACGGCCACTCACTGCGGGAGAACTCGTCCTGTGCTGCCACCGTGCCCTCCATCAGCTTGGGTTTGATGAGGCGGGTGCAGAGCCCGTCTGCGTCCGTGGTGTAATGCTGGGGGGACACAGCGGGGCAAGGGTGACACCCAGCACGGGAACGGGGTGACACCCAGTGGTGCCGGGCTCTGAGGTCCCACCAGGTGGCAGCACGAGGCCGCGGACAGGCCTGGTGGCGGCCGASAGCCTCGTCCCTCCTCCTCCCTCTGTCCCCAGCATCCCCACCCAGCAGAGAAGCAGGAGCACCCACCGCCCCCCAGCCYGGCAACCCCACAAGCTCTGATGTCCCCACAGGGGATTCCAGCGGCGGCCYCACCTCCACCAGCTGCATGAGGTTCTCAAAGTAGACCTCCTCGTCGATGCTGAGCTTGCTGGAGGAGTAGATGATGCGGTAGTGCTCCACCTTGCCCTCGCAGCTGACGCACAGCGTGTAGTCCCCGGGGTAGTTGGTGCTCTCCCGCACCAGGAACAGCCCCGTCTCGGGGGGGTACAGCAGCCTCTCCGCCTGCTCCCGCGTGATCTTCCCGTGGAACCACCTGCAGGGCCATGCAGGGYGGGCTGAGGGCTGCCTGCACCCYTGTGGGGCTGGGCTTGGGTGTGCAGCAGCTTTTGGCCCTGCCTGCGTGGGACGGTGCTGCTCACTGTCACGGTGCTGCTCCTCGCTGTCCCCACCCACCCTGTGACACAGCTCCTTCCATGGCGTTCTGCTCCCCTCCTGCTGGCCCCAGCTGGGATTCTGGCCCTCTGCACGCTCCCAGGAGGTTCCTCCTCCAGCCTGGGAGTCACTGGCAGCTCTGGGATGCAGCAGGAACATCAAACCCRCCTGTCTGCCATCCCATCCCTCCTCTACAGACTTCCTACCTTCCCTCTTCCTCCCAGCAGCCTTTACCAAACCCTAGGTTAGGTAAACCTAACCCTAGGTTAGTTAAACCTAGATAAACCCAACCCTAGGTTAGCCTAACCCTAACCCCAGCCTTGGATAAAAAAAATAAAATTTAAACCACAACCCAACTATCGAATCACCTTCCCAGCCATGCAGGCAGCTCTCAAAACACTCAGAGCTCTCCCCAGCAGCAAATCCCAATCCCAAACCCACACTGTGCCCTGTGAGGAATGTCCCTCTGTTGGGACACAGCTCTGGCCACAGGGACGCTGCAGCCCCAGAGCCCTGGCTGGGTACTCACGGCATGAGGCTGAGCTTGATGCCAGCTTTGACCCCTTCCCGCTTCTGCACGTAGTTAGCAGGAATGATGCCCTCCCTGCCCACCTTGTTCTTCGCCTTGTACCAGTTGGGATCCTGTGGGGACAGCAGGATGTCACAACGAGCCCACGGCCCCTGCATCCCACCTGAGGAGCCCTCTGGGGGTTCCCCTTGCTGGCTGCAGGGAGGACGGGATGAGCAGRGCATTGGGGTCGGTGCTGGGACCACCAAACCCCGGTGCTGGTGGCCCCACAGGGCTCACTGTGATCCCCCTCCCAAGCTGCCAGGCATCCCAGAGCCCCCCAAACCCAGAGCCCCTCTTTTCCTTCCCCGGAGAGGAGCCCAGCACCGCTGCCTCTCCCATCCCTCCTCCACGTCCCGGGAGGGAGAAACCTTAACTAACGAGGCCATGAATTAATTAACCAAGCTTCCAGCCAGATTCACACCCAGCGGGACTGGCAGGAGTAGGGGCTACTACCGCAGGGACWGGCAGAGGGGACAGCTCACCTTGGTGACAGCGACGATGGTGAGGACGTCTCCTTTGCTGAAGGGCAGGTCCTGCTCGGCGGTACCGTGGAAGTTGTACTTGGCGATACATTCTGTACCGGACGGCCACACGGCCTGGCAGGAGCAGGGAGTGCCATCAGAGCCCTGCCCGAGCGTGCCACCCACCCCTGGCACCCCCTGACCCTCGGGGACCCCCCTCACAGATGGGAACCCAAAGGGGGTCTATGTAAACCAAGTGTCCCCACGTCCCTCCCGAGCGCTGGGGCCACCTCTGGATGGCTCCATGGATGGACGAGCCAGCCCCATGGATGGCTCCATGGATGGACGAGCCAGCCCCATGGATGGCTCCATGGATGGACGAGCCAGCCTCAGGGATGGCTCCATGGATGGACGAGCCAGCCTCAGGGATGGCTCCATGCCTTCCTCTCCTCACCCAGAGCTTACCTGCATCCCTGACATCTTCTCAGGAAGTTGGGGCAGCGACTCTCACAGGGGGGACACGTCACTTGGTACCATGAGACCTGCACGGGGGGAATGGATGGCTGAGAATGGGGCATGGCAGGAACGAGGCACAGCTGAGAACAGGGCACTGAGGCAGGAATGAGGTGAGAGGAGGATGCAGCACCCCCCAAAGATTCTCCCAGGCCAGGTGAGCATCTCTTCTCCTGCCACGAACAGGTCCTGCATCCAAAATATCCCCAAACTGAGGTGGAAGTGGGAGCTCCAGGCCCGCTCAGCCCCTGCAGTCGGGGTGGGAGCAGCTGCTCACCCGGATCAGGAGGCATTTGCATGGACCCAGCTTCTTAAGAACTGAGTTTTTGAGCGCAGCATCTGCTCCAAGGAAAAGTCCAGCACGGCGTGGAGATGCCCAGAGAAGGGAAGGGAACAGATGACCTCCAGAAGTCCATCCCACTCCTCTCCCAGGCTACACAGCYGGAGCCCTGCTCTCCCTGGTGACCCACACATGGAAACATCCAGCCCTGAGAGCTTCCCAGGCCTGGGATCCAAAAGAAATAAACCAACTCTGCTCCCTGCAGCACGAAAACCGCTGGGACTGTGGAACGTGCAGCTCCTGAAGCCCAGGGGGATGTGCTGCCCGGGGGTGCTGTGCTCTGGGATGGCTGTGTGGGAGGGAGGGGAACAAACCCGGCTTTATTCCCGCCGCTCCAGCCCCCGGCGCGGGATGAAGTCACCGGCCCCACAATCAAACCAGGCTTTCTTGGGGCTGGGGCACCGGGGTCGTGCCAGGCTGGGGGGCACAGAGGGGGACACAGAGCAACCCCAAAAACCCCACCCCAAATATCGCTGAATTCATCCCCTCCCTGGGGTCACCGCCGGCAGCGCTGCCGTGGCGTCACTCAGGGCTGCGAGTATTTTGGGAAGGAGGAAGTGAAACGAGGGGCGAGGAGGAGGAAGGAGATAAGGGGCAGAGCTGCGGGAGGAAGAGCTCGGTGAGAACGTGGCCCTGTTTCCACCACGTGCCCGCAGCCTTCCGGAAAAGGCGTCAGCTGCCCCCCAGCACCCCTGTCACCTTCCCCAGCGCGGGGACACAGCGCTCTGCTTTGGCAGAAATGGAGGCTGGGGCGTTCACCCCAAAACCAGAGTCTGGGCACCCGAGGGGCTTCCATCCCCACAGTGCTGGGTTAGGGTTAGGGTTAGGGTTAGGGTTAGGCTGCCAGCCAGCCCGGGGAAAGCTGGAGATGGCACCCAAACCCAGCCTGGTGGCACCTTGGGGACACTGCCAGCAGTGCCAGGATCCAGGGGAGGGCAGAGCACGGCAGTTCGGGGCTGGGCAGCACCAGCTGGGATCCACAACTGCGAACCCAGAATGTTCCCAGCTCCAACCCCCTGCCTTTCCAAGCTGATTTTTGCTTAAATTKTGGATTTACACCTGGCATGGAACAAAAATTTCAGCCAGGGGTCTGGATCCCAGCGGTCTGAAAGGCAGCACCAGAAATCCAGGGAATAAACTCCGCTCTTAGGCTGTGCAGGGATTTAGCTGAAGCCTGACAGGAGGTTTAAGGAGGGGATTTCCCATGGCTGGGGCTTTCAGCCCTGTTCCCCATGCAGGGTCCCGTGGGACAGCGAGCTCAGGCTGTTGCTCAAGGAGAGCTCCAGCCCAAAGCCCTGAGTCAGCGCTTCCCACCGGCCAGGCCTTGTTTCCAAACAGCCCAAAATCAGCAGGATGGAGGTCTCCACCAGCTGGAAAACCCTGGAGCCAGTGCAAGGGATGCCCAAAGGTTCACCCCACGTTTCCCACCCCGTGCAGGAGCTGAATCCTCCCAGTCCCAAAGGCCGCTTGTTTGAGCTTTCAGCTCACGGATGTCACCAGCATTTATATTTGATAAATGCAGCGAGGATACAAAATTCATAGCCTGCCTTCAGAAAGAGAATTTTTTTCCCCTGCTAAAGAGGAAACTGGCTGAGCAAACCCCACCAAGAACACGCTGCAGCCAGCCCAGGCTTTTTTATCTTCCCAGACCGTGGATATTCATGGCACAGGACCGTGGCATTGTTATAATCACACACAATAAATCTGCCTTTCAGTTTTAAAGAGGGACGTGGTTCCAACACCAGGGGCTGCCCCTCAGCCCGACACAGGCCTTCCTCCTCTGAACCTCATTCTCTTTTTAATCGTCACCCAATTTCTGCCTCGAAGCCGAGACTTTCCGAGGAAGAGGAGGAGGAAACCACACGGGGCAGCTGCCAAAGCAGCCCCCCGAAGGCCCCATGTGACAGCCAGCGGTTCCTGCCCGCGTCACCCGGGCCAGCCCCGGCCCCGCATCCGCCCGCCCCGCGCATCCCCCGGGATGCTGGGCTGGGAGAAGGACCTGCAGATGCTGCCCGAGGGGATCCACAGCTTCAAAGCAGCATCCTGTGCCTGCCGGGAAACCACGGGCATCGCCCCTGCTCTCCTCCAGCAGGATGTGCAGCAGCACATGAAAGAAATTAATAATCATTAAAAAAATGAGCCAGGGAGCAGCCGGGCTGATTGGGCAGAGCCCAGCGCTGGGTTTGGCTGTTCCCAGCCCTGCCAGGCCAGGGTTTGCTCCTTCTGCAAGCTCTCCACTCCCAAACTGGGGCTCAGGATGTGCTCAGATGAACCAAAACCCAGCTCCCTTGTTTGCCCAGCGGAGCATCCTGGGTGCAGGAGCCCCAGGGATGGATCTCACCCCCCAGGGATGGATCTCATCCCCCAGGTCCATCCCCACGGCCCTGCTCCTGCATTTCCCCGTGGGAAGGCCRGCCTGGCAGGCAGGAGCCGGGCAGGGCAGGTACAGCCAACACGTCTCAGAATCCAAAGGGCACTGGGAAATGAGCTGGGGACAGCGTTCCTCTCATCAATCAAAATGAAATCCAGTCCTGCCAGGCCCACGGGCAGGTTGGGAGAGGAGCTTGGGACCCCCACAGGAGCACCATCAGCATGGGGTGGGCAGGGTGAAGGACGCTGCATCTCAGTGCCAAACCCAAGCAGGGGAGGGGGCAGCACCTGCCCAGCACCAGGATGACTCTGTTGAAATGAAGTTTGATGGCACAGAAGCCTCATTCCCAACGGGAACAGGTGTGTGGGCACCACCCACACCCACCCCCTCCCGTGCATCCACCTCCCAACGAAGTCCTTTAAACTTCAAAAAACAACCAAAGGAAAAAAAAAAATCCCAAAGCCACCCCAAACCAGACAACATCCTCCCTGCCTCTGAGAGATGTTATCTGCTGTTATTACAACGAACACCTACGATTACTCTAATCGAAAGAAAAGTGTTCCTCCTTCATCTCGCCCGCCAGCTCGCAGCGTTTCGGAGCTGCTCCCCCAAACCAGCCCCGGCCGGGTGCCCTGCTGCAAAAAAGGGGGGAAGGAGCTTCTTTTCCAGGGGTTTTGAAATTCTTTTAGAAGAGAAAGAGAGGACGCTRCTGGTCAGAGAGCTGGAGGTACCGTGGGACAGGTGGAGGCCTGGAGAGAAGCTGCTCCCGGCCCCACACTGCAAAGAGGATTTCCTGGTCCTCCTTTACCCTACAAGAACCTCACCAGGGTGACTTTCCACCAGAAATCACCCCAATGTCCCCTCTCCCAGGCGCTGTCACCTGGGGACAGGCACAGGACGTGGAGTGGGGCACGGAAGGGATTTTTTTGGCAAACGCCCGCTCAAAACTGAAAAGCTGGGGGCAGGCAGCAGTCAAAGGGCAAAGAGGCACCCCAAAACTCCCCAAAACTCCCCAGAACTCCCCAGAGCTCCCTGCCTTTGCAGGGGTTACCCCGCGGCTCCAGTACTCCCACGAGGGAGGATGGGGATGCTCCCAGAACCTGCCGCATCCCTCCGGGGACCTCTGGGGACACTCCCTGCCTCGCCAGGACGGGGCCGCGCTCCTGCGTGGGTCCAGCGGGAGCAAACCCCTGTCCCGGGAGGAAGGCTGCCATCCTCCTCCTCCTCCCTCCCCCCAGCCCTCACACCTCCCATCACTCGCTTTTTGTTTTTTTTGGGGACTTTTTGATTTTTCGGGGGGACTTTTTAATCTTTTTTTTTTTCCGCCCGACGGCACAACCCCTTTCGCTCTCGCTAAACCAAGAGCAACAGCCGCGGCTATAAATAACCCGCCGCCGCCTTATTGCCCGAAACAAAAAAAACCCAACAAAACCCCCCCCCAAAACCCAACAAAAAAAACTAACAATAACAAAAGCCCCAATTTTTAAAACATTCAAGCCGACGAGGCGCCGCCAAGCCCTGCGAGCAGCCGGGCTGAGCCCGCGGGCCTTTGTACGGGATGGGGATGCAGCGGCAGGGGGAGGCGGTACCCCCGGCGGGCTCGGAGCCCCGCAGCATCCCTCGCTGCGCCGGGGGTCGCTCTCCGTCCCCGTGCAGGACGGGAATGGGGCGCGGGGTCCCCGGGGACTGCGGCGGGGCGGGAGCGGCCGTGCGGGGTCACCGGGGGTCAGGCGGGGCCGGACCCGCGCCCCCCCCCGGCCCATTGTCCGC
>JACDOX010000080.1:110834-161555 GCA_014549065.1 Cardinalis cardinalis | reverse complement strand
TTTTGAAATTAAGGGGCTCTCAGGCAAAGATATGGGGGTAGGAATGACAGTTCTTTATTGGAGAAGAAAATAAAAATGCAGTAATACAAACCTGATGAGGTCTCTGGTGTGGAGATGACCCCAAGGTGTTACAAAGTCTCTTTTTCCCAGCCCTGTGATGGAAGAAGAAGACAGAATTCTTTGGCTATTGTTCTCAGGGTTGTTTATTTGCTCTTTTCCAATACATTGTCTCTCTGACCTGCTGAGATCTGTGCAGCAGGTTGGGTTGTGGCACACTGACCACCCTCAGGGTGGTGTTATCTTTTTATACTAAAAACTCCATGTATTCTATTTACAATAATTTTCCAATACCTATCACCTATGTCAGACAGTTTGTCTCTACTCTAAACCAATCCAAAACTGTCACCATCACAGCAGAAGATGGAGGACAAGACAAAGAAGGACAGGACATGCCCAGATTCCTCCATTTTGCCTCTTGAACCCCCATTCTAAAACCCCAAAATTCTACATCTTCACCTGGTCATGAATTCACTATCATTCTATTCAAACTCCTGTGGCTTATAAATCTTCACACAAAGTTGGTAATCATTTCCATGGGTTAAAATCCAAGGCACAGGTGGTTTTGACTCTGTGCCAAGGTCTCTGAGCCCCCTGCCAGGGTCTGGGATCACCCAGGGCAGCCAGAGGAATGTCCTGGGTTGTGACACAAACTGCCAGAGTGAGAGCAGGCCCTGCCCCCTGTGTGTCAGGGGGGTGTCCCAGCCCCACCCCATGGGGGCTCAGCCCTCCTGCAGTGCCAGCTGTGGCTCTGCTGCAGCAGGGATCCTGCACAAGGGGGGAGTTTTCCTCTGCAGCTCCAGGGCTGCTGGAGATGGGCCTGGGCTCCCTCTGGCAATGCAGGGCAGCAGAAAGCTGCTCCTCTGGCARTGCAGGGRGCAAAGGCTGCTGGGGTGTCCCAAACCTCAGATTGGATCCAGGTAGGAATGCTTGGCTCCTCCCCTGGGCGGAGCATCTCCCCATGGGATGATGGCACTGGCCCATGAACAGGAGATAATTAATGATTAATGGCCCATGAACAGAAGAGATCTCCTAGAGGGAGGATGGGTTATGGAAGAGATAAAGAAAACTGCCCATTTTATTTATAAAACTATATTTTAAAACATTTTTAAACTCTATTTCTCTCTTAAAACTATCTTTTAGAATTTATTTTTGCACTCTCTTCCTCTCTTAACAATATCTATCTTAGTCTCTAGTATTTCTAAATCAACATTTCTTATYCTAAAATTCATGTATAGCTCCATACTATATCAAACCTTACAGACTCTTATATAAAATCTAATTAAAAATAATATATGTGATATCAATCTAAAATATGTATAAATATATAAATATATATTCTATATAAACATATATAATTTCTATTTATAATTTTATTTATGTATTATAAATAATGTAATTTAAAAATAATTAATATATTGTATAAGTATACAATATATTAATAAATAATATATAAATTTAGATAATATGAATATATAATATATTATGTTTAAATATATAAATTTAATTATAATTTTCTATATTATATATAATGCAATTTAAATTTATCAATATATAAAATATATGAATCTAGAACATATATATTTATATAATAAATATATATTCTATATAATTTTTATTTGTCATTTTTATTAATAAATAAATATATATTTTTTATTTTTTTATTTCTATTCTGTTCTGTTGTAGCAGAGGGGGCTGAGGTGCTTTTTCAAGGCTTTGCCCTCAGCAGTTCTTTCCCACCAGTTCCTGYTAACACTGTGCTTAAAAATATAAATCGGAGTCATTGCTCAGTGCCCATTTTCCTGTTCCCTGAGATGTTGTCCTTAAGGCTCTGAGTCACTCCTTTCTCAATAACACTGACTCTACATAGTCAATACTCTGAATTTATTTTTCCCCTKGATTTTGAAGAGAGGCACTGGGGGAAGGCAGCAGGGGATGTGTGGAAGTCTCTCTGCTTTCACATCCCACTTGGACAAATGCTGAGTTAAAGCTGGAAGAGCCTCATTCCTGACTTATTTCTTGCAGTCAGTGCAAATGGAGGGCTTTATAATCACTCCTTTGTTTAATTTTGGCTTCTRCCCAGTGCTAGATTGGTTTTCTTTAGCTTTTTTTCCCTTGGAAATGGGAAGTATCCTCCTTGTCTGAGCATGARCTGCTCTGATCCGAGGGTAGCTTTCTGCAGAAATGGATTAAAAGTAATAGTAGCCTCAAGGCTGAGAGCAATTAATTAGCTGGGAACTGTTAAATTAATGCAGATTTCTGCAAAGCTCTGGGCCAGTTGCTTCCATTTTTTGCTTGACTGATTCCTGTTTCAGCTGCTGAGCCTTTCAAGCAAAGTCCAGGTGCAGTGCAGGCGYACTGAAGTGGTTATTTTGAAGATTTGCCATTTCAGTTGAACAGTTTGATGTCTATGTTYGAGCATTAAAATCCTTTTATTCCCTTATTCCTATTGATGATGCCATTAGAGCAATCCCATTGGATGAGGATGTTTTTCCTCAGGAGGTTTTTTCCTGCCAGGGTGTGTGCTAAATTCCTGCTGTTCTGGTGCTGTTTTTAGGGCAGGTGACATCACTGAGCTGAAGATCCTGGAGATCCCAGGACCAGGGGACAGCAGGCAATGCGGGGACTCACAGCACATGGACACGGCCATGCCAGGGGTGGGCTGCCAGGTGGGGCCCAGCCAGAATGGCACTGGCAAGGTGCTGAAGAAGCCCATGTCCAGCAGTGCCCCACAGAACATCCCCAGGAGGACAGACATGAAGAGCCAGGACATTGTCATCTCCCCACAGCAGCAGTGCTCCAAGAGCTACATGGATCGGCACATGGAAACGCTGAGCCAGTCCAAAGGCTTCAGGAGGAGACACAACTCCTGTGAGTGTGAGGCTCTCCTGTCCAGCATCTTCCCTTTGCCACCAGACTTTGCTGGGAACTGCCCCTGGCCCACCTGTGGGTTATTTTGAAATAAGAGTCTATTTCTGACCCCACCTGAAAGGTGGTTGCAGTCAGGTGAGGGTTGTCTTGGTTTGGAAAGACAGGTGTCTGCTAAGGAAGGCAGGAGCCTCCCCTAAAATGGAAAATGTAAACCCCTTCCCTCCAAATTGCTATAAATTTTAAATTAAGGGGCTCTCAGGCAAAAAATATGGGAGCAGCAATAACAGTTATTTAATAGGGAAGACAAAAAAAAGGATAAAATAAACAATGCAGTAAATTAAAACACTGCCAGAGTCAGAACCCAACCTGGCACCCTGTGGGTCAGGGTGTTGGTAGCAGTCCCATTGGAATTGTGGCTGCAGCCCTCCTGCAGTGTCAGGGGTGGTTCTGCTGGAGCAGGGATCCTGTAGAAGGGTGCAGTCTTCCTCTGAAGATCCAGTGGAGGGGGCAGCTGTTCCTCTGGGAAATCCAGAGGAATCCACAAAGAAGCCATGCTGGTGTTCCAGAATCTCAGCTTATATCCAGGTAGGAATGCTCGGCTCCTCCCTCTGGGCTCACATCTCCCAATGGGATGCTGTAGTTCTTATCAGCCATGCAGTGACATTCAATAGCTGTTATCAGCAATGTCCCATCGGAGGGAGGAGTGGGTGTGGAAGAGATAAGGACAACTGCCCACTTGAGAAAAGACAACTGCCATCCAGATGGCAAATAGAATACAATTTGCTTGGCAGTCCAGGACAGGGTTGGTCTCTTGTTCCTGACTAAATGAGAGGACAGAGTCTTAAATTTAGGTTGGATGTTAGGAAGAGGTTTTTTAGAAAGAAGAAAGAAGGATAAAGTATTGGGTTTGTCTGCCTGGGGAGGTAATGGAGTCACCATCCCTGGATATGTTTAAAAAAGTTGGATGTGGCATTCAGTGCTGTGATCTTATTGAGGTGGTGTTAGGGCATGGCTTGGACTCARTTATCTTAAAGGTCTCTTCCATCTTAGTGATTCTGTCTGTGTAGAAAATGTCTAATGCCAKTTCCAAGGATTTCCTCATTTTGCTGTCTTTTCTGTTTGAAGATTGCCAGCTTCCAGCCTTTCCTCTAAAAGGAGCTGCTACAAACTGCAATGTGATCCTCGAGTGGGAGGAAAACACAGTGGGTTGTAGCAGCTCAGTGTTGTGTTTGCAGGGATCCTCCAGGAAAAGTGAAAGACACATGCAGTGAGACTTTCCCCCACTGTTTTGTCTTTCATCATTTTAAGACTTCCTGAGGCAGCAGTGAGAGTTCAGGATTAATGGCTTTTTTCCTGCTTAATTTAACSTCTTGCTTTTTAAATCTCYCCAAGCTTTTCTATTTAAGGCTTCTCTACCCATAACCTATTACAACATCACCCCATACATAATTACAAATGGGTTTTGACTGTGTTGTTAAAAATATAAATTAATGAGGATGATGTAAAATCAGAGCATCCCAAAGTCACACATCCCTTGTTTCTATTTCTCTTGATAAAATCTTCAAAATTGGGCCAAAACTGACTTTGTTCAGTTTTTTCTTCAAAGCCTCCTGAGCTGTCTTCCTTTCCAGACCCTCATAATCCAATTCCTGAGATTTCAGTGTACATCCAGCRTATTTCCATGACTTAATTGTTGAAGCCTTGGTATGCATCCAGTGTAATTCCATGACTTCATTTTCTTGCAAAATAAACAAACCAAGGAGGGCCAGGCCAGTGAAACAGGTGTAAGGCTGTGGTTTTGAAGAGAAACTCCTAGACCTCTGTAAGTCTTTCTCCCTCACCACCAGCTGGGATATTTTTACCCTTTCCAGGATGTCTGGTAGATTTGTGGGGTGAAGCTCTGCTCACCCCAAACAGCTCGTGTTAGGTTTACATGAGCACARCAGACTTTGAGGCAGGTTGAGTGAGGTCCTAGGTGTTGGCTTGGGTTCATTTTGGAATACAGGAGGTACAGAAGGGATGTTTTACTCTGCAAAATGTGTATTTGTAGAGTAGGTGAGTGATGTGTGAGTTTGGGGAGGAGAATGGAATTGGGCCTGGCTTTGTAGGGAAGAATGGGCTGAGATGTCATCCAAAGCTTGGGTCCTGCAGCTGAAAGTTGGCCTCTGTTGTGCCAAGTGAGGGGCAGAATTGCCCTTTGGAGGATTTCTCCCCCCACTACCAGCTGGAATATTTTTATCCCTCCCATTAGATGTCTGGGTGAGAATAGAGTGCTTCACCCTACAAACAGCTCATGTTGGTTTATGTGAGCACAGCAGGTGACTTTGAGGCAGGTTGAGCAAGGTCCTAGGTGTAGAGTGTTAGCTTGGGTTGATTTTGAAATACTGGACGTACAGAAGGGATGTTTTACTCTGTAAAATGTGCATTTGGAGAGAAGTTGAGTGATGTGTGAGTTTGGAGAGGGGGATGGAATTTGGCCTGGCTTTGAATGGAAGAATGAGCTGAGATGTCATCCAGAGCTTGGGTCCTGCAGCTGAAAGTTGACCTCTTGTTGGCCTCTAGCGTGCCAAGTGAGAGCCAGAATTGCCCTTTGGAGCCCTGGTGTGACAGGAATCAATAAACACCAAACACCAGCTCAGGTTTCCCAACAATGGCTCTGCTGCCGTGCTGGCACCGGGCTCGTGGTGCCCGGGCTGGCAGCAAAGCCTCCCACAGGGATCTCTCAGGAAGGCAGCCAGCTTGCTGGAGACTTTGTTTGCTTGTGTGCTGTACATGAAAGGGTTGTTATTCCTCAGAAACAAAAAAAACCCGGGAAGGATTGTTTATCTTGTGAGGGAGGTGCTTTTGTGTGTGCCAGCTTGGAGTGGAGCTCTCCTCATGCAGGGCAGAGCACTGGGAGCTGTGATCCAGAAGCAGCTGGAATAGGAGATCTGCCTTGCTTCAGCCTGACTTTGCTTTCCCCCCCTTGACCTTTTTCTGCCTCTTTTCTTTTCCCTGAGCAGAACCTGCTGTCATTTTTTCCTGCCTAGAAGGTGATGCTTGAAGAGGAGCAGCTCCTAACTTTGCTCCCAGCTCCTTGCAGGCCTGTGCCAYGTTCTGTGTGCCTTGTTAGGGGGCTGTGGGGCAGCCAGGGCAGAGCTGGCTGGGTCAGCAGCATTGCAGAGCTCAGGATGACTCAGGGAGCTGCTCACCACATTTGTTTTGATGAGATGGGCTCCTGGCTCCCATTCTTTGTGGCTGCAGGGAGCTTTGCAGCCATTGTTCTCCAGCTTTATTCCATCAGCATTCCATGCTCACATCAGCTGCTCCTGTGAGTTTTGGGGCAGCTGAGGGGAGTGTGGAGCTGTTTGCAGAGGAGCGCGACAGGAGCAGCCTGAGCTGGCCAAACTCTTGCCACTGGCACAGGGAGCAGGCTGGCTTTGCCTTTGTGGCAGTGCAGGCTCCAGCTTGTCCCCCTGAACCCTGAGAGTCCCTTGGCTCCTGTTGAGCTCCAGTTCCTGAATGCTGGGAGAACTTGGGCCTGTTGTGTTTGCGTTCCTCATCTTCCTCCTTCAGAGCAGCAACTGTGGCAGTTCAGTTCCAAACCAARTCCTGTCCAGCTTTGTGTCACCTTTGGTTTGGGAGCCCTTTGTCTGGGACAGAGTGGARTTTGGTACCAAAAACTTTCAAAACCATGCACATAAATGAGTGGTTGCAGTGTGSTTACTGCAATTCTCCTTTCCTCTCCTAAATCTTGTTTTGTCACCACAGTGCTGGAATTCTGCTGTCTGTCCTTCCAAGACAAAAGTGCGTTGTCATTTGAGAAGGTTGTTTGGTTTTTTTTCTTAATGGGGAGTGGTTATTCTGCAAGGCCTGGCAGATTTAGGATCTTGCTGTGGTGACTGGGAAAGCTTTCAGGTTAGTTATTAACCAGTTCTTGAGAAAAACCAAGCCCCACACTGTGTGAAATAAATCCTTGCTGAGGCAATGCATCTCTGACTGGAAATAAACCAGGTACACATCCTCAGCAAATCGCATTTCAGCATGACTGGAGTTAGACATGCTGAAACTGGACTGGTAAGGGGACAGGAAGGGTGCTGGTGGAGTTTGTGCCAGCTGCAAATCTTTTGGAAAATCTCCTTGGATGGCTCAAAATTCTTTGTTTCTGTGGTATCAAATCGATTCTCTCCAACTCATTTGTATTAATCCCTCACAAATGGGATTATCTTAAACAACAGGGAATGGTTTAGTAGAGCAAGAGCTCTGGCTTGATAACTTACTCCATCTGTTGGACACTGTAGGTGATTCCTGGAACTGCAGGAATTGGCCTGAAATATTTTCTAGTAATTGCAAATGTGACATTGCCAAAGACAAACAGAACAATATTGTCTGGACCTGGAGGACAAAGGAAGAAATGAGCAATTAAAGGATATGTTGAGCTTATAATTGTATATTTGCATCAGTTCTTCATCTCCAGCCCTAAGGAGGAGACTTTCATCAGTCTCACTCCAGAGAATTTGGGCTTTYCCAATGACTTCTGGTTGGAAAGAAGCATATTCCAAAACACAAGGTAATGGGTAAAGAGGAGAGTGAAACAGGAATGAGGCARTGGACTGTGTTTCATTTCACAGAAATTATATCAAGGTTGAGCAAAAAGAGATCCTTTCTATTCAGGGTTTGATGATCACTTAAAGATCACTAATAGGGAAGGAAACACCTACAGTAGTTTCTGAAATTTAGGGGAATTCCAGAGAAGGGCTGGGATCACACACCTGCCTGAACATGGGAAAACTCCTAGCTGATTACCTTGCCACTGAGATTAAATAAAACCTGGAGAAACTCCTCTTTTGCTACTGTGGGCAAGCCTGTTTTTGTAACCTGGCTGCTGGAGGGAAGTCCCTGAAAGTCTCTTTGCTGATGCTCTATTTTCTATTGGTTTTCTGTTTTTTATTTATGTTCTGTTTCCTGCTGACTTAGCTGAGCCTAAGTAATGCCAGCTCCAGGGCTGAGCTCCATGGTGAGCACCCCTTGRGAGAGAGGACTGTAAGCAGGAGCTCCCCTCTGCCCCGAAATGCCTTTTTCCCTTTCAGGACCCACTCTCACCTTGCTTTTCTTTTGGCTTAGGGTCATCCAGCAGCCGCCACCCCAACCAGGTGACCCCGAAGAAGAGCGGCCTGAAGAACGGGCAGATGAAGAGCAAGGATGACGAATGCTTTGGGGATGACATTGATGAAATCCCAGACACTGATTTCGATTTTGAGGGCAACCTGGCTCTTTTTGACAAGGCAGCTGTGTTTGAAGAGATCGAGACTTACGAGAGGAGGAGCGGCACCCGCTCCCGAGGGACCCCCAACGAGAAACCCGCCCGCTACCGGCACGACGAGAACATCCTGGAGTCAGAGCCCATCGTCTACAGGAGGATTGTGGTACCCCAGAACCCCCACAAGGAGTTCTGCACGGGTATGTTCCTGATGTGGACCCAAAGTGCTGCTTTTGGGGGCACACACGGTGGGTTTTTGCTGTGAGGGGTCCGAGCAAGGTTGGATTTGTGTGTTCACACGCAGCCTCTCTTTGCAGTGTTTCTGAGAGAAATACTCAGAGAGGGCAGCTGAGACGGTGTTCACAGGGGTGTTGGGATGAGGGAAGAGACAGGGATCTGACTCCATTTTTCAGAGGGCTTGATTTATTATTATATGATATATATTATATTAAAACTATACTAAAAGAGTAGAAGAAAGGATTTCATCAGAAGGCTGGCTAAGAATAGAAAAAGAAAGAATAATAACAAAGGCTTGTGACTCAGACTTTCTGTCCGAGCCAGCTGACTGTGATTGGCAATTAATTAGAAACAAGCACATGAGCCCAATCCCAGATCCACCTGTTGCATTCCACAGCAGCAGATAACCATTGTTTACATTTTGTTCTTGAAGCTTCTCAGCTTCTCAAGAGGAAAAATCCTAAGGAAAGGGTTTTTCATAAAAGATGTCAGTGACAGGCAGCAAAGTAAGTGTTGCTCCAGCAGGGAGCAAAGCTGATGGCTGGGAACTGAGTAAGAGGTGTTTGAATCTTTGCTTTGATTTCAGTAGCCTGGGGAACCCATGTGGACTCTAAGAGGGACAGTGGGATGGGCTCAGAATTTGTGCTTTCATGGTTTGGGGAGATTTCCTGTGCTTCTGGCACTCTTTGGGTTGTAGTTCTCCATTTCTATGTGGGTTTAAATGTAGTTCATGTAAAAAGGATTTATGGGACATTTAGTCCAAATTTCAGGTAACTTTAGTCTCCTTGGGATATCTTGCCTTTGATTTTAAGTAAAATGTGGGAGTGAAGGAAATTTGGCATTCCAGGAGTGTTTCTTTTCCACATCAGAATGAAATCAGATGTCAGCTCTTTTTGCAGGGACTCAAGCCAACTGATATTCTGGTAGCCTGAGCAGAAGTGTGAGCAGCTCCTTGGGCTGTCATTCTTCCTCTGCCTGGAAATTCCATCTGGGGTGTGAAATGCTTCAGGGGAGGAAGCTGATGGATTTGTAATGATTTGCTGCTTTTCAGTTTTGAAAAGGCTCTTTTTTTTTGATGGTTCTGGTGTATAACAATGTCCTAGTTCTCCATTTCTGTCATTCCGCTTCTTAGTGTCCCATTCTGCTCTGGGGTGAGAGGAACACAGTGGGTTGTAGCAGCTCAGTGTTGTGTTTGCAGGGATCCTCCAGGAAAAGTGAAACAAATATGCAGTGAGACTTTCCCCCACTGCTTTGTCTTTGATTTTTCATGATTTTAAGACTTCCTGAGGCAGCAGTGAGAGTTCAGGATTAATGGCTTTTTTTCCCTGCTTAATTTAACCTCTTGCTTTTTAAATCTCCCCAAGCTTTCAGCATCTCTCTGTGGAAGAAGCCACGCTGTGCTGTGTGAACAAGCACATCTTCATTTTCTGTGTGATTTCCTGTCTATCTTGTGTTTTTTTTCAAATTTCATACTTGTCAATCCATCTTCCAGCTGGCTTGTTTGAGAGGAGACAGGGCCTCTGTGGATGTCTAGTCTGAAACAAAAGCTAAGCCACTGTTGGCAGCCAATCTGAGCAGGATGGCTTACAGGGGATTCTAGCAGCAGAATTCCTGGGAGGAAAACCACCATGCACTGAGCAGCAGTGAGTAAATGCAGGGATGGAAACCCAATCCTGTTTGCTGCACTCCCAACCTCTTTGTTCAGCAGCTGGAAGGAGGATGCTGAGCTGTAGGCAGCCTGCCTCTCAGTGCCTCAAAGAGCAGCTGGTAGGATGAAATGAGTGCCAAGARCTCCAAAAGCCTTTTTGGTTTTGGATGTGTCTGTGGCAGGATTCTCCCTGCAGAGTTTTTTCTGGTTTCCTAAGGGGAGCTCTCCTTGCAAAAAGCACTTCCTAGTTATGACAAAGCACTTCTTTCTCTTGTGTTTTTTTTTTTCACCCTGGGCCAGGCTGAGAGATGATTGTGTTAATAGAGACAGTGATTCTGACTGAGACAGTGATTCTCTGTCTGCTGCAACAGCACAAAAACTGATGCTGGAGACTGGCAGGGAGTTCATATCCAGCTCTTGGCACTGTGAGATCCCTGTCTGTGGATCCCTGCCTGCTTTTTGATGCCATGGAGGATGGTACAGAGGTAAAACCAAACTGCTGATGTCAGTTTGGAGTCGGYCTTTTGAGTTCCCCAAAAGATTCACCTGCAGGACTTCCAGCCTGGGATTTTATTGCTGACTGAAAGAACTTGGTGTGTGTAGGATAAACACTTCAGTCCACTGGGATGCTTTTCTGAGAGCTGGTTTTGTGGAGCTAGGCTGTCAAGTAAAACACTTCTAAAACAACCCTGGGTTTTAGAAGTGAGCAGGGAAGGAAGAAAGTGGGAATCTGTTCTAAGAAAAAGTGAAAACTTGGAGCTAATAGAACTTAGCAGGTGATTGTGGCTGAGCTAAATCCATCCCTGGGACTCCACACTCCTAAGCACATCATTAGTCTTCACTGGTTTGGGCTGGCTGCTGTTGATCTGTCTCTTTATTTACTGTTTAGCAAAAACTGCCTCCCTGGAAAGGCTGATCCTTGCATRAGGTGTGAGCTGCCTTTTTCTGCTTCCAGGGAATTTAAATGTGGGTTGGCTCAGGCCTGTCTCTGTTTCTGCTGTTGGCACTAAAACTCCTGTGTTTGTACATCTCTGTGTTTTGGGAGCAGGTCCTTCAGCAGAGCCAACATTGTGTAGCAGTGTTGGAGCTCAGAGGAGTTTGCAGGAGGGTCTGTTCTTCAAACMAGCCTTTCCTTCACAGTGAGGAGGTGCAGGAGCAGGCAGAGCTTTGTGCCAGGATCAGAGGCTGGGTGTGCCCTGAGGGTGATGCCCACAGYGTGGCTTTTCCTTTGGAAAGGTTTTTCCTTTCCCTGTCCTTGACTGACTTTTCTCCTCTTTTAGCTCTTCCGTGGCTGGATGTGAATATTGAATGTGTGAAGTGTTCTGGACTGCTTTGAGGAGAGAGAAAACTTYCACTCCTCAATTTTGCTTCAGGAGCAAACAGTGGGCCTGGGGCAGAGTCCCTTTGTCCCTCTAGCAGTTTTTTTTTTCTCAGCTGGAGGGAATTGTGCACTAATGCTGGGAGAGGCTCACGCTGGAAGGTCAGCCAGAACTCTGGTGGGATTTGCTGTAATTAAAAACAATGATGATTAACGAAAGCAGCCCTTAAGGTTGTGTTGTCTGAGGGGCAATAAATGTGTTTGGCTGAGTCTGCAGGCAGGTGCTTCCAGCTTTGCCACCAGCAGAAGGCAGCAGGGAATGTCTCATGTGCCTGGTGTGGACAAGAGCTCCAGACTGTCACACTGTGAGGCCCTGGAGCTGGAATTGGGACCTGGGGTTATTCATTGCCAAAGGGAAGAGCTGATGATGTCAGGACAGCTTGAAGGAGATGCTGAGTCCAGTTCTGCCTGAGCCATTGCTTGGATTTATTTTAGCAGGGAACTGGAACTAGAGAGCTGCTCAAATGGCCAAGGCAAAAGATGGGATCCAATCCTCTCCTTTTTCCCTGCCACTGCAAGCTTGGGAAGCATTTGGGCATCCCAGCAGCATTACAGGGCTTGTTTGGGGAAGAACTCCTTATTCTTTAACTTCTGGAAGGTTAACTCACTCTTCTGCTGCCTTGGGATGTTTTTATCCACTCAGTGTCACTCTGCATGTTCCAAAACCGTTCAGTCTATATCAGCCTTGTGGGTTTTGTTTTTTTTCCCAGGCAGCTGTAAAATACATTTATTTAATATTAAAAGGCCTGGGCTAATTTATTTTATTGCCTTCATTAGCAAACAATAAAGATGCCCTGTCCAACCCAAACATAATTAAAGTTGGCAGAGGTTCAGTTTTGTGGCAGTGGTGTTATTGTTAGTGGGTTTACTCTGCCAGAGTTTATTTAACTCCCTGGGCCTGCTTTTGATGAGCCAGTCTGACTGGTTGGACCTTGCGTGAGGGCACAGAAGGGAAGTTCTCCTGGCATTTCAGCTGCTCCTGAGAGGGAGCAATTAGGACAGGCTGGCGTGCTAAATGCCACTCCACCAGTGCCTCACATTAACCCACTGCTGGCAGCCAGCCCGTGGTAAAGGCAGTTTCCTGAAGCTGCTGGCTGAGGGGAGGATGTGCAGGGGACACAAGATCTGTGCTGAGCTGGGTGCACACAGAGTGGACATTGTCTGGTTTGTCCTTCTGCTTCAGGGGCTTGGTACAGCATTTAAGCAGGGGATTCGTGGGTGCTTCAAAATAGAGTTTGGGATCTCCCTTTTTTGGGATCAGCAGTGATGCTGGGAGAGACCCCAACCTCGGGTCACTCTTTGCAAATCATCCCTGGAGCTTGGAAAACAGCAGCAGTGGTGGCAGAGCTGTGACTGGCAGCCTGGCAGAGCAGGGCTTGTGTGGCATGGGGCAGGTGGGTGACCTCTCTGGGCACAGGGCAAGTGGGTGAGCCATGGGGCAAGTGGTGATTGCTGCAGGCACTGGGCAGGTGGGTGACCGTGACTGCTGTGGGCATGGGACAGGTGGGTGACCCATGGGACAGGTGGGTGACCCATGGGAGAGGTGGGTGACCCATGGGACAGGTGGTGGCTGCTGTGGGCACAGGGCAGGGTGTGGCATAGGGCAAGTGGGTGACCAGAGGGCAGGTGGGTGACTGCTGTGGGCAGGGGGCAGGTGAGTGACCCACAGGACAGGTGGGTGACCCAGATGGTGACCACTATGGGCATGGGGCAGGGCATGGCACAGGGCAGGTGGGTGACCATGACCACTGTGGGCACAGGGCAGGGCATGTTTTTGGGGGAGTTCTGTTGTTTGGGGGTTTTTGGTTGGGTTTTGGTTTTGTTTTTTTTTTTGTTTCTTGGGTTTTTTTTGGCGTGTTTTTCATGTTTTTTTGTTTGGAGTATTTTTTTGATTTTTTGGAGAGACTTTTAGGTATTTTTGGGGGGACTTTTATGTTTATTTGGGGATTTTTAGGGGTCTTTGGGGGGTTTGGTTTCGCTGTTTTTTTGTTTTGGGGTTTTTTTGTTTTGCGTTTTTTTTTTGTTTTGGTTGGGGTTAAATATGTGGGGATGGTATTTTGTTGTGTTTGGACTCAGATGTTTATTAATTTTTATCCATAATACAGTCTTACAGGCTGTGAGTTCTGCAGCATTTCATTAACAAGTCAGAAAATGGCTCAGAATCTACCTCTACCAGGTCTTTTAAGGAAGAACTATCTAATTAAGAAATGACACTTAAATTATTGTTACTTAAAAACTAATTACTTGTGTCTTGTAATGTGGACTTTTCAATTATACAATACTACTTAAACTCATGAAGAAGAAGGACTAATYACTGCCTTAAAACTTTTATCTTAGCTTTATATTAATATATTTTAAAATATATTACTATGTATTTAAACGAATATATGACTATATTTTAAAACCTTAAACTCTTAAGTTTATTACTATGTGATATTGCACACTTGTATTTAAACTACACCTTTATAATCTTAGTGTTATCAATTAATTTTGGAAGATTTTTCTACTTCAGGTCAAATGTAGTGTTCTCTTGAGTATCTGTGTCTTTCAATACAGAAAATCTAAAATTCTCMGCATKCAGGGTTCCAACACCCCAGGATGTGCAAAACCTCCCATTTCTGCTGCAGCTTTGCTGGGTGGTTGGTGACTGAGTGTCCTGGTTTGAAAARMSAGGTGTCTGCTGAGGAAGGCAGGAGCCTCCCTTGAAATAGAGAATGTAATCCCCCTCCCTCTGAATTATTGTGCTTTTGAAATCAAGGGGCTCTCAGGCAAAGATAAGAGAGTTGGAATAACAGTTCTTTATTAGAGAGCAAATAAAAGTGCAGTAATACAAAACAGCACTGATGGAGTCAGAATTGGAGCTGCCCCCTGTGTGTCAGGGGGTGTCCCAGCCCCATCCCATGGGGGCTCAGCCCTCCTGCAGYGCCAGCTGTGGCTCTGCTGCAGCAGGGATCCTGCACAAGGGGGGAGTTTTCCTCTGCAGCTCCAGGGCTGCTGGAGATGGGCCTGGGCTCCCTCTGGCAGTGCAGGGCAGCAGAAAGCTGCTCCTCTGGCAATGCAGGGGCAAAGGCTGCTGGGGTGTCCCAAACCTCAGATTGGATCCAGGTAGGAATGCTTGGCTCCTCCCCTGGGCAGAGCATCTCCCAGTGGGATGATGGAATTTGATCAGCCATGCAGGGACACTTAGTAGCCCATGAACAGAAGATATTAATAGTTAGTGGGCCATTAAGAGAAGATAATTAATAGTTAATGGCCCATGAACAGAAGAGATCTCCTGGAGGGAGGATGGGTTGTGGAAGAGATAAAGAAAACTGCCCAAWGAACAGAGGATAACTGCCCCACCTCTAACAGATGGTGATAGAATACACAGCCCAGCCACATCTCACAGCCCAGGACACTGGGGCACCCTGTGGGAATACAGCAGCACAAATAATTCCTCACAGCTCAAATCCACGCTRCTCATTTGGCCCTTGGCTGTGGGAGCTGGCTCTGGTTGTGTTTGCTGTGTGCAGAGGAACCCATTCCGTGAGGAATGGCTGGCTTTGCTCCTGGGCTGGATGCAGGAGGGCTGCCCATGCCCCTCAGGGTGTTTCCAGCAGCCCTGTCACATTCCCACAGCTCTTTCCCAGCAGCACAGGCAGCCCCAGCCCTGCTGGGCTACCAGGAGCACCCGGGGGCCACTGTGACCCCCAGTGCAGAGAGGCCAGGGGCAGTGTGAGGGTGACCCAGGGCTGCTGGGCACTGGGCAAGCTGAGAGGAGAGATGCTGATGGAGGGACTGAGCTCAMACTTTTTCACCTGATGTTTCCTCTAGCAGGCATTGATTGAATCCTCAGCCTTTTTGCTCCATGGTGCACCTCCTGTGCCTGTCTGAGTGGGAGCTGGCTGCTGCACTCAGCTGGCATTCCTGAGAAGAGAAGGAGCTGAGAGCTGCTCGTGCTCCACCTCTGTGGCCATGCCATAAGGAGATGGCACAGGTTGTCCAGAGAAGCTGTGACAGCTCCTGGAAGTCTCCAAGGCCAGGCTGGACAGTTTTCAGCACTTCACAAAACCTCTCTTGTTTCTTTTCTCTTGATCCAAATGCTGGAGCATTTCCCAGCTCGCTAGCCCAGGCTCTCCAGATCACCTGGGAGGTGGTTTTTTCTGCACAGTTTATCCTTTGAGCATTTCCCTGCTGCCTCTGCGTGCTGGGATGCAGCTGTTGGGTCTGGAGCAGCCCTTCTGGCATGGGAATACCTACCAGCAAATGTGGGATGATTTGTTTTGCTGGGATCTTGGGATTTTGGAGACCAGTGTCAGGAAGCTTTTTTTTGGCACTTCACAGCTGCTCTTCTGACTTTCACAGTGCTCAGGAGCACTTTATGGTGGGTTAAAGCTCTGTTGGCTTGGAGACCATGAAGAAAAACCTTAATATTCCATCTGTAAGTCCCAGAGGCCTTCTCAGCCCTCGTGTTACTAAAATTTCCMACAGAACTTTTGTGGAAGTGTTATTTTAAGCCAGCACTTGTGTTTAGCTGTTTCTGCTTCACTGAGAATAATTTGGATTAATTTGGTGGCTTGGGGAAGGAACGTGGGTGAACAGTTAACAGTTAAGGATGAGCCTTTTCACTATTTTGAGGTGTCTGACTGTCCCCATTTGTGCCTCCCTCCCCTGTTTGTGCCCCCCAGACTCGGGGCTGGTGGTCCCCAGCGTGTCCTACGAGCTGCACAAGAAGCTGCTGGCGGTGGCCGAGAAGCACGGGCTGACCCTGGAGAGGAGGCTGGAGATGACAGGGGTGTGTGCCAGCCAGATGGCCCTGAGCCTCCTGGGGGGGCCCAACAGGTACAGCTGGGGCCTCTGGGGGGAGGGAAGGGGCTGGCAGGGCCCTCTGAGCTCTTGACTCACACAAAAGCACAGCTGAGGTTTCCTTCCCCCTCACTGGGAGTTGTTGGTGGAGCTGAGCTTTGCACAGGTGCTGCCTGAGGTGGATGGAGCCGTGCAGAATGTGTGATGAGCTCCTTTCTGCACAGAAAGGAACCTTCCCTTTGCTGGTTTGGCACATTACAATTTCACAGTGTCAGTAAAAGCAGAAGGCAGCCCATGAAAGCAGCGCTGCGTGGATTTTTGTGAGGCTAGCTCAGCTTTTCAGGCATCTGCAGCTCACCTGAGCACATCCTGCTCTTTGCAGCAGCTTTGGAGTGCACTCAGTGCCTTTTGCTGACTCCTGAAGAGCTCTGCTTCCGTGGCTGTTGCTGTGGGCAGGAGCTGCACCTGTGTTTTTGTGCTGTTGATAGCTGCTCCAGATTATTTGCTCTCAAAAAGAAAAGTAACCCTTCAGTCTCCATCTGCTTATTCAGGAGCTCTTTAGCAGGACCTACTCACTTATTCAGGAGCTCTTTAGCAGGACCTGCTCACTTATTCAGGAACTCTTTAGCAGGACCTGCTCACTTATTCAGGAACTCTTTAGCAGGACCTGCTCACTTATTCAGGAACTCTTTATTAGCACCTGATCACTTGATGGAGGGCACTGAGTTGTGGCACACAGGCAGCTGAAATTCCTGCTACAAGCAAGCCCTGATGCTTTCCTGGCCAAATTAACTTTATTGTGCAATTAATGAAGCTTAGGGAGTAGAGATCATTTTTCTTCTTTTTAAATTGTGGCTTCTCCGATGGGGAAGCTCACCTCAATTTTTTAGCTTTCTTCTACWATCCTTGGGACCTTGTGTGGGGGCAGGAAGGGGAGGAGAAGGCTGGAACAACCTTAAAGTATGTGAAGGGGCCTATAAGGATGCCAGAGAGGGTTCATCAGGAACTTTAAGGGGAAGTTTAGGTGAAAAGTGTGGAAGAAATTCTTCCTGTGAAGATGCTGAGCCCCTGGCACAGCTGTGGCTGCCCTGTCCCTGGCGGTGTCCAAGTCTAGGTTGGACAGAACTTGGAGCAGCCTGGGATAGTGGAAGGTGTCCCTGCCCACAGGGATGACCTTTAGGGTCCCTTGCACCCAAACAAGTGTGAGCTTCTCTGAACCTGCAGGCGGAGCAGCGTCAGCACCACAAAAGGATGTGGGCTGCTCTGGAGAGCGGTGGCAGATTTGCAGAACACCTGGCAATTTGCATCTTACTGGGTGGGGTTTTTTWAAATATTTTTTCTCGTGCAGGAAGAAGAGAAGAGACTCTGGGGTTTGCTGACAGTCCCTTGTTTTTGCCTGTGTTTCAGACTGAACCCCAAGAACGTGCACCAGCGGCCCACGGTGGCGCTGCTCTGCGGCCCCCACGTGAAGGGGGCGCAGGGCATCAGCTGCGGGCGGCACCTCTCCAACCACGACGTGCACGTCATCCTCTTCCTCCCCAACTTCGTCAAGATGCTGGAGTCCATCACCAACGAGCTCAACCTCTTCAGCAAGACACAGGGCCAGCAGGTGTCCAGTGTCAAAGGTCAGTGGCCAAGCAGGGCTGGCTTCCCTAGTGGGGGAGCAGGGCTGGCTTCTGCAGGGGAAACAGGGCCAGCTCCTCCAGGGAGAGCAAACCTGGCCTTTCCAGGGCTGCCTTCTCCAGGGCTGGCTTCTCATGGGGGAGCAGGGCTGGCATCCCCAGGGCTGGCTTCTGCAGGAGGAGAGCAAGGCTGGCTTCTGCAGGAAGAGCAGAGCTGACTTCTCCAGGGCTGGCTTCTGCAGGAAGAGCAGACCTGGCTTCTCCTGGCTTGCCTTCTCCTGGGGGAGCAGGGCTGCCTTCTCCAGGGCTAGCTTCTCCAGGCTTCCTGCAGGAAGAGCAGAGCTGGCTCCTSCAGGGAGAGCCGGGCTGACTCCTCCAGGGAGCAGAGCTGGCTTCTCCCCGCTGCCCTGGCACCATCTAGTGGCACTGCCATGCCTGGGTGGCTGCCCAGAGGCTGCAGGGACAGCAGGCACTCAGAGCCTCGACAGAGGAGCCCTTGTACTGCCACAGATGTTTCCGGTGGGAAGAGATGAGGAAGAGCTGCTGTATGGAGCTGTGCCGGTAGGATGAGGGGCTGCCTTGTTCAGCGTGTTGGAGCTGGGAGGGAACGAGTGTCCAGCTGCTGCTGCAAAGCAGGAGCCAGCTCTGCTGAGCCACTTGTAGCAGCTGTCAGGATTCCCATCTGGGTATTCCCTAGAATAAACAGCTCCTGGGAGAGTGCTGGCTGCTGCCTGGCACTTCACCAGTCGTTTTCCAAGCTGCTTCATTTGAACTTCTGGGGAGAAACAAAGCTGGGAGTTAGGGCTGTGCTGTGCTGACAGAGTTACTTGCCTCTGTGAAAACATTGTAAAAGGTTGGAACAGATTTTACAGAGCAGCTGTGGCTGCCCCTGGATCCCTGGAAGTGTCCAAGGCTGGGCTGGATGGGGCTTGAAGCACCTGGGATAGTGGAAGGTCCCTGCCCATGGCAGRGAGTGGAATGAGATGAACTCTAAGGTCCCTTCCAACCCAAACCATTCCATGGTTTTGYACGGAGGACTTTGTGATCCRTCAGGTGGGGGGGATGCAGAGCAGGTGAGGGAATGCAGCCAATGTGGGGAATGCAGCAGGAGTGGTGCAGAGCAGATGTGAGGAATGCAGCAGCTGAGGGGAATGCAGCAGGTGAGAGCTCAGTGGGACAGGCAGCAGTGCAGCACAGCTGGTGTGTTCCAAAAACCAGCTTTATTTTCACCTTGTGGAATAAAGGAGGTCCTTCCTGATGGGCAGAGAGCCCGACTGCTCCCCGGGCCTGCCTGCACTCTGAGTCAGTGGTGCTGGGATTGCTCACGAGCTGGTCACTGGGTATTGTACCTGCCAGGCTGGGGATGTCCCCAGAGCTCTGGAGAGCTGTTCAGGGTGGCTCTGTGGAGGAAGGGTGGCAGTACCAGCAGGTGAGGCCAGGCTGTGCAGCAAGAGTAGAAGCCAAACCCCAACCCTGCAGCTGGTCCTCAGCCGTGTCTGTGTTTCTTGCAGACCTCCCAGACACCCCGGTTGACTTAGTGATCAACTGCCTGGATTGTCACGAGAATGCCTTTCTGAGAGACCAGCCTTGGTACAAAGCAGTGGTGGACTGGGCCAACCAGAACCGTGCCCCCGTGCTGAGCATAGACCCCCCCATCAGCGAGATGGAGCTGGGCATCGATGCCAAGTGGTCGCTGGCGCTGGGGCTGCCGCTGCCGCTGGGCGAGCGCGCCGGCCGCGTCTACCTCTGTGACATTGGCATTCCCCAGAAGGTCTTCCAGGAGGTGGGCATCAACTACCACTCCCCCTTCGGCTGCAAATTTGTCATCCCCCTGCACTCCACTTAGAGCCCGTGCAGCCCCCCTGGCTCTGAAGGGAGAGAGAGGAGGAGCTCTGTGAAAGCCGAGCTGTGCTGAGCTGGATCCCGGCTGGTCGACTCTGGTGACGCCTTAAAGAAAACAACAACAACAACAACAAAAAAAGGATGTGAAGTTCTGGAGGGGTTTGCCCTTCTGGAAGAAGTGCTGTGTATTTAAAAAGAAAAAAATGGAATAATCGTAAAATGAAATGAAAAAAAACCCCAACAAACAAAAAAAAAAGGAGGAGGAGAAGGAAGTGAATTGTTCCTGCAAAGCTGTTTTCATTCTTTCCTGCTGTGGGATGAAGGAGTGTGCAGGACCATGGTGTCTGTCCCCTGCTGCTGCCCAGCCCTCACTGGCACATGGTACAAATAAGGCTGGTTTGGAGCTTTGAGTGTRTTTTGGGTCCTTCTGGTTGACTATTCCCAGCAAGGACATCCTGGTGGGAACAGCGCCCCTTGATTGTGTAGAAATCCCTTGTGTCGAGGGAAAATCTTGTTTGGTTCCCGTGTTGGTTCTGACTGCCCCATCACTGTTTTGTGTTCTGGAAGGCAGTTGTAGCTCCCTCTCCTTCCCAGCCCGTCCAGCCCCTCACAGAGAGGGCCTTTCCCTGTCTGGAGAGCTTGTGTCAGGAGCCAGAGGCTCCCACATGCTCTGGGAGCACTGATGTCCTTCCTCAGCTAGGCCTTACTGCTTCTGTACTGTTGGCTTTTCTTTGTTTGCTTCATGGCCGAAGCTCTGTGGGGTGGAGGCCTGGTATGGAAAAGAACTTTTCCAGCATCCTTGTGGGRTTTGGGGTTGTTTTCTTTGGTTCTTTCTCCGTGCTGGCCCAGCAAGTGGCTGCTCCAGGGCTGGGGGAGTGGAGCAGGGCAGGGCAGGGTTGCTCTGGGGTTGTTGGGTGCTGGGTGCTGCAGGTGAGGTTGGGGGTAAGCTCCTCTGTCCTTCCAGCGTCCCTGCTACATTGGGTATGGTTTGGGAAGGAGCTCATGGATCTGTTCATTTCCCTTGGAATCAAAGCCTGTGTGTGGGGTGGGCTTGGGTGGAGGCGGGAGGGGCTTGGCTCCTGTCTGCTGGCAGGAGAGGGGGTGGTGGGAGCTGCTGTGCTCCTGGGTGGGATTCCCATCAGAAATCTGCTCTGCTGTCCCGTGCCTGGCCAGAAACACTGAGTTATCCTTTCCTGTGTTTCTTTTGCTGGTTTGGGTGCAGTGCCTGGAGCAGGGACGAGCTGAGGAGCCACCAGCTCGCTGGCTTTGGCAATCAGCTTGGGCACCCAGCCACCCTGCTGGCTCTGTGTGCCCCCAGAGCCGAGCCAGGGAGCTGGGAATGTGGGCAGTGCTGGGAGCTCTGCTGCTCCTCTCACACTTCACCCAGCCCCAGGGCTCCTCCGGGCCCCTCCAGCTTGCCCAGCCCTGCTCTGGCAGCAGGGAGAGCTCTGGGTGCTGCCTCTGTCTTGGGTAGCTGGATCCCTTGGGAGGCTGAAGCACAGGGACCAGCCCAGTGTGGTCCAGTCCCACTGCCCAGCCCCACAGACCCACTTGTGCTAAAGCTGGGGCTTTAGCCAGGCACTCATCTTTCCTTTCCTCTGTTAGAACCAAGCCAGGGCTGCAGAGGAGGAGGGAAGAGCTTTCCCTGCTCGGAAAGGAGGGRTCACTGGGTCTGGCCTGGGAGTGTGGAGGGCCCAGGAGGCTGCTGAGCCCTGGGCTCGCCCCGAGGTCTGGCCCCTGCACGTTGCCATATCTACCTCAGCAGGACCAGGGGCTGTGCCCTGGCTGGGCAGCCCTGGTTCCCCTCAGCTGCTCTGGGACTCTGCTGGCCTGGGGGGCTCTGCCCTCCATCCTGGGCACAGGGCCACGTGTGCCCCAGCTCTGGTGGCACCGACCAGGCTGTGCTTCTGACTGGGAYAGGACAGCAGTGTGCTGGGTACTCACTACACAAACACAAGGTTTCCCTCTGCCTTTTTTGGTTTTTTGGCTGTTTCCTTGGATCTTCACCCAGGAGCAGCAGCAGGTTAAAAAAAAAGGTTGTTGCTGTAGTCAGTGTTAGCTTTAGTCCCCTTCCTTTCACTCTCTTTGCTCAAGACACTCAGTAGGAGACTTGCTGTTTCAATTTCTGCTTTCTGCAGGTTTTTGCTGCCCTTTCTGGGTTTGGCTGTTGAACTGTAGCTTGTACACACGGAGCAGGAGCAGGGCAGGGCTGGTCCAGGGTGCAGCTGCCCTGCCTGGAAGGCACTGGGGCGGGTGATGGTGGTTTTGTGGGGATGGAGCTCTGGGAAGCACCAAGGCCTGGTTCTTGCCAGCCTTGAAATGCTTCCCCACGTTGAACTGTAAAAATAAAGTGAACAGTGTTGCACAACAGGGGGGTTCAGCCCCTGGTGTAGGGAATGTGGGGCTGTGCTCACTGCCTGCTAGATTTGGGTACTTGGCTGTACTTCCCCTCACTGCAGCCGTTTCTTGGCTTCACACACCTGGAATGTGAGGTACCAGCTCTTCTGGAGCGCTCAGAGCCCCAGCACGGGCTCTGGGTGTCCCCATCCCCATCCCCCACGGTGCCAGAGTTAATTCCAAGAAGGGAGCACTGTTGTAGCTGTGTTTGGGACAGTTCCCAGCCCCAGCAGCTGCCCCTGGTGCTGCTCTGGGCCCGCTCTGGTGACAGGTGACGATCACTGCGCCGCGGCACTGCTTGGTGACCCCATTTGTGACCCGATGTTTGTAACGACCAATTCCTGCCACTGCGGGGGGACCGTGCCCTGAAATAAAGTGCAACTCTTCATGTGTGCTATTGTGTGCAGATGTTTATTTGTCCGCTCTGCTTCTAGAACCTTCTGCTGCCACGGCAGACACCGGGCCACTCCCCCTCRCTGATTCCAGGTGATTTTTCACTATCTCCCTCTTCCTTTGTACAAAAGGCAACATAACCCTACACCCACCTACAAGGGAAGTATCAAAGAATAAGAAACACTTTATTTTAACTTTACAACATATAAATAGACAAATCTGTGCTTTCCAACAGAGCTTTCCTTCCCCCTCTCCTCCCAGGGTCCTTGTGGCAGTGCCTCAGCCCCTGTGGACTCGGGGAGGGGAGCGGGGCTGAGCTGCAGAGGCCGGTGGGGTCCATCTTGTGGGATCCATCCCATGGGATCCACCCCGAGGGATCCTCCCCGAGGGATCCCGGCCGTCATCTGCTCAGGTCCCGGCTGGCGCCGCGCCCGCASAGCATCCGCTCCTCTGCCGAGAGCCCGGCAAAGAAAGGGTGCAGTAGGGCCTCGGAGAACGTGATCCTCTGGGAGGGGTCGAATTCCAGCATCCTCCTCATCAGGTCAAAGAGCTGAGCGTGCTCCAGAGAGTCGTGCAGCATGTATGTCTGAAAGGGACAGGGACACACGGGCTCAGCCCCTGCCTGGGCAGGGCAGCCTCCCACCCCAAATACAGCGTCCCATCCCAAATACAGGGCTGCTTCCCACCCCAAATACAGCATCCCCCAGGGCTGCTTCCCACCCCAAATACAGCATCCCCCACTGCCCTGATACCCAGAAGGACTCAGGAATCCTGGGCCAGGGCAGCCTCCCATCCCAAATACAGCATCCCAAACACTGCCCTGATAACCAGAAGGACTCAGGAACTCTGGGGCCAAGGCTGCTTCCCATCCCAAACACAGCATCCCCCACTGCCCTRATGYCCACAGGGACTCAGGAACCCTKGGCCAGGGCAGCCTCCCATCCCAAACACAGCATTCCCCTTTCCCTAATCCCCATGCTGCCCTCTCCAGAACAGGATCCCTGCAGATGGGAGCTGGGGCTCCCTACCAGGCAGTCACAAAGGGAATTCCAGCCCTGAGCCCCAGCCCCTGCCCCAGGGAGGGAGGGGAGCAGCACCCACCCGCAGGGGTTTGCAGTTCTCCTGGACGTATCTGCCATCGGACGTGTTCTCGTCCCACACCAGGCTGCCATTGTGGAAGTATTTCTGCTTCCTGCACGGGGAAGGTGGGGTCAGGCAGGAGCTCTCCCTCCATGCAGGTGGTGGTGCCTGGCTGAGCTCAGGACCAGGCTCTTACCGAGTTTTGTGGACCATGTGAGATGGGAGCGGCCCCAGGATCTTCTCCATCATGACAAGGTGCTCTCGGTTCTCATGGGTCTGCAAAGGAGCACAGCAGTGCTGGGTTAGAGCTTGGGGAGCTGGTGACAAAAGGTTTGTCACCTCTGCAGGGACAGGGAGAAAGGATTCCACCAGGTCCTAATCCAACCTTTCATGTTTTGCTTTTCCCTCTCCTCAGAGAACAGACATAACCTAAACCCAGAAATTATYCAAACTCTGTCCTTCCAGCAAGGCACTCCTCAAACCAGCCCTTTTCCATTTTCACACTCAGCTTCTCATTTTCAGTGCTTGATCTGTGTTTCCCTCCCCTTCAGCCAATTCTGAGCCCTTCTGGACACGCAGGGTTCTCAGGGAACAAGAATCCTACCTGGAAGAGCGTGAAGCCACGGTAATACTCGAACAGGATGCAGCCAGTGCTCCAGACATCACACGGCTGTGCCCAGCCCAGCTCTGCAAAGRAAACCAAATTAACTCCGTGCTCCCAACTGTCACAGACATGTTTTATGAAAAATCCTTTTGTTARGATTTTTTCTCCTGAGAAGCTGAGAGGCCTCAGAAACAAAATGTAAATCATTATCTGCTGCTGTGGAATGCAACAGGTGAATCTTTGATTGGTCTTATGTCGTTGTTTCTAATTAATGGCCAATCAYAGTCTGGCTGTCTCAGACTCTCTGGTCAGTCACAAGATTTTATTATCATTCCATTCTTTTTCTATTCCTTTCAAGCCTTCTGATGAAATCCTTTCTTCTATTCTTTTAATATAGTTTTAATATATCATTTTAAWATAATATATATCATAAAATAATAAATCAACCTTCTGAAACATGGAGACAAGATTCTCATCTCTTCCCTGTGAGCACCTCCACACCCAACAACCCCCACCACGTTCCTCCTTGGTGAAACCACAGGGATTCCACTCAGAAATTACCCACAAGAACCAGACACTAGAAATGATCTGCCCAAGAGCTGGAGCGTCCCCAGGCTGGTTGTCCATGCCCAGAAGGTGCAGTTCTCACCCAGGATCACTTCTGGGGGCCGGTAGTGCCGCGTGGCCACGATGGTGGTGTGGTGCTCGTGGTCGAAGGTGGCGCTGCCGAAGTCGGCCACGCGGATGCTCGTGTTCCGGATGGACTTCTGCTCACAGCTCTGTGGGAAAAGCACAGGGCTGGGCTGGGAGAGGAGCTCCAGGTGCTGGGCTGTGCCTCCTGACAGGGATGGAGCTGGAGAGGAGCTCCAGGTGCTGGGCTGTGCCTCCTCACAGGGATGGGCTGGAAAGGAGCTCCAGGTGCTGGGCCGTGCCTCCTGACAGGGCAGGGCTGGGAGAGGAGCTCCAGGTGCTGGGCCATGCCTCCTGACAGGGATGGAGCTGGAGAGGAGCTCCAGGTGCTGGGCCGTGCCTCCTGACAGGGATGGAGCTGGAGAGGAGCTCCAGGTGCTGGGCCGTGCCTCCTCACAGGGATGGGCTCGGAGAGGAGCTCCAGGTGCTGGGCCATGCCTCCTGACAGGGATGGAGCTGGAGAGGAGCTCCAGGTGCTGGGCCGTGCCTCCTCACAGGGATGGAGCTGGGAGAGGAGCTCCAGGTGCTGGGCCGTGCCTCCTCACAGGGATGGAGCTGTGGAGCTCTGAAGAACCCCAGGAGAGCTGGTCTGCAGCTCCTAACGGGGATGGAGCTGTGGAACTCTGAGGAGCCCCAGGAGTGCTACTCTACATCTCCTCAAGGGGGTGGATTGTGGAACTCTGAGGAGCCCCAAACTGCTGGTCTGCACCTCCTCACAGGGATAGAGCTCTGAGGAGCACCTGGAGTGATCCTCTGCAGCTCCTCACAGAGATGGAGGTGTGGAGCTCTGAGGAACCCCAAAGTGCTGGTCTGCAGCTCCTCACAGGGATGGAGCTCTGAGAAGTCCCAAAGTGCTGATCTGCACTTCCTCCAGAGCTCCTTCCTCACAGGGATAGAGCTCTGAGGAGCCCCAGGAGCTCTGGTCTGCAGCTCCTCACGGGGATGGAACTGTGGAGCTCTGAGGAACCCCAAAGTGCTGCTCTGCAGCTCCTCACAGGGATGGAGCTGTGGAGCTCTGAGGAGCCCCAGAGCAGTGTTATGGAAAATCCCTGCACACTCCAGGCAGCCTTAAGGCTTTTGGAAGGCACAGCAGGAAGAAGAGCTCTGCCTTCCACCTTGTTGCCACTTCTCAGGCTCTGAGGGCTTGGACAGAGCAGGGAAGATCCAATTTCTGCAGGGAGGGATAAAGGCAGCCAGTGCTCCTTGGGACAGAACCCACCTTGTTCTCGTTGTACAGAGTGTCAAAATCCGAGTTGACAAACAGGATGTTTTCTGGCTTGAGGTCAGTGTGAGTCAGCTGGTTCTCGTGTAGAACTGCACAGAGGGAGGAGGAAAACGCCCCTCTAAGCACCAGAGAGCAGCAGGGGCACTGCTCTGCCCAGCCCAGTGCCACTGCAGCTGCCCCCAGCCCGTGGGGGTCACTTGTCACAGATTTATTTTATGAAAAATCCTTTTGACAGGATTTTTCTCCTGAGAAGCTGAGAAGCCTCAGAGGAAAAGAAAAACAATGATTATCTGCTGCTGTGGAATGCTACAGGTGCATCTATGATTGGTCTATGTGAGTTGTTTCTAATTAATGACCAATCACAGGTCCAGCTGTGTTGGGACTCTGGTCAGTCACAAGATTTTATTATCATTCCATTCCTTTCCTTKCTAGCCTTCTGATGAAATCCTTTCTCCTATTCTTTGAGTATAGTTTTAGTATATMATTTCCTTTAGTATATAATTATCTTATAATCCTTTCTTCTCTTTAGTACAGTTTTAGTATATCATTTTCTTTTAAGATAATACCTMTCATAAAATAATAAATCAGCTTTCTGAAGCATGGAGTCAAGATTCCCATCTCCTCCCTGACCCTGGGACCCCTGTGAGCCCCAGCACAGCACTCACATCTGAGGGCATGGCACAGCTGGTAGGCCATGTGCCGGATCTGCGGCAGGGGGTAGGGCTGGAAGTTGTTCTCCTTCAGGAACTCGAAGGTGTTCTTGCCCAGCAGCTCAAAGGCGATGCACATGTGGCCGTGGAAGTTGAACCAGTCCGACATGAGGACGCACAGGCTGTGCAGGGACAGAGAGGCAGGGCTCAAGCACCTTTAGGGGATGCTCAGGACAGCTCTCCTGGTGTTCCTGGCTTCAGGAGYGGCTGGGGAGCAGAGCTGCCTCTGCAGCACAGCAACCCAGGGAGATGCTTCAGGCCACCTTTGCAGAGAGCTCCCCAGCCCCTGTGGCACAGGGCAGCAGAGGAATGGGGCCAGCTCCCCCTCAGCCCAGCCTCAGCCCCGTGCTGCTCTGTGTGCCAGGACGTGGCACTGGGAACTCACAACTTGTTCTCCTTGTCCTTCTCTTTGATTTTCTTCAGGACGTTGATTTCCAGCCGGGCAGCCTCTCGGTACTTCCCAACGTTCTTTATGATTTTCAGTGCCACCTGGGACTTGCCTCTGGAAGGGAGGAGACACAAGGATGGAGTCAGAGACAGAACTCAGCCCATGGGGAGAGGCACATCCAGGCTTCCCTTGTCCTAACCAAGCTCTGCCAGCCCTCCACGCTGCTTGGGCAGTGGCTCATTGGCACTGCCCAATAGTGAAAGGTCCCTGCTGGCCAYCACCCCCAAGGGACACTCCTGACCCAGCTCTGTGTGACCCCAGGGCCACCTCCCCTCTCCAGCCACGCCCTGGCAGGCAGCAGAGCCCTGCAGCAAACTGAGCCCAGGGCTCGGGGCCAGACGGGTCAGAAGGGCACAGGGGTCACATGTAACCACGGGGGAGCTGAAAGGGGACMATGGAGAGGTGCCCTGGCAGACCAGGAGGTCACAGGGGCCACCCCTCAGCAGCAACTCGCTGCACAACAGCCTTCCATGGTGGGGCTGGGCTGGGAGGGTCAGGCTGGGTGTCAGGGAGAAGCTGGAGATCAGGGAGAGGCTGGAGATCAGGGAGAGGCTGGGGATCAGGGAGAAGCTCTTCCCCAGAGGGTGCTGGCACTGCCCAGGCTCCCCAGGGAACGGGCACGGCCCCAAGGCTGCCAGAGCTCCAGGACAATGCTCTCAGGTGTGCACAGGATGGGATTGCAGGGCCAGGAGCAGCTCTTGGATGACTGGTGTGGGTCCCTTCCAGCTCAGGATATTCCACTATTCTATTCCTCTATTATATACATATATATATATATGTAATATATATCCTATGTTCCTCTATTCTATTCTTAGAATAGAMTATTTTAGAATATTAGAATATTAGACTATTCTTAGACTATTAGAATATTCTAATGTTGAATTCTACTAATGGAATGGAATGGAATAGAATGTTTCCCTTAACACACCAGCCTGTAAGTTCTGGAGGGGGCTGAGGTTTGAGCCAGGCCCTTTCCCCTCACTCTGAGGAGGGGAAGGTGACAAACTCAGCCCCATGGAGCCCAGGGGGAACTGCCACACCTGGTGATGCTCAAGGGCCACATGCAGGCAAAGGAGCCCACCTGGCGTGGTCCACACACTCCATCACCTTTCCCTTGTGGGTCCCTTCCTGATCAGGATATTCCTCTATTCTGTTCTATTCGTAGAATAGAATATTAGCATTTTCAAATATTCTATTTCATTCTAGAATATTAGAATATTCTAATACTCTATTCTATGAATAGACAAGGAGGAGAAGAGAAGAGAAGAGAAGAGAAGAGAAGAGAAGAGAAGAGAAGAGAAGAGAAGAGAAGAGAAGAGAAGAGAAGAGAAGAGAAGAGAAGAGAAGAGAAGAGAAGAGAAGAGAAGAGAAGAGAAGAGAAGAGAAGAGAAGAGAAGAGAAGGAGAAGAGAAGGAGAAGAGAAGGAGAAGAGAAGGAGAAGAAAAAGGAGAATGCTTTCCTTAACACACCAGCCTGTAAATTCTGAAGCTTTCCCTTCCCCTCGCTCTGAGGAGGRCAGTGACACATGGAAGGTGACAAACTCAGCCCATGGAGCCCAGGGGGAATTGCCACCTGTGGGGGCGTGGCACTGAGGGCCAGCTGCAGGGAARGGAGCCCACCTGGCGTGGTCCACACACTCCACCACCTTCCCAAAAGTGCCTTCACCGAGGCTGCCCACGATTTCATCTAGGAGAGAAAACAGGAGCGGGTGTGAGCCTGGGGGGCCGGGGCAGAGCTGGGCTCCTGCCACTTCACACCAACAAAACCTCAGAGCAACCAAAACAACCATCTGCCACCGCTATACACTCTTCACAACTCAAGCCTCTGCCTCAGGCCAGTTATGGTCAGTAAATGAACCCCTAGAGACCCCTCCAGTAGAGGCCAGAGAGATCTGGGCTAACCCGGGGTAAAAGTAGAGGTAAAGTTTTACGAAAGGTGGCTGTACATCGCTCTTGAAGCCAATCGCCGATCCTGCACACCAGGTGACCTTCCTTGTCATCTTCCACGCTCCTGCTGCGCTTACTGCTCTGCTGGCTCCTCTGCACTCACCCCCCCAGAGCGGGCAGTCAAAGGTTGCGGGGACGACGGGGCCGCCGGTGGGTGGATTTTCCAGATGCCAGCATTTCATAAGGCACACGGCATGTATACAAACGATAGGGATATTGCAAGGGACACGTCAAGACACAGAACTGACTTCAAAACAGAAAAGTTCATCAACAGCTACAGGTACGGCAAGAAAACTCGGCTCTCATTAGCTACGGCCTCTGGGGCAGGGAAACGCCCTCCTCTTCCAGGGTGGGGAGCTGCAGGAGGAATCCTCTGTTCCCCACGGAGGATGCAGGGCAGGAGGAGGCCTGGCCAGCACAACGTCACCTCTGGGCTGGCGAGCGCTCCGTTTGGACAGGCTGCCCAGTAGAAGCCACATTAGCAGGTTTTTTTTCCTCTTTGTGCCTCGGGCAATGCAGCTCCAGCTGCCCAGGGCTGTGTCCTGCCCTGGCTGGGAACCAGCCCTGCCCCTCCTGGAGGGGAGCTTTGTGCCAGGCCGAGCCCAAATCCGCGCGGCTGCTCGCAGACCCGCTGGGGCACATCGGCCTCTTTGAAACTGGGAGAGCTTTAGGAACAGGACAGGTAAATCAACCCCCAGGGAACACTCCAGGCAAGCTCTGGGATGATGTTCACACCCTGCTACTGGCAAGCTTCTACTGGAAAACCAGCCCAAGGTTCCTGCAAGGACCCGGGGTCCACAAAGCGAGCTGTCCTAATTCCTCACCTTGTTCTAGTCTGCTTCCAAAATAGTCACAATCCCTGCAGCCAAAGGAATTCAGGGAAACCCTGACATTTCCATGCCTGAGCTTCTAACAGGCTTTTCTTCTGTGCCCCTTCCTCCCCCCCAGCAGGTCCAAAATAACGAGCTAAGATCAAAACTCCCCAAAAAAATCAGAGGAGAAGGTGGGAGGAGAGCTGGGGCAGCTGTGAGGTGTCAGAGGGCTGAGCTCCTGCCAGCCCAGACCTGCACAGCRTCACCACCACACACCTCAGCACAGCCCTGGCTCCCTCAACACCCCAATTCCACAGGCAGCTGGGGAGAAACCAAAAGGAGGAGCTCAGAAGTTCCCAGCCATGCAGATTACCCAGCTGCCGGGACAGAGCCCATCCCTCAGCTCGGTCACATCTCAGGTGGGAGGGGAGTGCTCCYCCTCACAGGAGGGAAGAGCTGAAGGGCTCTGACACCTCTCAGCCTGGGACCAGCCCCCACCCAGCTGCAGACATTCCCAGTTAATCCCAGGAAGGAATGCTGCGTYTCAGGGTGAAGTGTGCAGGAAGCTGAAATCCAATCGGGGACGGGGAAAGAGGACACACGCGTAYCCTCGGAAGGCGGGACTCTCTCTGAGAACTGACAGGGCATAAAATCAGCTCTGGAGAGCCAGGCTGACCAACCCCACCTGCAAGGGGATCCAGGCACGAAGCCAAACCGAGGAACGCTGCCCCAAACCCCTGCAGAAGCAGCAGCAGCCGCAGGCAGAAGCGAATCCCGGGAGCAGGGCTGGCCCCGGGCCGAGGCACTGGACSGGCCCTAAACAACACGGCTGAGCTCCCCCACGGGTTAAGGCTCTTTTAAGGCAGAACCCCGCAGCCACCAGCACGACACGGACGGCGAGGGGAGAACTTCACAACAAACGCGGTACTCACCGGAGCGCCCGGGGCTGGAAGGAGGCAAGAACGGTTAAAGCGGAGCTCGCAGCGGATGCTACTCACCGAGGAGGCGCTGCTACAAGACCTGCTCCTGCGGCGGCGGCAGTGCTGGGGCTGCTGCTGCTGCTGCTGGTAGCGCCGGGGCCGCTGCTGGTGCTGCCCCCGGCCCCGGGAGCGCCGCCAGGGCCGCCGCGCCGGGCAATAATCCTGCCCCAGGGACGGGCTGCGCTCCTCCAGCCTGCAGGCACCGCTGTCCCGCCGGCAGCGCCGCTGGTAGGGCATCCTCTCATGGCTGTGGCACAGAAACAGCGCCCTTAAAGCCTGGCTGGGAACGCTGGAACAGTCCCGGGCAGCCACAGAGAAAAGCAAGGCACAGCTTCCCCAAGGGTATTCTGGGATTCATATTCTCTGAACCTCAGAGAAAGGAAAAACAATTCTCATCTCATTCGCTGCTCCTGTGTTTGTGCAAAAAGCAGAATACAACATAAAGGTTGTTTACCCAAAGTGATGGTGGTTTATTTCTGTTCCAGATTGCAATGCAAGATGTTTTCTATTGCCATCTGCATGGCAGATTATCCTTTGTCAAGTGGGCAGTTTGCCTTATCTCTCTCTCTTTGAGTGACCACATTCACACCTCCCTGGGAGGGGACATTGCTGATAACAGCTATTGAATGTCACTGCATGGCTGATAAGAACTATAACATCCCATTGGGAGATGCTCCACCCAGAGGGAGGAGCCGAGCATTGCTACCCAGACAGAATCCAGAGGTTTTGAGACACCAGCACGGCTTTCTCCATGGGATTCCCCAGAGGAACAGCAGCTGCCTCTTCTCTCAGTTGATCTTCAGAGGAAGAATCCATCCTTCTCTACAGATCCCCCTGCTCCAACAGAACCACCCCTGACACTGCAGGAGGGCTGAGCCACAATTCCAATGGGACTGCTGCCAGCACCCTGACCCACAGGGTGTCAGGTTGGGTTCTGACTCTGCCAGTGTTGTTTTAGTTTCCTGCATTGTTTATTTTATCCTTTTTCTTCCTTCCCTATTAAAGAACTGTTATTTCCTGCTCCCTTATCTTTGCCTGAGAGCCCCTTAATTTAAAATTTATAGTAATTCGGAGGGGTGGGGAAGGTTTACATTCTCCATTTCAGGGGAGGCTCCTGCCTTCCTTAGCAGACTCCTGGCTTTCCAAACCGAGGCAATTTCCTTGGCCTGTCAGGGCCAAGTGTGTGTGTGTGTGTGTGTGTRTSRAGACTGTCAGCTAACAGCCACGAGCTGCTGTGCAAGGGAAGAGCAGTTCAGTATCCAGCAGATTCAGTTTAGATGTAATGTAACATCATGTAATATATTATAATAATATAGTATAAAGCAATAATAATAAATAAAAAATATAATAAAGTAAAATAATAGAGCATAACAAAGTAATTAATTAGCCTTCTGATAAAATAAAATCCTCATCATTTCTCCCTGCCGCGGGGATAATCCTACTCCCACAGTCCTGCTGAGGTTGAGTCATGGAATGGCAGTGTCAGGACTCTGGAACCCCGAGGGACACCCCAACAATCCCACCCCATCTTCTGGGCAGCCTGTTCAGTCCATTCTCTGGAGAAAGCAGCTTTTCCTAACGCCCACCCCTGACACAGCTCCCTGCTGTCCCCCTGGGTCCTGTCGCCACGGAGAAATCCTCCTGCTCCCACTCCCTGTGCCAGGAGCTTCAAATCTTTCTGCACCTCACACTGACCACTGGGGAGAAGTTCTGGAGAGAAAACAGTGAGGCAGTGCCACATTTTAAGGAGCTGGGGGAAAACCACACTGGAGAGAGAGAGAGAGCTCGAGCTCCAGCTGGGCTGCCTTGCTGCACACCCCTGGATCCCTGGCAGTGCCCCAGGCCAGGCTGGACAGGGCTTGGAGCAGCCTGGCACAGTGGAAGGTGCCCCTGCCCGTGGCACTGGATGGGTCCCTTCCAACACTCCACAATTCCTGAGCCACCTGTGCCGCCACACTCAGGTGTTTGTCACTGCTCCTCCTCCCTGGGGAGGTGCCTCATTAGCTCCCAACCCAACGAGGAGCAGCAGCAGCAGCAGCAGGGCTCTGCTCTGGCTGTCACCCCGGGGGGACAGGAGGCCCCAGGGCTCCAAGCCCTCGGTGTGCACACACAGAGCAGCTCCAACGATCATCAGCAGAGGGAAAACCTGGCCCCAAGCTCCTGCTCCTCCAGCAACAACCTCCCAGGGCACAATGGGCAAACTCTGCACCAGGAGGGGCCAGGAGAGCTCAGAGCCAGCTCAGCTGTGCAAGCATTGACCCACAGCAGGTTTTGGGCACACTGTGGGCACACCAGTGATGAGAGCAGCTCTCCCTGCTTCCGTCCCCAGAACACGAGTGCCTTCCCCAGCAGATTTCACTGGAGCCTTGCTTCACACCCCCTTGAGAAGGGAGCTGTGTTCTAGGTGGAAGATGTTGCAATTTGAAACGAAAGCAGAGCTTTGGCTCCCTGGGGATAACCCCAGGTCGGTGCCATCACCCAGCAACAGCTTCAGCCATGAGCKTCAGCCTGGAAATGGGAATTTCTGCTGTTTGCACCTCCCTGCCCTGCCCACAACCAGCTCTGCTGCTGCTGGCAGCTTCAYGGGGCACTGGGGGGGCATCCCAGAGCGGGGCAAAATTCCAGACAGTGCCAGGGCACTGCTGAGGTACCCAAACACAACGCACAGCTCTGTCCAGCACCTGCCCAGACACTCCTTGTGTGCTCCGGGGGGACACAGAAAGCAGAAATCATAGTAATAAACCTGAAGGACTCAGGTTACCTCAAAGAGGCTGACACTGAAGGGACAAGGCTGTTTTCACCCAACAAAAGCCTGCTTTCATCCAAATCTGCTCCAAAGTACCCATCGGATGGAAACAAAAAAGGGAAAAAGCGTGCCAGCTCTATTTCACAATCCACCTCCTTCAAGTAAACAAAAGCCAGGCTGGGGAGAGAAATTAATCCGGAGAGCATTTCAGGAATTTAAAGATGAGCTCAGCTCCCGCCCGGCTGCACCTGCCCAGTGCAACCAGTGGAGCCACAGCAGCCCCAGCAGCTCCGGCCGCGGTTCCAGAATCCTCCCCTCACCGGAGGCCCCGTCCCGCTCCCAGCCCCGAACTGTCCCTGTGGAAAGGCCGGACAAGGAGAGGATCAAAGGTAAAATCCCAAAGCAAAGCAGGAGGGATGGGTTAACAGCCGGATCCTTCAGCTGGGATCCTTTCTGAGGCGAGGGAGGAGCGCGGCCGCTTTAAATCTGGGTTTAATCCTGCCCGAGAGAAGCGGGCYGTCAGGAAAGCCTTTAATGCCTGCGCGGCATGGAAACGTGATTCCAGGGCAGGCGGCTGCTCCTCAACACCACGGCCACGGCTCCGGGAGAGCTTCGGGAAGGGCGAAGAGCAGGGAAACCACACACAGCACACACCGACAGACAGCCAAGTAAACCCTTCCCTTGCACGCCCGGGGTTTGGGGGTTTGAATCAGCAGCCGGAGCCGAGCTCAGCAGGGATTTTGGGCAGCGCTCTCACCTCCTGGAGCGCGATCTGCGGGCGAGCTCCCTGCGGGGCGGGTAGCGCAGCCGGCCCTCGCCCTCCCGGCTCCGCGACCGCCGCCGCTTCCAGCGGTGCCCCGGCTCGCCGTCCTGCTCCGGGGACCGCAGCCTCCTGCAGTGATGCATCTGCGGGACGCGAGCACGGCGGGCTCAGGCCGCTGGCCCCGGAGCCCCGGCCCGGCGGATGCGGGGCCGTTACCCGCTCCGCGCCCGCCGCGCTCGCGTCCCCTCCCTCCGTGTGTGTGCCCGCCGCGTCCCCCCGGTGTGTCCCCCCGGTGTGTCCCGGCCTCACCGCCGCCGCTGCGGCCGCGCTCGGCGSGTGCGGCCCGGCCCGGCCCGGCCCCTGCGGCCCCGCAGCGCCGCCGCTTCCGCTTCCCGGCCGGGTTAAACCCGCCCCGCCGGGCCGGGCCCGCCTCGGAGCCGCGGCAGGGGCGGCCCCGCGCTGAGGGGGACGGCGCGGGGTAAACCGGGACTGGGAGGGCAGGGAGAGGTGGCGGCGGCCTGGGTCCGCGTCAGCCCGTGCTGCATCGCCGCCGCCATCCTCACCCTCGGCACGGCTTCCTCCCCGTGGTGGGACTGCTCACTATGGTCATGCTCACCATGGTCATCCCCACCATGGCCATGGTCATTCTCACATGGTCATCCTCACTATGGCCATCCATCGCCACAACCATCCTCATCTTCAGCATGGCTTTCTCGCCGTGGTGGGACTGCTCACCATGGTCATGCTCACCACCACCATCCTCAGCATGGCTTCCTCTCCATGGTCATCCTAACCATGGTCATCCTCACCATGGCCATCCTCACCTGAGCACAGCTTTGTCCCCATGGGACTCCTCACCATGGCCATCCATCGCCACGACCATCCTCACCCTCAGCATGCCTTCCTCCCCATGCTCTGACCCACCGTGGTGGTCAGGGCCACCCTCACCGTGGTCTTCCTCTCCATGGCCATCCTCACCTTTCACACAGCCTTCCTCGCCAGGGTCTTCCTCCTCAGTCTGCCTCACCATGAGCTGCCTCACCAGAGTCTCCCTTCACCGTGGCCAGCCTCTCCCTCAACATGGTCTTCTTCTCTTTTTCATCTGCCTCACCGTGGTCTTCCTCATCACAGCTTATCTTACTGAAGGCCTTCCTCACCACAGGGCCTTCCTCACCATGGTCATCCTCACCATGACAGTGACAACCCTGGCCACAGCCTTCCTCCCCATGGTGACCCTCCCCACGGTCATCGCTGTGGTGGCCCATGGGCAGGAGAGAGCGCTCCACACACGTGATCACTCCCAACCCCTTTATTTATTTATTTATTTATTTATTTATTTATTTATTTATTTATTTATTTATTTATTTATCAAGCACTAATTAGGGCCGGCAATCAATTAAAAATGCCGATGGACGCCTTTATCACCGGGTGGCCTTGGTGTGTCCTTGTGGCTCCGCTCAGGAGGGGTGGAAGGGGCAGGACATGAGGTRGAGCCAGGCTGGAAGGGACAGGAGATGCCCCCACCGTGGTGGCCACAGGGTCCCMGCTGGGTGCTGGCTCCTGCACAGCCCAGGTTCYGGGTGCAGACAGCGGAYGGAGCAGACAAAGCTCCTCTTCTCCCCCAAGGCTGGAGCCRCCTCGGATGGGCTCAGTCCCCTCTGGAGCCCTTCGGGATGGGCTTGTGCCAACCTCCAGTGATCTCCAGCCCTGGAGGTGGCACCTGGACCTCCCCCCAAGGGCATGAGGGTGCCACCTCCCCTGTGCCAGCTCGGGGTCCCCTTGGCTCACTGTGAGTCCCRGGCCGGGCTCAGGGTCTGGGCTGGATGTGGTGCCAGCGCTCCGACTCCAGCGGCGCCCGGCCGCACATGTCCCTCCAGTGTGGCACCCCTGGCCCCACCTGGACACGGCCCAGCTCCGAGCCACGGCCGCGGAGCCGAGCCTGGGGCAGCACAGGGCAGGGGAGGACACGCTGGTGGCTTTCCCCTCTGCCCACAGGAGCCGTCCCAGCCCAGACACCTCGGGGATCGGCCCCTGCAGGGCTGAGCAGGGGTGAGCCAGGTCACCTCCTGAGCCCGGTCACCTCCTGAGCCCGGTCACCTCACCTGCATGACAACGAACTCCAAGGCCAGCTGCTGCTGCTGGATGTCCCCCGCGGGGAGGGTGAAGAGGAAGGGCGCGTTCCACACCGGGCTGTAGCCACTGACAGACTTGGTCTCCTTGGTGTCGATGATGTGCCCCTCGTGGTGCAGGTGGACGATGACATAGTGGCCTGGAAATGGGGACAGAGCCCTGGAGAGAGGGRCACACGCCAGGGAGGGAGGCTGGCAGCGCCCAAGTGGTGCCTGGGGGGCTGCAGGACCCCCGTGGAGCTCTGTGGAGCTGTGGGGAGAGCACAGAGCTCCTGAGAGCACAGAGATCCTGAGAGCACAGAGATCCTGTGCATCTCCTGATAGGGGAGCACAGAGCTCGCCTCTCTCCTGGGATGAGACCTCCTCACCTGCCCCTCCCTTCTGGAGAGCAGAGACCTCCACAGTCCTCAGCTCACATCCCAGAGAGCAGGGAGAGCCAGAGGTGACAACAGCCAACAGCCCAGAAAGCCACATGCTCATTTTGGACCATAAATAAATATTTTTCAAGCACTTTGGGGCCATATTGGAGATACCTAGATCCCTGTTATGCTCCCTGTGCTTAATTTCATCCAGYGATAGAATCCCAGAGTGGTTTGGGTTGGGAGGAACCCCAAAGATCATCTCATCCCAGCCCTCCCCCGTGCTTGGAAGAGAGAAGTATGAAAGGGAATGAGAGAATCTGCCAAGGAGAAGGAGGGGAAGCCATTCCCAGTGCCCACCCTGGTGCCCATGCCCTACCTGGGGTGCCGGGCACGCGGGAGAGCCGGCCCAGGGCCTGGGCCTTGCGCAGCAGCACCTTGATGCGCCCGGCCGGGGGCTGCAGCTGCAGCAGCAGCAGGAGCTGCCCCAGGGGCCTGGGGGGCGAGGAGAGCCCGCTGCAGCTCAGGCTGGGGGCACGGCGGTGCTGGAACGGGACAGAGAGCGGGGGACGCTGTGAAACCTCCTCCGACCTCACCCAGCCCTTCCAGCTCCGACCTCATCATGTCCTTCCAGCTCCAACCTCACCCAGCCCTTCAGCCTCCAACCTCATCATGTCCTTCCAGCTCCGACCTCATCATGTCCTTCCAGCTCCAACCCCATCCAGCCCTTCCAGCTCCGACCTCATCCAGCCCTTCCAGCTCCAACCTCACCCAGGCATTCCAGCTCTGACCTCATCATGTCCTTCCAGCTCCAACCTCATCCAGCCCTTCTAGCTCCAACCTCATCCAATCCTTCCAGCTCCGACCTCACCCAGCCCTTCCAGCTCCAACCTCATCCAATCCTTCCAGCTCTGACCTCACCCAGCCCTTCCAGCTCCGACCTCATCACGTCCTTCCAGCTCCAACCCCATCCAGCCCTTCCAGCTCCCACCTCATCCAGCTCTTCCAGCTCCAACCTCATTGTGTCCTTCCAGCTCTGACCTTGTCATGTCCTTCCACCTCTGACCTCATCCAGCCCTTCAACCTCCAGCCTCATCCAGCCCTTTCAGCTTCAACCTCATCATGTCCTTCCAGCTCAAATCTTATCCAGCCCTTCCAGCTCCAACCTCATCCAGCCCTTCCAGCTCCAACCTCATCCAGCCCTTCCAGCTTCAACTTCATTGTGCCCTTCCAGCTCTGACCTCACCATATCCTTCCAGTTGCTACTTTGTCATGTCCTTTCACCTCCAGCCTTCTCCAGCCCTTCCAGCTCCCACCTCATCCAGTCCTTCCACCTGTGACCTCACCCAGCCCTTCAACCTCCAACCTCATCCAGCCCTTCCAGCTCTGACCTCACTATGTCCTTCCAGCTCCAACCTTGTCATGTCCTTTCACATCCAAATCCTTCCAGCTCCAGCYTCACCCAGTCCTTCCACCTCCAGCCCCTCCAGCCCCATCCCTTCCATCCCAGCGATGCTCCTCCCCCGGCAGGGTCGGGGTCGGGCAGGATCGGGCAGCTGGGTGGGTTCGATGCCCACCAGCGCTTCAGGGTCACTGCCAGCTCTGGTTGCCCCTCTGCCCCTGAGGATGAGGCACAAAGCCCCCGGTGAGGGAGGCACTGCCCGGGGCTTGCGCTGCCATGGACACACCGCGGGGCTCCCGGCGCTGCCTGGAGGAGGCTCTGCCTCTGCCCCTGCAGTTCCGGGCCTCTGAGATCACGCAAAGCTCAGCCCGGGCACCGAAACCGCTGCCGTGCTGACCTCGCTGAGCCTGGTTTTGGTGCTCGCCAGCTCCCAGGAGTAGCTGGAGGGGGCGCGGGGGTCCCACGCGGCCTCGGCGCAGGGGAACAGGACCTCGCCCACGAAGGAATCCTGGAGGAGGCTCCGTGACCTGGCGTAGACAGCAAAGCGCAGGGTGCAGCGGCGCAGCTCCTGCGGGCCGCACGGGCCGAAGCGGCAGCGGCGCGGCTCCCGGCGGAGGCTCCGGCGGCGCACGGACCCGCGGCGGGACGGCGGCGCCAGGGACACCTTGACGCGGGAGCCCTGCTGGCCCCGGGGCAGCTGTGACACGCCGAGGATGGTGACGGTGAGGGTGGCCTCGGGCGGGGAGTAGCGCAGCTCGCAGTGGAGCCGGGGGCGCTGCCCGGAGCGCGGTGGGGCGGCGGGGACCAGCGGGCTCCGCTCGCTGCTGAGGAGCTCGGTGCCGGCCGTGGTGCAGCGGCGCTGCCACAGCCCCGCCAGCTGCGGGAGGAGGGGGAGGCTGGGCAGGGAGGCTCTGCCGTGGGGGGAGCCCCCGCGGGGTGCCGGGGAAATCTCCTCGGCCCGGGCCCCCGGCGCCTCTCCCGCCGGCTCCTCGCCCCGCTGCTGGATGGGCACCGGCACCGTGGCCGCGGGCGGAGCCGCCCCCAGCTCCACTCGCTGCCGGCCCAGGGGGCGGCCCGGGCGCCGGCGGTGCCACCAGCACATGGCACAGCCCAGGAGGACGCCGAGGCAGAGGAGGGACAGCCCTGCACCGAGGGAGAGCTGCAGGTGCGCTGGAGAGACACAGAGAGAGAGAGATGGGCACGGTGAGCGGGGCCGAGCCAGCGCGGCTCTCCCCGGGTGCTGCGGCAGATGGGGCGAGCCCGGTGCGCCCTGCCCGGTGCTCCCTGCCCGGTCCCCCTGCCCGGTGCTTCCTGCCCGGTGCTTCCTGCCCGGTGTCCTCTGCCTGGTGCTCCCTCCCCGCTCTCTGTTAGCCGGGATTGAGCTGGAACATCCCAAAGGCAACGGGTGGGACAGGAGCCGCGCTCGGGCAGCCTGACACGGGCCGAGGTGGAACAAAGGCGGCCCCAGCCCGGCCGTGATAAGAGCCCTGGAAGCGGGCGGTTATCAGCGCTGTGCCAGGCCGACCCAGCTCGGGCGCTGCTGGGGGCTCACAGGGGGCACCTGCCAGGGGGATTTGGGGTGTCCGGGCTGGACTCAGAGCGGCAGCGGCCCCTGAGGGCTGGGACGAGCCAAGCCCGGTCCCAAAGAGGRGAACCTCCCCCCTGAGCGGGGATGAGCTGGATTTTGTCCCTCCCTGCAGGGATGCCCGCGGGGTTTTGGGCTCTCTGGAAGGAGGGCATCMCTGCACACGGGGCATTTAGGGAGCAGCGAAGCAACTCCTGCACACGAGGGCTGAAACTCCTTTGGAATTTAGTTCCTGAGTTTCAGAGGTGGCATCTGTGCGGCTGTGCTGGCAGAAAACCTCCCTGCGCCCAGAGCTGGCTTCGCTTCCTGCACTGGAGCGAGGGATTAAGGAGAACAGGGCCGGGGTGAAGCTGTGCCAGAGCCTGAGCCGGGTCCGTGAAGGGATGGGGGTGTTGGAARGAGAAAAGCGGCCATTGTCTCACCCCGCGGGGCCGGGCCGCCCTGCCCAGGTGCGTTAATCCGCGCTGAGCTCCCCGCAGCCCTTTGTTGTTTGTTGGGAGCCGGGTGCTGGCCGGGATGAGCTGAATGGCGGCGTTCAGGGAGGGATGGAGGGGACGGGGCTGCCTGGAGTTTCCCTCCAGGGATTGTATTTCAGCCCAAACAGCGCCTGCCGAGCCCGCGGCCGTGCAGCCCCGGGACAGCGGGTTGGGAGGGCCGGAGCGTGTCCAGCCCGGCCGCACGGACACACGGACACCGGCAGGGCTGGGGTGCCGGTGTGCGCGGCACCTTCGGCATGCGGGGCTCCAGGACCCCCAGCGGGGCCCAGCTCCACCGGGCAGGGGCTGCGGGGCTTGGGGCGGGCGCCACGGAGCCGCTTCTGGGCTGAGCCCGGCTTAGCTGAGCTGAGCTGAGCGCGCCGGGGAGATCCAAAGCCCGCGGGGACCCGCCTTACCTGCTCCGGGCATCCCCTGCACCGGGGGGATCCAAACCCCTCGGGGACCCGCCTTACCTGCTCCGGGCATCCCCTGCACCGGGGGGGATCCAAACCCCCGGGGACCCGCCTTACCTGCTCCGGGCATCGCCGGAGTCCTGGAGCCGCGCTGCCAAGGGGAGAAGCCGGGGCTGGGAGAGCCGGAGGCAGGAGGGGAGGGGATTGAGGGGCCGGGGCTGGGATAGGCTGGGAGCAGAGCCCGGGGAGCTCACCTGCAGCCGGGCAATGAGGGCAGGGCAGCGGTTCTGGTTCCACGGGGTGAGGATGAGGAAGGTCGAGGGCTCCGCGCCCTCCCCAGCACCCGGCCAAGGCAAATGCGGGCACGGGGCACCGGCAAGGCTGGCACGGGAGGGCCTGGGAAGGGCGCCCTGCCGTGCCCAGCTGGTTCAATGAGCGGAAAAGCAGCGGCGGTGCTGTGCAAGCAGCGGGGAGGCGTTCGAGGAGCTTTGTGTGGGGAGCARGCGGTGACAGAGCAGGGATTTGGGAGACGGGCAAGGGACAGGTGGGGATGCCAAAGGACAGAGAAACGGCAAGCGTTTCTCMCAGCGCCTTGGGAGACCTTCCAAGGATGTGATAACTTGTTAAGTATAAACAACCTGCAGGTGGTGTCCTCGTCTTTCTGTTCTTCTCAAGGACGGTGTTTGAGGAAGGTGATTTTGTTAACCAGCCAATCAAACAGACTGTAYCGTATCACTCCATAAAAACCACGCAGTTTTCTTGAATAAAACCTTCTTTTGCTCCTGCAACACTGCCTCTGCCCGTTCCTCTGTCATTCCCGGAGGGGACAGCTCCGGTGACACCTGGGACAGGAGATCCCGTGAGGTTCCCGTCAGAATCCAGCCTGGAAGCGCCAGCGTTCCAGCCCGGACCAGCTCCAAACTGGGAGCTCCAGGCCCCTGCAGGGACACAGCCCAGTTCTCTGGGAACAACTGGGAATTCTTTACCCTCACAGCCCAGTTCTCTGGGAATAACTGGATTTCTTTACCCTCAGGACACAGCCCAGTTCTCTAGGAATATCAGGGAATTCTTTACCCTCAGGGAGCAGCCAGGGGCACAAAGCAGGCGTGGGGGTCACGGTATGAAGAGGTAGAAGTTTATTGGAATATAAACATTCAGATAACCTGTAAGATAGAAAAAACCCAACAACAACATATACAGACACTTGTTGGAAGGAGACGTTGAGGTATTTATCCACCGCCTAGGCTATCACATTTGTTTTTATTTACTTATTATTTTTTTTTCTCTTTTAAATAGGTAAGAAAACTAGTTAGCAAGGCTGCTGCAGCTGTTTGGAGAGAACCTCTGGCAAGGAGCAGGCACAGCAGCCTGCCCTCAGCCCGCCCACCCTCCTGCCCTTCCCCGCAGCCCCGGGGCAGGCTCGGCTCGCTGGGGGCTGCCCGGGGCTGTTTGGCTGGTGCGAGGCGCCGGGGGAGGATGGAGCTCTGCCCATCCATCGGGAACGTCCTGCCCGCAGCATCAAACCCTGAGTACGACACGGGGCCGCCCCGCTCGGCCTCCCCCCCGCTCTGCTGCTGCTCTCCAGCACCCCCTGCACCCCAAAGCCTGGCAGCTCAGCAGGAGACCCGCAGCTCAGGCTGCCAGGGCCAAAGCCAGGCCGAGGGAAAGGGTTAACTCTTCACAGTCTGGATGGTCCTTGTCACCCCGGGCTGGGAAAAGGACCGGCTTATTGTTGCAGCTTATTTAACTGAGGTATCTGTTACGCTTCCCGACCTGATTCTTTCCCTGAATTGGATACAAAACAATCTGTTAGTCCCTGGCTAGTTCCAGTCTAGGTTGAGTAAAGCTTATAAACATTAATACTCTAGTAGTGTCCAAGCAGTTCAGTGATTCGAGTGCCTTTCTGTGCAAGAAAACACAACGTTAGCAAGTGAGACAAAGCAGCCCCACCCCGGAGCAGCCGCTGCTCCCCCGGGGCCAGGGAGCAGAGCAGAGGGAAAAGCACAAAGTGCCCCAGTCCCACTCAGAGGGAACAGCCCAACCCCACCCAAGAATAAAATAAAACAACCGAAAGAAAACCCAAAAAAAGGGGGGGAGAAAAAAAATCATCTGAGTCCCAGAGGCTGGAAAATCCTCTGGGAGTCTGTGAGGATGRAAGGAGCCTGCGGGTCAGGCCGGCTTCCCCTGCTCCCTCTGAGAGCAGCTGGGGACACCCGGAGCAGCATCCATCCGTCCCTCCAGGGCATCCCCACCTCCCGATCCCAGAGAGACCTGGGGGCTGCGGGGGCAGGACAGCCCCGGCACAGCGCAGGAAGCAGCAGCAGGGGCTGGCACAGCGGGGACAACGCACAGATCCGAGGGGCAGCGTCACCCCTGCCCTGCTGCCCTGCTGTCCTGCCGTGCACATGGCCCGGGACGGGCTCCTGGAGGGTGGGGAAGCCACTGCTGCTCTGCTCAGCCTTGTCTGAACTCCCTGTCTTTGGTGATCCGTTTAAAAGCCAACAGAAAGAAAAGCAAACACAAATTCAGCAAACCCACCTATGAAAAGCCCCAAGCGATAGGATATGCCAATACTTCCTGAAGAGGTTAAAAAAAACAACCAACCCAACACAAACAAAAGCAACCCAACAAGTACATAGCTGAGGTATTTCGTCCGCTCAAAAAACCTGACTCGGGCCTGCAGCACGGGGAGGATGTCACCAGGGCAGGAGGGGTGGCAGGGATGGCACCAGGCCACAGGGACAGGGGGACAGCACCAGGCCACCTGAGCAGCTGATTCACAGGGAGCTCTGCTTCCAGCCAGGCAGGGCTGGATTGCCTGGGCTCTGCCCCTCCCTGGGAGCAGAAGGTCTGCCCTGTACCATGGCAGGGGGGTTTGTTCAGAGCCCCAGATCCCCACACGAACCACCCCAGTGCAGCCCTGTGCTCCCCGCAGAGCGCCAGAGCTGCCCCAGGGAGCCTGCACCAACCTGAGGGACCCTGCCATGGGGACAGAGCGGGGGACACGGAACCCCAGCGTGCCCAGGCCCGCTGTCACTCCTCAGGGACGCTCAGGACTCGAGGGGTGAGGTGGCAGCAGCCAGAACTGAGCAGCTGATGGTGCCAGAACCGTGGAGAGGAGCAGGAGGGAGGCTCAGGAGCCTCCCCGGGGGACATGGGGACACAGCAGGAAGGGACATGAGCAGATTGCCATGGGAGCACAGGGCCAGGCACCCCCTGGTGCTCAGGATTGTCAAAACACGGAGTTGTGGGTGGGAAGAGCCCTGGTGGCCCCTGGTTCCAGCAGAACCAGGGCTCCAGCAGAACCAGGGCTCCCAAACCAGGGTTCCAGCAGAACCAGGGTTCCAGGACAACCAGGGCTCCAGCAGAACCAGGGCTCCAGAACCAGGGTTCCCAGTAGAACCAGGATTCTAGGAGAACCAGGACTCCAACAGAACCAGGTTCCTGGATAACCAGGGTTCCAGCAGGACCAGGATTCCAGAACCAGGATTCCAGCAGAAGCTGGATTCCAGGAGAATCATGGCTCCAGGAGAACCAGGGTTCCAGGAGAACCCAGGCTCCAGAACCAGGGTTCTAGGAGAACCAGGGTTCCAGAATCAGAGTTCCCAGCAGAACCAGGGCTCCAGAACCAGAGTTCCCAGCAGAACCAGGGCTCCAGCAGAACCAGGATTCCAGAACCAGAGGTCCCAGCAGAACCAGGGCTCCCTGCCCCAGTCCTGGCCCTTTCCCTGCTCTGGTGACATCCTGGCCAGGAGCTGTGGCCCCAGAGCCATCCCTGATTGAGAAACGCCAGGTGTGCCCCCCCTCCATGGGAACACCACACACCCTGCGAGGAGGAGGAGGAACCAAAGAGCAAAAGGGAGGAAGGAAAGGGYTGGGGGGAACAAAGCCAAAAAAAGGCTGGACAAAGAGACGATGAAGGAAAACTCGCTGGCATGGAAAGGTTTCACCACCACCACCACCATCATCATCATCCTCCAGGTGCTGTGCAGCCACGAGAGCAGGTTCCTTGAGGTGAGGTATGTGTGCACTCCTGGGCAGTGCCCGTCACAGGGACCAGCTGGTGGAGGGCTCTGCGCCGGGCGTGCCCCGCGATGAGGTAGGGCTGGGGGAGCAGTGGGAGCCGCTGGAGCTGCTGCTGGAGCTGCTGGAGCTGCTGCTGCACGAGCTCTGTGTGCCCGAGCCGGCCAGGAGCTGCACCACGGGCTTCTGGGCAAACAGCACCCCTGTGGGCACAGACAGGGTCAGGCTGGGCAAAGGGGAGGCTTTCCCTGCCCCAGGATCCCATCCCAGCACAGACAGGGTTAGGCTGGCAAAGGGGAGGCTTTTCCTGCCCCTGGATCTGATCCCATCCCATCCCAGACAGGGTTTGGCTGGGCAAGGGGGAGGCTTTCCCAGTGCCCCCCAAGGAGAACTGTCTGGTTCTCAGGAAGGCTGTCCCTTCCCCAGGAGGGCTGTCCTCAGGCTGTCCCATTCCTGGGAGAGCTGACCCTGTGTTGTCCCATTCCCGAGAGGGCTGTCCCTTCCCCAGGAGGGCTGTCCCCGTGCTGTCCCTTCCCCAGGAGGGCTGTCCCCGGGCTGTCCCCTCCCCAGGAGGGCTGTCCCCGGGCTGTCCCTTCCCCAGGAGGGCTCTCACCAGCGTAGGTGGTGCCGTTGATCTCCACGGACATGTTGATGCTGCCGATGCCGTTCGGGGACAGGTTCAGCGCCGCCGCCGCCGAGCCGGCCTTGTCTTGTCCCAGGGAGGGAGGGAGGGAGGGAGGGGGGCACAGTTAGAGGGCACCGATCCCACTCCCCGCACCCCCCGAGGTGACCACAGCCCCCCTTTGTCCCTTCTTTGGGCGGGAAGTGCCCACAGAATGCCCACATCCTCAGAGTGAGGCTTGGAGCACCCAGGGACGTGGCAGTGTCCCTGTCCTTGGCTTTGAGGTCCCTTCCAACTCACACCATTCCAGGACAAGGCTGCAGAGGTGCTGAAAGGCTTTGGCGAGGCTGGGAGCCCGCTGGCATTGGGAAACGTTTCCCTGAAGGCCATTCCTGTCGCAAGGAAGGGCTGGGAGCACAGAGATAAGCCCGGATTTAACTCCCAGCTGGATTTGGCTGTGCTCGGACTGCAGCGGCTCCAGCGGCCACTGGGGGGAGGGAAAAGCCAGGGAAACCCCATGAAAATCAGGATTTTCCCCAGCCTGGGCAGGGATGGGCAGCTGAACRTGGAATTCTTCCAGCTCCACAAGGGAGAGCCTGGATTTTGGGACTGCCCCTCCACGGAGAACAGCAAGGCAAAAAAAAAACCTCTAAAAACTCCACATTGAACCTAAATGTTGTTACCAAGCCATGCTGAACTCATCAAAACCAGGTCTCAGAGCATCTCCACCTGGTTTTATGGTGCAGTGGGGAAAAGGAGGGCAGGGAAGACAAGAGAGCCCCTACAAAGGTGGGAATCCCATCCCTGAATGCTCAGCCTGTTCCTGTTTGTAGGGACAGCAGTGGTTCCCAGTGTTTGGATTTAGTTCAGGGTGAAAGCAGAAGTGAGGTGAGGGAATGAACACTCCTGGATAAAATCTGTATTCCCTATCACTGGCTCTTGTGGTTTTGATGTGGAATTTGGTTGGATGCACAGCTGCCAGGAACTGGGAGCACTGACTTCACAGAAATCATTGCTAAGATTCAGGATGAATTGTTTAAACACAGGCTGGGGAAGAAGCCCAGAAACAATCACACTTTTAAAAAGTAATACAATCTAAAAAAGAAACAAGTTCTAAAAAAACAACTGCTGCTTGGGAGGAACCTGCTTTGACCTTTCCCATCCATATCTGTGGCCAGGCACCTCAAACCAGCACTGCTGGAGCAAGAACAACTCTTCCTTGCTTCCAAGCTGTGCCAAACTTGACCAGCTTGGAGTTTTGGGAATTTGGCAAAGGTCACAGAATTGACAGAATCACTGGGTTGGAAGAGACCTTCAAGACCATCCAGTCCAACCCAGCCCCAGCACCTCAGCTAAACCCTGGCACCCAGTGCCACATGCAGGCTTTGTTAAACACACCCAGGGATGGGGACTCCACCATTCCAGAACTTTATCAGCCTTTCTGTAATAAAACTTTTTCCTAATATCCAACCTGTATTTCCCTTGGTGCAGCTTGAGACTGTGTGCTCTGGTTCTGTCAGTGCTGCCTGSAGAGAGAGCCCAACCCCAGCTGAGCMCAGGCACCTTTCAGGGAGTTTAGGGAGTGATAAGGTCTCCCCTGAGGCTGGATTTAGATGAGCAGGAGAATAAACCCAGCAGGAAAACCTAACAAAACCTTGCACCTGAACACCTCCATGCCAACAAAGCTGGAATGGAGGTGACCCAGAGGTCACTCAGAGGTGACCCAACCGTGTGTGTGTGACATTCCAGGCTGGGACCTCTCCCTCCCTGCAGCTTCCTGAGGAGCTCAGCCTGCCGTGCCTCACCTTTCCCGTTGATTTTGATCTTCATGGGGAGCTGCCGGGCCATGCTGAACAGGTTGCGCTGCAGGGCCTGCTGCACCAGCCGCTGCTCCTCCTCCGTCATGCGCGGCACCTTCTTCTCCGGGGGCTCTCCTGCCTCCAGCCTCTCCCTCAGCTGCTCCAGCGTGGCCGTCCTGGCCGCCACCGAGGCCTGCTGGCCACCCAGTGTCACCGGCACGGCCACGCGGCTCGGCATGGACACCGTCAGGGGCACGCCGTCACCTGGGCACGGAGGGGACACTCAGCCAGGGGACACTGCCAGCACCCTGCTCCCACACGGTCAGGAGGGGTCACTCAGCCACAGGACACAGTCAGGAGGGGTCACTCAGCCAGGGGACACTGCCAGGAGGGGTCACTCAGCCAGGGGACACTGCCAGGAGGGGTCACTCAGCCAGGGGACACTGCCAGCACCCTGCTCCCACACTGCCAGCGGACACTGCCAGGAGGGGTCACTCAGTCAGCGGACATTGGCAGGACCACAGTCCCACATTCCCAGGCCAGGCAGTTTGGCATGGACACGGCCAGGAGGGGTCACTCAGCCAGGGGACACTGCCAGCACCATGCTCCCACACTGCCAGGCCACATGGTCAGGAGGGATCACTCAGCCAGGGGACACTGCCAGGAGGGGTCACTCAGCCAGGGGACACTGCCAGGATGGGTCACTCAGCTAGGGGACACTGCCAGGACCACAGTCCCACATTCCCTGGCCACACTGCCAGGAGGGGTCACTCAGCCAGGGGACACTGCTAGGATGGGTCACTCAGCCAGGGGACACTGCTAGGATGGGTCACTCAGCCAGGGGACACTGCCAGGAGGTGTCACTCAGCCAGAGGACACTGCTCACACCACAGCCCCACATTCCCACGGCCGCCATGGCCGTGCTGACCTTTCCTGAGGGCCGGTGAGACGCGGGGGTTGCCGGTGGCGCTGCCCGGCGCCACGCCGATGATGGGGAAGCGGATTTTGGGGGGGGACAGCAGGGAAGGAGGCCCCGGCGGGGAGGGGGAGTAGCTGAACAGCGAGGAGCTGTAGCTGGGCCGCCGGCCCTCGCGCCGGTTGCCGTCGATGGCGGCCTGGAGCTCGGCCGGGGAGCTCAGGGACTTCTTCTCGCACTCGTAGGCGTAGAGGTACTTCATGTACCTGGAGAGGGACACACAGAGGGGTAATTCAGGTGGCATGGGGACAGGAGACACATCCTGAGGTGCTCAGTGGGTTTGGGGTGTTTGGAAGCATGGCTTGGTATGGATGCGCTCAGTGTTTGTAGGGAAATGTGCCRTTGGATATTCCTGATCCCATAAGGGTGGGGGAATTTCTTCACAACTGGAATGTCCTCAAAGGATCATCCAGAACTCCCTCACMGCTGAAATATCACCTATAAATCACYCASAACTCCCCCACAACTGAAATCTTACCTATAAATCACCCAGAATTCCCTCACAGCTGAAATATCATCTGTAAACCATCCAGAATTTCTTCACAACTCAATTACTATCTATAAACCATCCAGAATTCCCTCACAATTGAATTATTATCAATAAATCACCCAGAATTCCCTCCAAACTGAATAATTATCTATAAGTCACTCAGAATTTCCTCACAAATGAAATATCCTCAGCAATTCATCCAGAACCTCCTCACAACTGAAATATTATCTGTAAATCATCCAGAATTGCCTCAAAACTGAAATATCCTCTATAAACCATCCAGAATTCTCTCACAAATGAAATATCCTCTATAAATCACCCAAAATTCCTTCATAACTGAAATATCCTCAAAGAATCACCCAGAATTCCCTCACAACTGACATATCATCTACAAACCACCCAGAATTCCCTCACAAATGAAATATCATCTATAAATCATCCAGAAGTCCCTCACAATTGAATTATTATTTATAAATCACTCAGAATTCCCTCACAACAGAAATATTGAATATAAATCATCCAGAATTCCCTCACAACTAAAATATCCTCTGCAGTTCATCCAGAATTCCCTCGCTATTGAAATGTTATTTATAAATCACCCAGAATTGCCTCACAACTGAAATATCATCTATAAATGATCCAGAATTCCCTCACAATTGAAATATTATTTATAAATCACCCAGAATTGCCTCACAACTGAAAAAAAAGAGGGAAAAAGGCAAAGAGGCAAAAGGGCTGGAGGGAGGTGAGGGTGAGAATTCCCTTCAGGAGCTCATTAGGCTGAGGCACCACTTCTGCCTTTTATAGGCTTTACCTTGGCCAGTCTATTCTAAATATTTACTAATAATATTACTACTAATTATTATAATATATATGATATATAATCTATAAAAGATGTTATATATTATATTATAACAATAATATTTACTAATACTAATTTACTATCAATAATTACTAATAATATGTATTTAGTAAAAGATATATCTAACAACAATAAAAACTATCAACACAAACACCTAATAATAACCATCTACAACACCTAAATACCCAATAACAGCAAATACCCAACAGCAAATGTCCAATACCAGATAAATATCCAATAATCTTAATTGGATTATTCCTGTAATATCCACTGGGATAATTGGATTATTCCAATTGGATTATTCCAATAATATCCAATTATTGATATCATATATCAAGATATACATTAAAAATTATAGTGATTATATATTAAAAATTATAAATGTATTGGTATATCATTAATATATAAATTTTATATTATAAATATATAGTATACATTAACTATATCTTTTTATAAATATAAATATTTAAATTTATAGAATATATATTTTATATAATAAATAGAATTATATTCATAAATATATAAATATTTATAAGTTTTAAATACACGTATTTATAGCTATATAAATATAATATGTATTTAYTATATATTTATATAAGAAATATAATATTTAAATTTATGTTTATAAAGTGTTTATATATTTATATAAAACTATAAATGTAATTATAAATAAATAAATATTTATATGTTTATATGTATACATATTTATAGAAATACATAGTATATATTTAGTATATATTTATATAATAAAAATATTTAAATTTATATTTATAAAAGGCTTATATATTTTATAAAAATATAATTATATTTATAAATAGAAAATATTTTATATTTAAATAGATACATATTTATATTTATATAAATATGAATCTCTTCTGTTTCTCTTTCCAAACTCACTGTGTGCGCAGGGTGAAGGCGGCGCTGGTGATGGAGGTGGGCAGGTTAAGGCCTTTGGTGATTTCCCTCCAGATCTTCTTGTTGATGATCTCCACCAGCCCACCCTTCTCTGTCACCAGCTTGTAGAGCATGTAGAGATCCAGGATCTGCTTGGCCATGATGGGGATCCTGTTGATGGGAGTTCCTGGAGAAAAGAACATGGAGAGATGAGGGCA
>JACDOX010000080.1:92409-103303 GCA_014549065.1 Cardinalis cardinalis | reverse complement strand
CTGATCCCATGGGGAGCTGCAATCCCTGATCCTGCCCTGGACCAGGACCCCACAGAGAGCTGCAATCTTTGACTGAAGAGCGAAAAACAAGGATGGGACTTCAAAACTTGAAGCTGTAATTGACAATTAACTCCAATATGCAAATGGACCAAAACTCAYAAAAGTGAGAGACCTCATGTCCAGCTGTCCATTTTTGTGACCGTTTTGGGTCCATCTTGGGTGCAGCTCTGGCTGGGCTCTTGTGCTGCCCAAGGTGGATCCACTGAGGAGATCCCTTTAACAAATCCCTGCTTTATTCTTGAGCTCAGTCTAGTCCCTGTTCTAGCTCAGCCTTCCCAAGGCATCACCCCCAGCCCTGCTGCCCCACCCTCCCTGTGCCCACCTGCCCCACCCAGGAACAAAAACCCCACAAAGGCCAGTGCCAGCCTCCTTCTGGTGTCTCCTCCCAGGAACAAAACCCCATAAAGGTCAGTGCCAGCCTCCCAGAAAAAAAACCCCACAAAGCCAGCTCCAAATTCCTTCTGGTATCCCCTTCCAGGAACAAAACCCCACAAAGGCCAGTTCCAACCTCCTAGAAAGAAAACCCCATAAAGGCCAGTTCCAGCTTGTCTCTGGTGTCCCTTTCTAGGAACAAAACCCCACAAAAGGCAGTTCCAGCCTCCCAGGAACAAAACCCCACAAAGGCCAGTGCCAGCCTCCCCCCTATGTCTCTTTGCAGGAACAAAACCCCACAAAGGCCAGTTCCATCCTCCCAAGAACAAAACCCCACAAAGGCCAGTTCCAGCCTCCCAGGAACAAAACCCCACAAAGGCCAGTGCCAGCCTCCCCCCTATGTCTCTTTGCAGGAACAAAACCCCACAAAGGCCAGTGCCAGCTTCTCCCTGGTGTCTCCTCACAGAAAGAAAACCCCACAAAGGCCAGTTCCAGCCTCCCAAGAACAAAACCCCACAAAGGCCAGTTCCAGCCTCCCAGGAACAAAACCCCACAAAGGCCAGTGCCAGCTTCTCCCTGGTGTCTCCTCACAGAAAGAAAACCCCACAAAGGCCAGTTCCATCCTCCCAGGAACAAAACCCCACAAAGGCCAGCTCCATCCTCCCAAGAACAAAACCCCACAAAGGCCAGTTCCATCCTCCCAGGAACAAAACCCCACAAAAGCCAGCTCCAGCCTCCCTCTGATGTCCCTTTCCATGGTTTCTGCAGCTCCAGGGCCCTTTTATGGCTTTTGGGGCCAGCCCTACACATCTGATCTGTGTTAGAGCTGCTCCACGGCTGCCCCTTCCCAGGGGCATCCCAAAACCATCCCAACCTTTTCATCCCTGCAGCTTCTGTGAAATCCCATTAATCTTTGCAGTTTCTGCTCCCCCAGCTCCTCCTGGATGGACAGCAGCAAATCCCGGGGTTTAGGTTTTAACAGTGGGATTTTTATTGGCAGAGCTGCTTCCTGGCCCCACAGACACCAGGGGCAAATTGAGCAGCTCTTCACACTCTGCTCTCAGGAGAGGAGCTGGATTTGGGGTTTTTTGGGAACCAGGCAGCTCTTCAGAATGGGACTGGGATATTAGAAACACTTTGCATTCAGGAGAGCTGGATTTGGGTTTTTTAGGAACAAGGCAGCTCTTGAGTTTGGGATTGGGATGTCAGAAACACTTTGCTCAAAGGGGAAGAGCTGGATTTGGGTTTTTTGGGAGCAAAGCAGTTCTTCAGTCCAGAACTGGGATGTTAGAAAAACTCTGCTCTCAGGAGAGACAGATTTGGGGCTTTTTGGGAACAAAACAGCTCTTCAGCCCAGGACTGGGATGTCAGAAACCTCAAAGGGGAAGAGCTGGATTTGGGGTTTTTGGGAACAAGGCAGCTCTTCAGACTGGATTGGGATTTTAGAAACACTTTGCTCAAAGGGGAAGAACTGGATTTAGGGTTTTTTGGAACCAGGCAGCTCTTGAGTTTGGGATTAGGATGTTAGAAACACTTTGCTCTCAGTTGAGCTGGATTTGGGTTTTTTTTTTGAACCAGTCAGCTCTTCAGCCTGGGATTGGGATATCAGACACACTCTGCCCTCAGGAGATCTGGATTTGGGTTTTTTTTTTTTTTGGGAACAAGGCAGCTCTTCAGCCTGGGATTGGGATTTTAAAAACACTCTGCTCTCAGGAGAGGAGCTGGATTTGGGTTTTTTTGGAAACAAGGCAGCTCTTGAGTCTGGGACTGAGATGTTAGAAACACTTTGCTCAAAGAGGAAAAGCTGGATTTGTTGTTTTTTTTTTTTTAAACCAGATTGGGATTTTAGAAACACTTTGCTTTTAGGAGAGGAACTGGATTTGGGTTTTTTTGGGAACCAGGCAGCCCTTCAGAATGGGACTGGGATTTTAGAAACACTTTGCATTCAGGAGAGCTGRATTTGGGGTTTTTTGGGAACCAGGCAGCTCTTGAGTCTGGGATTGGGATGTCAGAAACACTTTGCTCTGTGCCACTGACACCTCACAGCACAATTAATTTAACAAAATTAAAATAATTTAATTTGCAGGGCKGATCTTCCCTTCTGCTGTCCTCCAATGCCAAGGGCAATGCCCCAAACTCCAGGATTTGTTTTTTCCAGCCTCAGGAGGGAAGAATTCCCTCTCCTGCCCCGTTCCACCCCTGGAATGCCAGGAAAGGTCACTCACCCCTCTTCTGCATGAAGATGAAGAGGTCATCCAGGAACTCCTTCCTCTCGGGGTCGCTGTCCAGCTCGTACAGCTGGGGGGACAAAGCACAGTGAGGGCACAGCTGCCAGGAGACAGAACATTCCAGAATTCTGGCTGCTTCCAGGGGGAAAAGACAGCACAGGAGACACAGAGAGGGTCCTGGGGGCTCAGAGGCCATGGCTGGAAAGGATCCCCAGGAATGGAAAGGATTCCCAGGAATGCAATGGATCCCCAGGGATGGGATGGATCCCCAGAGATTGGAAAAAAAAAAAGAAAAAGATCCCCAGAAAGGAAATGGGTTTCCCAGAAATTGAATGGATTCCCCCAAAATGGAATCGGCGCCCAGGGATGGGATGGAGTTCCAGAAATTGAATGGATCACCAGAAATAGAACGGATCCCCAGAAATAGAATGGATCCCCAGAAATAGAATGGATCCCCAGAGATGGAAAAGAAAAATGAAAATGAAATAGATCCCCAGAAAGGAAATGGTTTCCCAGAAATTGAATGGATCCCCCAAAATGGAATCGGTGCCCAGAGATGGGATGGAGTTCCAGAAATTGAATGGATCAACAAAAATTGAATGGATCACCAGAAATAGAATGGATCCCCAGAGATGGAAAAGAAAAATGAAAATTAAATAGATCCCCAGAAAGGAAATGGTTTCCCAGAGACGGAATGGATCCCAAGAGCTGGAATGGATCAACAAAAATGGAATGGGATTCCCAGGGATGGAATGGATTCCAGAAATGGAAAGGMTTCCCAGAGCTGGAATGGATCCCCAGAAATTGAATGGATCCCTGGAATGGGATGGGATTCCCAGAGCTGGAAAAGAATAATGAAAATGAAAAAGATTCCCAGAAATTGAATCCTCAGAAATGGAAAGGACAGGATTCTCAGAGCTGGAAAAGATCCTCAGGAATGGAATGGATTCCAGAAATGGGAGGGATCAACAAAAATGGAATGGGATTCCCAGAGATGGGATGGATTCCCAGAAACTGCATGGATCCCCTGAAATGCAGAAATGGAAAAGATTCCCAGAGCTGGGATGGATCACCAGATATGGAATGGATTCCCAGAGCTGGAAAAAAAAAAAAGATGAAAATGGAAAAGATTCCCAGAGCTGGAATGGATTCACAGAAATGGAAAGAATCCCCTGAAATGGAAAAGATTCCCAGAGCTGGAATGGATCCTCAGGAATGGAAAGGATTCCCAGAAATGGAACGGATTCCCAGAGGTGGAAAAGAAAAATGAACATGAAAAATATCCCCAGAAAGAGAATGGTTTCCCAGAAATRGAATGGATCCCCAGGAATGGAAAGGATGCCCAGAAATGGAATGGATGCCCAGAAATGGAATGGATGCCCAGAGGTGGAAAAGAAAAATGAAAATGGAATGGATCTCCAGGAATGGAAAATATTCCCAGAGATGGAATGGATTCCCTGAGGTGGAAAAGAAAAATGAAAATGAAAAAGATCCCTAGAAAGGGAATGGTTTCCCAGAAAGGGAATGGATCCCCAGGGAAAAAAAAAAAAAAAAGGATTCCCAGGAATGTAAAGGATCCCTGGAAAAAAAAAAAAGGATCCCCAGAGCTGGAAAAGAACCCCAGAAACTGAAATGATCCCCAGAAATTGAATGGGAATCCCCAGAGCAGGAATAGATCCCCAGAACTGGAATAAACCAAAAGCCTTCAGAAATGCCAGAAACCAGCCCAGAATTGATCTGCTGTGGGAATAATTTCTAATTTATTATTTATATTTYATTATTTATAAATATTTATATTTAGAGATATAGAATACATATTTATAAACCAACTTTTTATATTACATTTCCATAAATAATCAACATTTACAAAATATAAATATTTATAAAATAGAGCTCTTTATTAATATTTATTATTTCTAATTTGGGCTTGAAACAGCCAAATCTTTAAGATTAATTTCTTCAGGCAGTGCATCCCAAAAGAGAGGAGCTTTTTGGGGGTGAGCTCCTGGGAAGCTGTGGGACAGCAGARCTGCCTTAGTTTAAACTGAACCCCTCCAGCTGCTGCACATTCAAATCCATGAGCACAGCATTCCAGAGGGAGAATATTCTTCTCCCAGCTGGAGAAAAACTGGATTAAATCTTTTAAATACCCAAAGTTTGGCTGTTAATTCTTATTTCAATAACAAATATTTTAACCCAACACAAGGCAACAAACCAGCCCCAAACTGCAGAACGAAGCAATGTTCCCAGAAATTCCCTGCAGGGAGGGCTCTGCCATGGATCAGGGGGGGATTCCCCAAATTGCCCAAGCTCCCCAAATCCCCCAAATTTCCCAAATTGCCCAGACAGACCTTGGCAAAGTCTCGGGAGATCTCCCTTCCCCGGGCGCCGTCGCCTTCGTCGCTCCAGCTGCCGCCGCCGTTCTGGGGAGGAAAAGCAGCACAGGGTGGAGGGAGAGGCTCCAGGCTTTGGGGTTTTTGGGCTTTTTAGGCACAAACACACAAAAAAACAGCTGCTGGTTCAGCCTGAGGTGGTGAGAAAGGTGGGGAGGGGGTTTGTGGTTCTGGCCCAGTTTGCTGGTGCTGTATATGTAATATTTCTGTCTGGTCTGGTTTGATCCTTAGGAGAACACTGCTGTTYGTCTTCATTTATGGACATTAAAACTCTTCTAAAGAAAGATTTAAAACTAAAAGCTAAGCTAGAATTAAAAAATTAAAATTCGAAGCTAAACTAAAATAAAAAATTAAAATCAAAAGCTAAACTAAAATGAAAACAAGCTAGTAAAACTTTGGGGTGAATTGGAATCTATGAGYGTGTGAAATGAATAGATATTTTATTGTTTAATAACATAAACATGTAAATAAATCATATATATTTAAATAAATATTTAAATAATATATTTATAACATATAAATAATATATTTACTGTTTAATAAATATAATTAATAAATTATATTATTTCATTATTCATTAATTATTACATATACAATAAATTATATATAGTATATAATATAATTTATAAAATAGAATAGAATATATACTATATATAATTATATATAGTATAATATGTATTATACTATATATAATGATATACTGGATAACATAAAATATGTATAATATATATTTTATATAGTAAATATATTATATATTTAATATATAATATAATACGTTATATATCTTTATATATTATATATAGAATATATAATATACATTATAATATAGCTATATTATTACATAATTACTATTATAAATTATATTATTATATATTATTAAATAATATCCAGTATATATAATTTTATATATATAATTATAATTAGTATTTAATTATATATATAATTGTAATTATATATATAATTAAATACTTATAATAATACGTAATTATATTATTTTACTATGTACCCAGTTTATTACAGGGTGAAACATTTAAGTTTTGGGTTTTGGTATGGAGGTAGATAGGAGACAAGATGGAAGATTTTGGGTGTTGYTTGATCTTATTCTTCATCTACTCCACTTTCTGCAGTGTTTGATTGGTTAGAAAGAGCTGCAACGTGGATGTTGGGTAAACAGACAAATAATTAGTTATTGGTAAAAAGGTTTAAGAGTTAATTAAACAAAATAGCTTTAAAACAATCTCAAACTTGTTTGTTTTTTTGGTGCTTTTTTTTGCACACTAATTTTGGTATATAGAGGGTGTGCTGAACTGTTGACAAGAGAAAAAAATAAACAACCCGTAGACTGAAAAAAACGAAAAGTTCTGTTTGTTTCTTAAATTTTAACACAAAACTCGTTAGGGGGTTTGTGTTAAAATTTCTCCATGAGGGATTTCACATCCTGGAAGTGGAATTTCACCTCCCCTCCTGAGGAGCAGGAYGTCACCTCCCCTCTGCCTCTGCTGGGGTGACATCCAGCACCTACACAGCTGATTTCTGCCCTCGTGTCCCTCTTTCCTCCACAGAGCCCCTGGTGAAAGTGTCACCATTCCTTCCYGACCTCCAGGCCATCCTCCCTGTGCTTCCCTGGAAAAGCAGGAGCAGAAGAAGGGGAATAATCCCCCTGGAAAGCTGCATGCCAGCCCAGGTGCCCTGACTGCAGGAGGATGTGGATTTTTTGCCCTTGTGCCCATCTTTTTTCTAAGGACACATCCAGAGCCCCTGGTGAAAGTGTCACCATTCCTTCCTGACCTCCAGGCCATCCTCCCTGTGCTTCCCTGGAAAAGCAGGAGCAGAAGGAGGGGAATAATCCCCCCGGTGCACAGACTCCAGGAGGATGTGGATTTTCCACCAGAGAAATTTCAAGCTCAGCTTTGCTGGATTAAGGCTCCTTAAAAGGATTAATCAGGTTAGGCCCCATTCCATTTGGGAATCAACGTGGAGTGGTCTCCAAAGGATGGAAACCAGCAGCTCCAGCTGGATGGAAGGCCAGGATCACCCTGAAATAAATCCAGGCACCCTGAGAACAACAACTCCATAAAGTAAGTCCCAGTCCAGGGTGGGCTGGAAAAGAGAAGAGCCAAATCCACACAGACAAACCCATGGGGAGAAAAGGTCCCAGCACCCCCAAAAGGACCCCCAGGGAATTCTGAAGAAATAAATTCTGAATTCTGAAATAAACCAGCAGCTCCAGCTGGATGGAAAGACAGGATCACCCTGAAATAAATCCAGGCATCCTGAGAACAACTCCATGAAGTCCCAGTGCAGGGTGGGCTGGAAAAGGGAAGAGCCAAACTGACCAGGCCAACATGGGGAGAAAAAGGGTCCCAGCACCCCAAAGCACCCCCAGGGAATTCTGGAAAAATAAATTCTGAATTCTGAAATAAACCAGCAGCTCCAGCTGGATGGAAAGCCAGGATCACCCTGAAATAAATCCAAGCACCCTGAGAACACCAACTCGCTCTGTGAAGTTGTGTGCTGGAAAAGGGAAGAGCCAAATCCACACAGACAAACCCATGGGGAGAAAAGGTCCCAGCACCCCCAAAAGGACCCCCAGGGAATTCTGAAGAAATAGATTCTGAATTCTGAAATAAACCAGCAGCTCCAGCTGGATGGAAAGCCAGGATAGCTCTGAAATAAATCCAGGCATCCTGAGGACAACAACTCCATAAAGTCCTGACCTGGCATGTGCTGGAAAAGGGAAGAGCCAAATCCACCTGGGACAAACCCCTGGGGAGAAAAGGTCCCAGCACCCCCAAAAGCACCCCCAAGGAATTCTGGAGAAATAGATTCTGAATTCTGAAATAAACCAGCAGCTCCAGCTGGATGGAAATCCAGGATAGCCCTGATATAAATCCAAGCACCCTGAGAACGCCAACTCACTCTGTGAAGTTGTGTGCTGGAAAAGGGAAGAGCCAAATCCACCCTGCTAAACAAGGGGAGAGAAAAGGTCCCAGCACCCCAAAAGCACCCCTGGGAATTCTGGAGGTGCTGCAGCACCCCAAACTCCCAGCACAACCTGGCTGTGAGGCTCCTATTGAATGAGGAAGATGAGGAGCTCGTGCACAGCTCCGTGCCCCACCCCGAGCTCCCTAATGCCTGCTGATTGGGTTTGAGCCACTAATTGCTGCTGGAAAGTCAATTAGCCAGTGAGCCCCATCACCGGAGAGATATTTAATGGGGGATTATTGGCACTTCTGTTGTGTCAGCTGTTTGTGGCACAGGATCAATTGCCAGCCCTCTCCAGGCTGCGTTTGCTCACAGGAGGATCCAGCCCAATGTCCTTTCTCCCTGAGCCTCTCTCTCTCTCTCTCTCTCTCCAGCAGAGATTAAACCCACAGATTTTTGGCTAATTATGGAAGCATCCAGCTGCTCCTAAAACTGCTCACTGGGATCAAACCCATGGAGCTGCCAGAATCAGAGAGAGGGGCAGGAAAAGAAGGCAGCAGGGATTTCCCAGCCTGGACCTTGCACRCTCCAAGGCTCAGGGATTTGTGCAGGTTCAGCTTTCTGACCCTTYCCTGGATATAAATCCAGCAAATTCTGCTTCCAGAGGGAATTCTGGTCACGCTGAGAGCTTATTCCACTCCATTTGAGGGCAGGGATGAGAAAGAAGAGGGATTAAAGGAGGCAATTCCCTCCCATCARTGGGTTTGAACTTGGAATAATTCCCAAGAATAAAACTTTGAAAGATTCTGGAAAAGTTCAACAGAACATATTTGGGTTGTTTTCTAGGAAATTAAAAAGAAAAAAAGGTGATTAGACCAGAATGGCAGAGGCAGAATAAATCCACCCCATTTTCCACAGCTCCACCCTGGGATCTGGGGGGCACCTCCAGGGAAAAGGAGCTCAGGGCAGCTGAGGGCACCAGGCTTTGGCCATATGGCCACCAAAGCTGTCACCTGCTGTCACCTGAGCTGGGGTAGCTGCTGCACCTCCTCCTGCTGCTCTGGGGAGGCTCTGGGGACATTTCCCACTGCCAGGGGACAGAGAGGGGGCTCCTCGGGGAGCCTTCCCTGGGCCACTGACACCCCATGGGCCACCAGAGCCTTCCCTGGGCCACCAGAGCCCTCCATGTGCCACTGGTGCTCTCCCTGTGCCACTGACACCTCAGAGAGCCCTTCCTGTGCCACCAGAGCCATCCCTGTGCCACTGACACTTCAGGGAGCCTTCCCTGTGCCACCAGAGCCATCCCTGTGCCACCAGAGCCCCTCTGTGCCACTGACACCTCAGGGAGCCTTCCCTGGGCCATGAGAGCCCTTCCTGTGCCACCAACACCTCATGGGCCACCAGAGCTGTCCCTGTGCCACCAGAGCCATCCTTGTGCCACCCCAGCCCCTCTGCGCCACCAGAGCCATCCCTGTGCCACTGACACCTCAGAGAGCCCTTCCTGTGCCACCACATCCCTCCCCTCTGTGCCACCAAAGCCATCCCCGTGCCACTGACACCTCAGGGAGCCTTCCCTGTGCCACCAGAGCCTTCCCTGGGCCACTGACACCTCATGGGCCACCAGAGCCCTTCCTGTGCCACCAGAGCCTTTCCTGAGCCACCAGGGCCCTCCATGTGCCACTGGTGCTCTCCCTGTGCCACTAACACCTCAGAGAGCCCACCCTGTGCCACCAGGGCCCTCCCTGTGCCACTGACACCTCATGGGCCACCAGAGCCCTCCCTGTGCCACCAGAGCCCCTCCCTGTGCCACTGACACCTTGAGGGCCACCACAACCTTCCYTGGGCCACCAGAGCCCTCCCTGTGCCACCAACACCTCAAGGGCCACCACAGCCCTTCCAGTGCCACCATGGCCCTGCCTGGTGCCCAGCCCAGCCCAGAGTTAACYCCTGAGCTGCCAAGGTGACCGACACTTCCCATCCTCTGCAGGACAAAAACCTCCCAGAGCAGAGGAATAAAAACCCCTGCTGGGAAGCCCAGGCTCAGTTGCACCTCCTCACTTTGCACAGGGGTTTTGCAGAGGTTTTACAGATGTTTTGCAGAGATTTTGCAGAGGTTTTTTAGGCCAGGAATCTGCTGAAATACCCACCTGGGGACGAGCCCTCCCCTGCCCTGTGGGTTGAGTCAATGAAAAGGAACTGAGGCAGCAATTTCAGGATTATCAGGGAATCCACAGAAATTCCTTTTGTGGGCAGAGTTAAGCCTTAGGAAGTGAAACAGATGCTCTGAGAAAGAAAACTGTTGTAGAACAAACGCTGATAAGATCAGGGCTGCTGCCCTGAGCTGCAAGTTCTCAGGCAGGGAGAGCCAAGGGGTAATTACTGCCCACAGCAGCTCCTGCAATGGGAACCTTGCTAATAACAGAGCTCAATTCAGCAGCCCCCAGCTTCAAAGGCAGCCCCTGAAAACATCTGAGTGATTTCAGGAATGGCAGGGAGGATGGGGAAGGGAAGGGCTGAGCTTTAACCATTAATTGCTTTTTTTTTTGATCAAGTTCCTTTCACGTGTTCCCACAGGAACCTGCTGCCTCATCCCTCAGGAAAAGCTGGGCTCTCTGAATTCCCCCTGCTCCCAAAGACTCAGAGGGACCAGGATTGATGTGGGGTGAGAAAAGGGATCCCCAGTGCCAGCCCAGGGTCMCTGATTCACCCCAGAGTGAGGAAAACACGAGGGCAAGGGAATAAAAGATTCCAGCTGCTGGCAGCTCCTGAGTGCAGCCTGAACTGCTGGGAGCTGCCACCAATCCYACAAACAAATGTGGCACTGAATAAACCCTACAGTGATTTGTCTGCCTCCTTTTCCTGCCTCAGGATCCTAACTCACCTCTGGGGCTCTGCAGGGGAGCAGCTGGGGATCCT
>JACDOX010000080.1:53643-76143 GCA_014549065.1 Cardinalis cardinalis | reverse complement strand
TCGTTCCCTGTTTCCTTGGGATCACGGCAGTGCCCTTGTTCGGGAATATTTGGGCTTTCCACCAGCTCTGTGTCCTTGTGAGAGCTCTCATGAGAGCTGAGAGGGAGGTCAGCTCTTACGCAGGTGGTGACTCTKCCGTCTCCTCTAGATCAGCTCCGTGATTTCCCTCCTGGTTCTCAGCTCCACAGCTTCCCTGTGTTTTTCCCTAGCCAGTTGGATCAGCTGCAGCTGCTCAGTAACCCCTTGGGCTCTAAGGCACTCCTAGAAACCCCCAGCTGGTTCTGAGAGMACCACAGGCATGTTTATCTTCTGGTGTTTCTCGCCACAGACCTGATCTACTGTGGCCGGAAGCTGAGGGATGACCAGACCCTGGATTTTTATGGAATCCAGTCTGGTTCCACTGTCCATGTCCTGCGCAAGTCCTGGCCTGAGCCTGACCAGAAACCAGGTGAGGAGCTGTGGGGATTGCCCCTTGGATTCTCCTTGGGATYTGTTTTATTAGGGACTGAGCTTCTCTAGGGATTCACAGCTGTGGAGGTTTCCAGGGCAGTGACTCCCTGTGTTTGGGAACTCCCCACCTCTCCCAGCAGCACCTGAGTGTTGGTTTTCCTGCTGACACAAGAGTTAAGAGATGAGCTGTGCACCATGGAGAGGGGGATCATCCYTTCCTTAATTGCCTGTGATCCATTCTAGGGCATTGCCAGGGGATCTGCAGCAAAGCCCCAGGGATGAGCAGGCTGCTGTGTGCCTGACTGTACAAAAACAGGAGCTTGAGCTGGCATTCCTGTAATGGCACATGTGGGAGGATAGTCCTGACTATTTTTATGATCTGAGAGTGCAGCAAGTCATTACTCTGCAGTGACTGCGCCCAATCCAAGGATGTTAGAGGATCCCTGTTGCAGCATGGAGGTCTCAGTGGGCTGTGCAGTGGCTTTCAGGGCTGACAGAGGCCCAGCTGTGTTTTGTTGTGGTGTTCTCTCCCCTCAGAGCCCGTGGATAAGGTGGCAGCAGTCCGGGAGTTCCGTGTGCTGCACACTGCCCTGCACAGCAGCCCTGCCTACAGAGATGCTGTGAGTGCTCTGCTCCCGGGGGCAATTCAGCTGTCCCCTCCCTCTGGGGACAGCCACATGGTGGGTGACACTCCCAACCTGCTCTGCTTTCCCTGGCAGGTCTTCAAGATGCTGGGAAACAAGGAATCCCTGGATCAGATCATTGTGGCTACTCCSGGCCTCAGCAGCGACCCCGTGGCTCTGGGTGAGTCTGGCTGTGATCCAGGGGATCTGAGGAAAGGCTTGGATTCCTGATGGGGGAAGGGACAGACACAAATCTAGGTTGAATTCCTGGTAGGGAGAAGAGAGAGTTAAAAAAACCCTCATTTTTTGTCCCTTTAGAGCATGAGTTGGTGACTGCTGAGGTATCAGTCCTGCTCTGTTGGTGATGTTTGGGGATGGATCCTGGCTTCAGAAGGGTCAGGGAAAGGAGGGATGGAGCCCTCATTGGGGATGGATCCTGGCTTCAGAAGGGTCAGGGAAAGGAGGGATGGAGCCCTCATTGGGGATGGATCCTGGCTTCAGAAGGGTCAGGGAAAGGAGGGATGGATCCTGGCTTCAGAAGGGTCRGGGAAAGGAGGGATGGATCCTGGCTTCAGAAGGGTCAGGGAAAGGAGGGATGGATCCTGGCTTCAGAAGGGTCAGGGAAAGGAGGGATGGAGCTTTCTCCTTGGCTTCAGAAGGATCAGGGAAAGAAGGGATGGAGCTCTGTCCTTGGGGATGGATCCTGGCTTCAGAAGGTTCAGAGAAAGGAGGGATGGAGCTCTCTGCTTGGCTTTAGAAGGATCAGAGAAAGGAGGGATGGAGCTCTCTCCTTGGTTTCAGAAGGATCAGGGAAAGGAGGRATGGAGCTCTCTCCCTTCTGCAAAGTGCTCCAAAGTGGTTCACTAAATCCAGCCTGTTGTGGGATGRTGGCAGTCTGAGGAAGGTGGAATTTGGGATGTTACAGGATGGTTCACTAGATCCAGGCTGCTGTGGGATGATGGCAGTCTGAGGAAGGTGGAATTTGGGATGTTACAGGATGATTCACTAGATCCAGGCTGCTGTGGAATGGTGGCAGTCCAAGGCAGGTGGAATTTGGGATGCAGTCCCAGCCTGGCTGCAGGGAGCTGGGGCCCAGCTTCCATCCTGCCCTTGAGGTGGAGCACCCACGGGATCTGCAGGAAAAAGCCACGTCCCTTTTGTCCCTTGGGTGTGTGGCTGTGACCAAGAGCCTCTCTGGGAACACAAAGGCTTGAGAGGAACAATGGGAGTGTTTGTGGTGTTTACTCATGACTCACTTCCTGGAAAACAATTCCTATTTATTTGTCCTTGTGGCTTTTGTGTGACTGGCTCCTGTTGGCCGTATCCTGTCTCACTGCCTTTCCTGGTCTTTTGCAGGAGTTCTGCAGGACAAGGATCTGTTCTCTGTGTTTGCAGACCCCAACATGCTGGACACGTAAGTTCCCTGAGCTGGGACAGTGATTCAGCAGTGCCTTTGTGTCCCTGTGTGTCACCTGGGTGGGACAGAGCTCGGCTCCTGCCTGCCAGGCTGGGTCACTCCTCTCTCAGGAAACACTGATCTACCACTTGGGTTAATCCAGAGGGTGTTTGGTGGGAGGCAGGGCTATCATCGCCTTCAGACTGGGGTTCAGACCTGGATGAACTGCTCACAGCAGAGAACTGCTCCCGTGAGAACCTTGGAAAAGTCAGCATGAGTCCAGAGGGATCCTTGGAGAACCATGGAAAGGTCCAGCATGGGGTCCAGAAGGATCCTTGGAGAACTGAGGAAAGGTCCAGCATGGGGTCCAGAAKGCTCCTTAGTGAACTGAGGAAAGGTCCCCCATGGGGTCCAGAGGGATCCTTGGAGAACCAAGGGAAGGTCCAACATGGATCCAATAGGATCCAAGGCTGGGTCCACCATGGGTCCAGAAGAATCCTTGGTGAGCCAAGGCCAGGTCCAGTATGGGGTCCAGAATGATCCTTGRTGAACTGAGGAAAGGTGGGGTGTAGAAGGGTCCTTGGTGAACTGAGGCAATGTCCAGCGTGGGTCCAGAAGGATCCAAGGCCAGGTCCAGCATGGATGCAGAAGGATCATTGGTGAACCAAGGCCAGGTCCAGCATAGATCCAGAGGGATCCAAGGCAAGGTCCAGCATGGATCCAGAAGGATCCAAGGTCAAATCCAGCGTGGATCCAGATGGATCCAAGACCAGGTCCAGCACAGATCCAGAAGGATCCCTGGCTACCTGGAGGAGTTTATGCCAGGCAGCAGTGGCTGTGCCCCGGGTGCCTCAGGGCTGGTTCCTGGCTTGCCCCGTGCCCTCGCTCAGCTGTGCCCGTTTGTGCCCAGGCTGATCCCGGCTCACCCTGCCCTGGTGAACGCCATCGTGCTGGTGCTGCACTCGGTGGCGGGCAGCACTCCCCTGCCAGCCCCGGACACGTCCTCGCGGGCCATGGCCCTGGGCTCCTACCGTGACATGCCAGGTACGTCCCACCGCGAGGGGAGCGCTCAGGGTGCTCAGCCWAAAACTCCGCAGGGTTCTCATCTGCTCCCAATTCCTGCTGCTTTGCCACATCCTTTTATTCCCCTTTCTGRTGCAGGTGGCTTTCTCTTTGAGGGGCTCTCTGATGATGAAGATGACTTCCACCAGGTAGGGTGAACACCTCTTTTTGGGTTTAATTTGTAGCACTGGGACTCCCAAGCTCTTCCTTTCCTGTCTGGTGAGCAGCACAAGCTGCTCTGGCTCCCCGGGGGATGTGGAGACAAACATATTGATCCTGGCTGCTTCCATGCTGCTCAGGAGAGGGTTTTCCTCACTACTGAACACACAACAGGAAAATGGAAYGGAGGAAATGCCCTCACAGCCATAGTGGAGCGTGGGAATGTTGATCCYTGCCTTTCTGCACTCTTCCTCTCCATAGGACAAAGGGTTCTGTATGAAAAACTGGATATATGGGTCCAAACGTGCCTGTAGCAGGGAATTGTTTTGTTCCAGGCTAACATCACCCTGGTTTGGGGCTGGTGGATGATAGATTGAAAGGTTTCCTGCCAGTTTCCACAGCTGACTCTGTGGAAAAAAAGCACGTCCCACTCTGGCATGTTTGTCTTTCAGAAGTTCCACCCTTGGGACATTTGGGTATGGTAGGACAGGGGTCTGTGGTTTGACTGGGACACAAACACTGAGAGAGGTCACAGCTGGGGCTTTTCTCTCTCTCCACACAGAGCACCAGGTCCACCCCTTCCAGCAGCGCGTCYGGCTCGCGCCCGGCCTCGCTGGGCTACGCGGGGGCGGCGGGGCCCCGGCCCATCACCCAGAGCGAGCTGGCCACAGCCCTGGCCCTGGCCAGCACCCCCGAGAGCAGCTCCCACACACCCACCCCGGGCACGCAGGTAACACCTGGGGCTGCCACTCCTGCCTCTGCTTTCCCTCAGGGCAGAGTTCCCTGTGTGACCCCAGCCCTGGCACACCTGGCTCTGCATTTCCTCAGGGGATGAGTTCCCTGTGTGATCCCATGCCTGGCACACCTGGCTCTGCATTTCCTCAGGGGATGAGTTCCCTGTGTGATCCCATGCCTGGCATACCTGGCTCTTCATTCCCTCAGGGAAGAGTTCCCTGTGTGACCCCAGCCCTGGCACACCTGGCTCTGCATTCCCTCAGGGGATGAATTCCCTGTGTGACCTCAGCCCTGGCACACCTGGCTCTGCATTCCCTCAGGGAAGAGTTCCCTGTGTGACCCTATCCCTGGCACACCTGGCTCTGCATTCCCTCAGGGAAGAGTTCCCTTTGTGATCCCAACCCTGGCACACCTGGCTGTTCCTTCCCTCATGCAAATCCGTGTGATCCCTATCTTCCACACAATCCCAGCACCCAGGGGACAGCCAGCACAGCCTGGATCAGCTCTGGGACACCTTCCTTCCCTCCTGGAGGAGCTCCCTTCCCCATGGGATGGAGGGTGAGGGGTGCTGCAGGTGTTGCTCTGTGCTGGTTCCTTCTCCTGACCTGTCACCTCCTCCTAGGGCCACTCCTCCGGGACGTCCCCGATGTCATCCAGTGTGCAGTCAGGGACACCCATCACCAACGACCTGTTCAGCCAGGCCCTCCAGCAYGCCCTGCAGGCCTCAGGGCAGCCCAGCCTCCAGGTCAGTGGCATTCCCTGGAATCCTGCACCCCCTGGATCTCCCAGCTGCCTCCTGTGGTGGGGCATCAGCCTGGGAGTGGCATCACTGGTGCCTTTTTGGGCTACCTAAAAACAGAGGCCAGACAACAATAAGGGAATAAAAAGCTGTTCTATTTCTTGAAGGGCCATTTGGGGCAGATAAAGCTCCCCAGGGGCTACACCCTAAATGGACCAATGATCACAGGTTTTCAGACTTCTGTAAATCTGGTCGATTTGCATRTTGGGGGTTAATCTTCTGTTACATTCAGGTAATGAAGTCAKTTACCCCAAGTCTCTAAAAACAGAGGCCTGACAAAATTAAGGGAAGAAAAAGCAGTTATATTTGTTGAAGGGCCTTCAGGTACCTTTGGGGCAGATGAAGCCCCACCCAGGGGCTACACCCAAAAATGGATGATGGCTCACAGGTTTTCATACTTCTATAAATTTGGTCCATTTTCATATTGGGGGTTAATCTTCTAATTACACCTTCAGGTAATGAAGTCATTTACCCCCAGTTTGCTCCTCCAGCTCACTTTGTTTACATTTCTGGGGCCTGAGGCAGTGAAATGTCCTTGATTGCCAGGCCTGGAGAGGAATTGTTGTGTCTGCCCAAACTGGGAAAGCAGCAGCTCACACTGTGTATGGAGTTTAGAATTATACAAAGAATTACAGGATTACAAATGTATGAAAGATATAAAAGCCAAAGTCCTAAGGCATCATCACAGCCACTGCAGCAGTACTAGGTGGAACTGGGATGGAGGTGTTATAAATGCATATTTTATTGTTGGCTTTTTGCAAATATTAAGATAAATATGATATGTATAACATTAAAAGAACTCATCTATGCAGGTGTGCTCAGCCTGTGTGGCAGATGTGTCCAGCTGTGCTCAGCCTGTGTTCAGTGGGAGTTATCCCATTCCAGCAGGCACTGTGACACAGCACACTGATAGCAGCTACTGCACTGAGCTTCATCAACAGAAATAAAACCCAAATATTTGTAACAAAGTCACTTTACCACCACACGTCTAAAATCCATTTTAATATTTGCAAAAAGCCAATATTATAATGTGTATYTATAACAGGTGGGACACTGGGCAGTGGGAAGGGCTGCTGGTTTTGCTGCTGGGATTCTCACACCAAATCTGCTGAGATTCTCATCCCAAACTTCTCCTGTTTGCTGTGAGCAGAGCCAGTGGCAGCCCCAGCTGCAGCAGCTGCGAGACATGGGGATCCACGACGACGAGCTGAGCCTGCGGGCCCTGCAGGCCACRGGAGGGGACATCCAGGCTGCCCTGGAGCTCATCTTTGCTGGGGGGGCCCCCTAAATCTTCCTGCTGGACTGGTGAGTTGTGCTGAGGCAGCAGCTGGGCTGGTTCTGTGCGTGGGGAGCACTGAAGGCAGCTCCAAATCCTCTCTCCAACCTCCTCAGGACTCAGCACGGAGAAGGGAAGAGGTGGYTCGGTGCTGGAGACGTGGCCCCTCCAGCTGTGCAATGTTTTATCTCTCACCACCATCTGCCTGAATGTTGTTTCATTCCCTGCATTAAAAGGGCCCTGCTCAGTTCCCCGCCTGCTGTGTGGGTCATGCTCTGTCCTGGCTTGTGTTGCAGGTGCCAGCAGGGCAGGAAGGGGAAGCATTGCTGGCCAGGGGTTGTGTACAAATCATGAACAGGACAGGGCTGCTGTGGAACACGTCTCGAGCTGTTTATTTTCCAGCATCACTCTCATTACATGGATATGACAATGGGAAGATGCCAGCAGCAGACAAAGAACTCAATGTTACAACTCRCTTAAAAGTTTTTTGACTAATCACACAAAGCAAAAGCATATTGATATTAGTTCTGTCCAACCACTGTAAACACATGTACCTTCTGTTAAAACAATGCTTGCTTATCTCGAATACAATACCTGCTTGTAAGCCTTAAAACACAATGCACAGAGCTCCATTATTAAGCTTTGAACTTCCTTATATCTTGCTAGATAAACTTTTCTGTAGCTTAGAGAGTTATTCTAGCCAAGTGTTAATACACAGACCATTGTTCTAGTTGTCCTTGTTTCCTACATCTTATATAACTTTTCTGCTGACAAATCTCATGGCTATCACTTAGCTCTAATTGCAGTTCTGCTGTCTCTGAGCCCTGCCTTTTGCAGCTTTCCCAAAACCCTCTGCTTTTAAGGATTCCCACAAACTGCAGGAAAAGCTCTGCCTCGGTGGGATGTGGTGCTTTCAGCAGAGGGCACGGCCACCGCGAGGTGACAGTGACAAAGAAATGACAAGCGCTGAGTGGGAGCTGGAGAAACGCCCGGTGTGGGTTCCTCCACGTGCCGCGGCTGCAAAGCCAATTAACGGCGTTCGCCTGTAATTGCAATCAGAGGGGGCAGCGAAAAGCCAGGCCTGGAGCTGGGCCCGGCATCGCTGGGATTGCGCGCCGGGGTTAACGAGGCGTGAAAACGGCAGCGGGTTCTCGGAGCAGAGAGCGCTCTCCTGCCTCGCTCACCTCCGGGCTGCTGTGCTGCCCTCGAATCCCCGCGCAGCTCTGTGATCCTCGCTGATAGCATCTCGGTGTCACCCTGCAAACGCGGGATTGTTCTCTGCGGGGAGCCCTGCGCTGATGGGCTTTAATCCTGTCCAGAGGATTAACGCCCGAGGGAGGGAAGGAGGGGCGGGTTTTGTGCTCAGTCTGGAGCAGATAAGATGTGATGGACATAAATGGCTTTCCTGACACCCTCCTGGGTCCCTGCCCTCRGCACGCACACACGGATTTTACSTGTAAGAAAACTGATTAATCCCTTCCCATCCCTGGATCCTGCCTTTGCAGGGACAGGATAGAGCACATGCACAGCACCCTCCCTTCCCCTGCTGGCAGCCCCAATCCTCCAGGATAACCACGGATTAGCCGGATCACAGATGCTCCTGCCCAAAGCTGGGGAGCATTGCAGGCTCTCCCGGCCACCAGCCCGTCYAGTTTGCCTTCCTGCACCACCTGAATTCTCAATTTAGGGCTCACTGCCGTCCCAAAACGGTGCTTTCTGTGTCAGTCCTGAGGTTTTTGATCMCTCTGTTGACCCACGTTTGGCATGAAGCCGTTTTCGCTGCTATTTCTGCTTCCCAACGCCCCCAGCGAGCTGAGAACTGCCTGGATTTTTTGGGTTTTTTTGGGCTGGAAGTGACTTTGCCCAGATTTCGTTTCCCAAACGGCAGGGCTTGGCTGGGAGCAGCAGCTCAGGCACATGCACTGGCTGCAGCAGAGAAGTTGGCAGCTCTGCCGCTCACGACATCGCTTCCCTCGCCCCGCAGAGCCGTGCCTGAGCACGGGGAGGGCGAGAGGCACGTTCCCGCTCCCAGCCTCACGTGGGAGGGATGCTCAGGGGCTCTGCAAGGGCAGGAGCAGCAGAACAGCAGGAAAAGGCTCGAAAGGACAGGGTTAGGTTGGGTACCAGGGAGGAATTGTTCCCTCTGAGGGTGGGCAGAGAGCTTGTGCTGCCCCTGGATCCCTGGCAGTGTCCTTGGCCTGGTGGGAGGGGTGGCTTTAGGGTCCTTGTCACTAATTGTGAGTGGCTGAGCATGACAGAGACAGAGCAAACTGATGCCTGTTCCTTGTGCTCCATCCCTGTCCTCCCGTGCCACGCTGGGAGCAGAGTGGATCTGCTCTGCTTGGCTCTCAGTCCATCCCTCCTGCCCCTCTCACACTCCCTTCTCCAGCCCAGCAGCCCTGGCTGGGCTATACTGGGAGCAGACTGGGAAGTAGGTGTTGCCTGACCCTGGAAGAGCAGGAGGTCAGGCCACAGTTCCCCAACGTCAGCAGGGACCTTCTGTTTGTGACATCAAAGAGCTGCTCTTGGTCTGCTTCCCTGCTGGCCTCCCTGGGGCTGCCAGGGGAAGCTCTGACAGCAGGGATGGATGGCAGCAGCTGCTTTTCCTCCCCTGTTTTCCATAATCCTGTTTTGCATCSCACTGCTGGACTCTTGGATGGGGTGGAGGTTTGGCTGGGCCCTGCACCATGTGTTTTCTGGAGCCCTTCTTCTCCTTGTCTCTCTCATTTTGGGTTGATTTGTCTGTGCTGGTTCATTTTCCAGCAAAAAGGTGGAGTGGAGGCAGAGCAGAATCTCCCAGGTGGCTTTTGCAGTGCCTCAAGCAATGTTGGACAGATTTCCATGGGATAATGTTGGCTCCTTGCTCCCCCAGCCTGACTATTCCCAGTTTGTCCCAGTCACATCTTGGAGCTCCACACCTTGCCCTGAGCACATAGATTCCAGAAAATCAGTGAAGGTGACTTTCCCTGATTCTCCAGGATTTCTTAGGCAGGTACATCCAGCAGGAGCAGCAGCAGGAATTTGTCTGGCACTGCCTTTGCCCATCAACTTTCGTTTTTGCAGAGGTTTCTTGGCTGCTCCCAGCTTTGTCCTTGTAGGAAAGGCCAAAACACACAAAAAAATCTGAGTTTTTCTTCCTTTCCCAGCTCTGTGCTGGTTCAGTGAGCTGAGGGGTCTCAGGGAGSGGACAAAAGAAGAGGGGACAGAGGTGTCCTTGTCAATAAGGACATTTTAGTCTTTCTCAGGGAAACTCTGGAGAAAGGAGCAAAGTTCTGATTTGGGACAGCTGATGAGGTGACAGCACGGAGACAGGACAGGTGACACATGCCAGTGACCTGTGTCCTGTGGGGTTTGCTCCCTTCCCTCCATGAATCACCATTTTCCTGTTAGAAGTGACAAAAAGGGAGCTCTGATTTCAGCCCTCAAAGCTCCCTTTTAAGGTTACAGAGTTGAGAGGCCCCACGTCATCCACAACAAAAACCAGGCAACTATTTTAATTTGTGAAAGCAGAAATGGGCTGAAAATGTCACCCTGTGAGAATATTTCTATTTCCTTATGTTCCCTTTTATATTTATAGTGTTCTAATATTCATAAACGTGTCCCAAAATCCCTTTGAGAGGGTTCCCCCCCCCATCTCTGAAATAAATGCTGATTTAAGAGCAGGGTCTGCTGGTTCAGCAGGGATGAATTAATTCAGGGGTTGAGTTGGAGCTGTGGGGTTCCACTCCAGGAGCCATAAAAGCATCAGAGGGGATCCAGAATTCCTTTTTTTTCCCTGTAGGGGCCAAGAACAGAGACTGGAGCAAAACTTTGGAGCAGGGTGAGCAGAGAAAAACCCATTTCTAAGAGATTTTCTGCTATTTCTGCAGAAACACCTCTGCAGCATCTGGCTGTCAGAGGTTGGGGCACTTTCAGAGCTGGGTGTTGGGAACAGACCCCGCACGAGGTTTGTCCTTCAGCTGGCCAATCTGTGGCCTCTGTGTCACCCCTGGGGGTGGCCTCAGGTGCCAGGGCTGGCCAGGAGGAGCTGTGGGACTGGGGCACGTCCTGGGGGCCAGTAAAGCYTTGAGGGTTCCTTTTGGGGTGCTCTGGGGCAGCAGGAGGTGACAGGGACAGGGCAGCCAGCAAGGACATTGTCCCCTGATGTCACTGGGTTTCATTTTGGGGTGGCTGTGGCTGCTGACACAGGAGGAGGTGACAAGAACAGGGCAACCAGGAAGATCATTGTCCCCTGATGTTGCAGGAGCAGGAGGAGCCAGCCCAGCAGGTCCCAGCATTTCCCTGCACAATGCTGGATTAAAGTTCTGGAATGTTCTGCCCAGGGAGGCGGTGGAGTCCCCATCCCTGGGTGTGTTTAACACAGCCTGGATGTGGCACTGGGTGCCAGGGTTTAGTTCAGGTGTTGGGGCTGGGTTGGAATTGCTGACCTTGAAGGTCTCTTCCAGCCTGGTCATTCTGTGATTCTGTGAGTGCTGTGCATCTGTGTGCTGTTCCTGGGGAGGGAAGCAGTGCTGGCCCCTCAGGATCCCTTTGTGGGGTTTTTCTGGCTGCCCTGAAGCTCTGACCCCGGAGGATTCTCAGTTACACATYATTTAATCACCTCAGCTCCTGCCAGCTGCTGTCTGCTCAGATGAGTTCCCAGCTGTTTTAATGCCTTGTGAAGGCTGACCTAGAGCAGAGGCTAGACAGAGCTCAAGAATAAAGCAGGGATTTATGAAAAGGCCTCCATGGATCCACTTGGGCAGCACAAGAGCCCAGCCAGGGCTGCACCCAAGATGAACCAAAATGGTCACAAAAATGGACAGCTGGACGTGGGGTCTCTCACTTCTGTAATTTCTGCTCCGTTTGCATATTGGAGTTCATTGTCCAATTACAGCTTTAGCCCATGCAGTCTCATCCTGCTTGTTTTTCTCTCTTCACGTTGTTTGTGCCCTTGGGCTGAGATTTGGATCATTTGTCCTTGGTGCCCAGCTAGAGCAGGAATTGTTTTGTCTCCCTGCTCTGTGCAGAGAGCTCACCATCCCGTAATATGAAGCCCAGACCCACACACAAAATCTGAAGAATAGAAAAGCTAAACCTGAGGCATCAGTTTTGTTCTYCCCCCACCCCATTCCTCATCCCCATTTTCCTCCCTGAGCTGGTCCCTGTCCCAGAGGGGCCCTGTGGGACCGGGCTGGCCCCGCAGCAGGTGACAGGCAGCACCAGGAAGGACAGATGGGACATGGCAAGAAAGGAAAGCTCTTCCCTGCCCAGCCCAGTGCACAAACGAGCCAAAGGATGTCTGGGGACATCCTGCTGGAAGAGATGGAGAGCTCCCCATGTGTGTGCTGATCCCTGTGTCACCACAGCCACTGTCCCTCTGCGTCACCAGGCCCGGGGGTGGCTCTCAGGGGTCACACTGGGGAGGAGGAGCAGGACAGGACCCTTTTCCCTCCCTTTTATCCCTGTCTCTCCCTTCCTGTCGAGACAGACACTGCTGCTGGAGGAGCTCCAAGGTCACAGCCAAGGAGTTTGCTTTTCCTGAGCTTGGGTTTATGAGGCCTGAGAGGGCTCTGGCACTTGGCCCAGCAGCCTCTCCAGAGCCAGGTGAGTTTGTTTGGACTCCCTGCAGAAAAATGCAGGCTGGAATTCCAGGCAGATTGCAGAGAGGTCAGACCTTAACCAGCTGTGTGCAGGAGGATTTTGTGTCTGCTGGGGCTGATAAGGGGTGTTGTCATCTTGGTTAGGGGATGGTRGTGCTGGAGCCTCCCTGGGCATTCCAGAGCTGCTGGCAGATGTGGGAATCCTGTTTTGGGGAGCCTGAGACGTGGCCATCCCCATTGCAGTGCTGCCCTGGAGCACAGCACACAGGGAAAGGAGGCTCAGGAACTGCAGAGCCCCTGCTGGAACCTCACCGGGACATGGAGCTCTCATGGTGGGAGTGTGGTGAGCAGASCCACCCATTCCTGCTCTTTTTGTTGTTCTAACCTTGTTTACTGGCTGAGACTCCACACTGGATTTTGTTAACTCTGCCTTTTTGGCACCCCTGCCTCGTTTCATGCCCCACCAGTGAGTCCCCTCTTGTGGGAAATGAATTTGTAGCAATTTCTCCAAGTCTGATATTTGTTTACAAATACATACTGTGTAAACATACTATTTTTGTTTACTTAGTGTGTAAATATACACACTATGTAAACATACTATTTGTATGTGAACAAATATCAAACTTGGAGAATTTGCTACAAACACCCTCTGAGGATGTGACACCTTCAGATGTGATGCTCCAGAGGGGCTTTGGTGACAAGGGTGGGCTGTGGCTGTGGCCAGTCCTCAGGCAGGACCTGTGACCAGTAAATCACATTGTGATACTGGTCTGGAAGGTCCTGGGCAAGCCCCTGGGCTTCCCTTTGGAGGCACAGAAGAAGGGGACTCCCAGCTGGGGTTTTGTGCTGCTCTCAAAATCACTGAGTGCAAATCAGCTCGGTCACGAGTTCCCTTCTGGCCAAATCTCTTGGGAAATCTTTTYTGGGGGGTGAAACCTACTGGGAAGTCTCATTTTGGGGGCAGGTGGCTCCTCCACCCCTTTCCTSAGGGGCTTGTAAAGCCCTGGGGGTGGTCCTGAGGTCATCTGGGCCCCTTTGGTGGCACTTGTGCTTTGGCAGGACCCAGGGAGGAACTTGTGCCAACTGCTCAGAGCTCCCAGCCTCAATCCAGCTTGAAGAGGTGAGCCTGGAGAGCTGGGAAGTTCCCAAACTCTGCAGGGCCGTGGCCTTGGGGAGGGATGGCTGAGGTTTTTGGTTGCTGCCTGCCAGGAACGTGAGCTGGGAGGGAGAATTTGGGTGTGGAGAGCAGAAACTGCAGCAGCTGATCAAGGATCTGCTCTGCTCACTTCCCTCCTCACTCTGTCAGCTGGGGAAGGAAGGGTCTGTCAGCACCACGAGGAGCTGTGAGGGGAATTTCACTGATTGCCACTCCAAAGCCAGCCTTCTCAGGCAGCCTGTTCCCAAAATGAGCGCTGGGAGATCTCATCTTCCAAAGTCCTGTCCCAGCCTCCTGGGCTGGCAGTCCCTCCCACAGCTTCAGCACAGGATTTTCCAGGTGCAGCATCCCAGTCTTGTCTGGGAAAGGTGATGGAAAGAGGGGTGAGGAACATGCTCATCCTTTGTGCAGCTGATCCCAGTGGAAAAGGGGATGAGGAACATCCTCATCCTTTGTCCAGCTGATCCCAACCTTATCTGGGAAGGGATGATGGAAAAAAAAATCTTCATTCTTTGTCCACCTCATCCCAGTGGAACAAGGGGATGAGGAACATCCTCATCCTTTGTCCARCTCATCCCAATCTTGTCTGGGAAGRGAGCATGGAAAAGGGGCRTGAGGAACATCTTCATCCTTTGTCTAGCTGATCCCAATGGAAAAGGGGGATGAGGAACATCCTCCTCCTGTGTCCACCTCATCCCAATCTTGTTTGGGAAGGGATAATGGAAAAGGGGCATGAGAAACATCCTCATCCTTTGTCCAGCTCGTCAGGGTGCCTCTGGCAGTGTCACACCTGCTTTGTGGCACAGCAAAGGTCCTGCCTGGCTTAGCCAGGGCTGAGATTTCTCTTGTTGTTCCTTTTTTCCGTGGAAGATCCGCCCTGTTGGTGCTTCCAAGGGTCACATTCCTGGCCGAGGGAAGGTAACAGATCTGTTTTTGTGGATAAAATCACCACAAGGCTGCTCGGGTGCCAAGTGCAATCTGAGCTCTCTGGGTTGCCTGGGCCACAAACATGATGAATAAAACTGTTCCTCTTGGGGAAAAAAATCTGTGCTTCTGACAAGATTCCTGGGGGAGGCTGCCTCCTGATCCGTGCTGGAAGCGAGGCGCATGATCTGGGAGAGAGCTGCTCACGAGTTGTGCTGGGGAAGTTCTGATCCCAGAGTGGAGCAGATGGAAATTTCTGCAGGAAGGGGCTGAGCTGCTGCCTGGAATCTGGTGCTGCCTGCTCTTGAGCTACCAAACTCAGTCTGAGAGCTCCTTCTCTTCTTTGGGAAGGGTGTTTTTCATTCCAGCACCTCCTGCACACCGGGCCAGGCTGGGAATGGGCTCTGGAGAGCTGTGCTGCTCRGCAGGGTTGGGTTTTCCTGGGGGTTGTGTTCTCCACATCCTGCCCATCTCCTGGAATCACTTTCCCAGGCAATGATCTCATGGTTCTGGGAGCCAGGCTCCCCCCTGGCTGCCCTCACCCTTCCCTCTGAGGCTGCCTAGAGCAGCTGGAAGTGCTYCAGGACAGGCTTGGAGCAGCACCCTGGGACAGTGGGAGGTGTTGGGCACCAAGGTCCCTTCCACCACAAACACTCCTAAAATCCTGGGGGAGCTTGAGTCCTGAAAACTCCTTTTTCAGGAGTGGTTTTGGAAAAGAAAACTCCTTTTTTGGGGGGTGTTTTTGGGGAAGAAAACTACTTTTTCAGGAAGAAAACTCCTTTTTTCCTGCTGGAAACCAAGTGATAACGGGGCCTGGCAGCTCAGGGAGCAAACAGGGACCTGCAGCTGCCCCCAGGGCAGTTCGGGCTGAGCTCAGAACGCTTCAGGGCTGGAAATCACCACGGCCAGAAGTGAGCGTGTGTCTTYCCCCTGTAATTACCCCTGTAATTACCCCGGCAGCTGCGTGGCCAAAGGAAGGTGAACCCACACACACAAAGAAGCGCCGGGAAATCCCTGTGGCTCCTTCAAATCCGCCATTAGCCGGCTCATTAATTTATTTTTGCTCCTTTCAGCGTGCCCCCCTTGCCCTGCTCCTGCTCGTCCCTCCAGGAGCGGAGCGGGGCCGGGGCCGAGCTTCAATCGCCGCTTTGAAGGGCGCAGCTGCGGCTCCTTCCCGGTRGGCTTCTCCCATTCCGGTCACGTCCCGGCTCCTCGCTCTCCGTGCTCGGAATGCCCCGCTCCTCTCATTAACCAGAGCCACAAAGGCTCCCGGGCCTCCCCGGGGGGACCTTTGCGACAAAAAGGTGACCGTGCCACCCGCGGGGTGTTCTTTGGGGGAGCAGCCGCCTCACCAAGGTTCGGGATGCTCGGGGCAGGGCTCACCTTCCTGCCGGCTCCCGGAGCGTCACATCCACTCGGGGATGGCGTTCCCCGCCACGTGTGCTCGRGAGAGGGGGTGTGACAGCGCGGGGAGCCCGAGGTGACACTCGGGTGTCYCTAGGAGTGGCGCTTTCCTGCTGGCCCTGCTGCATCCCGCTCCTCCTGGATCCCGCCGTTCCCCTCATGCCACCGCACCYGGCTCAGGGCACAGCCCCGTGTCACACCACCCCCTCTCTGCCCCTATTCTCTGCCCTACTTCCGTTCCCCTCTCACTCGTCCCAACCTCTGTTTCCCCTCCGCAGCCCCCGCGGGAAGTTCTTGGCAAACCCCGGCCCAGCTGCGACTTTTCCGCGGGGGACAGAGCCACCGACCCCCGCACCTTCCCCTCGCCGAGGAGAAGGAGGAAAACCCAAAAAAAAGACCCCGAACTCTTTGCGGTAAAAGCTGCGCCGGAGCTCAGGTGTGTCGAGCGAGCCGCCAGGCTTTTTATTCCCATCTTCCATCCGCAGGGCCCGCCCTCGCCGCATCATTGGCTGCGCCCGGCTGCTCGCAGCCTTTTGTACGCGGGGAGATGCAGCTGTCAGCCCGCCCGGCTGCCGATCCCGGCTCGCTCCCGCGCTAGGAATGGGCAGGAGGAAGTCGCCTGTTGCCCTCCTGGTGGCCCTGTGGCTCGGCCAGCTGGGCACGTGGGCAGCGGGGCGCCCCAAGGTGAACCCCAGGATCATCGCGGCTCCCCAAGGTGAGTCCCGGGCTGCGCCCTCGGCGTGCGGCTGCTCCCCGCGCCGGCTCCTTCCTACCTGGGGCTCGTCCTCTGAGCACTCGGGTTATTTCTATTTCTTTTGTGTCCTCGGGGAGGCTTGTGGCTCTCGTTAAATGCCTGTGGGCTGAGGCTGTTGGCTTTTAATTGGGTTTTTAGACCGTTCTTTCTTTTCTTTTTATGTTTTAAAAGCATTTTCCTGCGAGCTGGGGACATTAAAGGCTGTCGAAAAGAGCTTTTTTCCCCCCTATCTGCTGGGTATATTAAAGGCTGTCAAAAAGCTCCGACACATTTCCTAACTTGCCGCTCTCCAGAAAGCAGAAGTATATATTTACATAGTTAATGCACTTATTTATCTGCTTGAACTCGCCCTACTCGCTGCAGACGAGTTTGGGGAGTAAATATTTGCCGAGGACYGCTGATCTCAGGGGAAAAAATTTACAAACGGCACGTAAGGACTTTGTAACCAGACTGGATCCGGGCGAACCCGAACAAAGAAATGTTTTCAAGGCTCCGAGCCTGGTGTGTCGGCGCTGGTTTCATCCCGAGTTTTGGGATGAATCCCCTCCGGGCTGGCTGGAACAAAGACCCCGTTGGCTTTGCCGGGCGGGCTCTGCAGCACAAGGGCTCCTCTGTTGCTCCCCATTCCCTGGCAACTTCCGAGAACGCCCATTTCCCCCGCTTCGTTCCGTGCCATCTGTTCTCCTCCGCTGGCATTTGCGTGCCCTTCCCCGGGCTGGCAGAGCGGGGAGGGGGTGCTGGCCGTGTGCGCCGCTCGGGGGTGGCCTCTGCTGTCACCTTGTCACACAAAGGGGAGCGGCACCGGCGCGCAGGGCAGGGGAGGCTGCTCCGCTATGGCGTCACCGGCGGTGGCTGCGGGAAAAGGGGACGGGAGCTGCTGCTCCGGGGACATTCCCCCCGTTCCCTACAGCGCTGGGGTTCGGCGCGGCTGGAAATCGAGGGACGGGGAGGGATGGAGCGGCCGATCCCCACCTGTGTCCCCGCACAATGCTGTCACCCGTGTCTGGGTGGCACTGAAGGCTGCTAGCACCTGTCACCGAAACCAATCAGGACATTCACCTGCTCTCCTTTCTGTGCTTATCTGCGCCTGTAATTATTTCTGAGAACTCGGGAGGGCCCCGGGGTAGAGCGGGATTGCAGTCAGGGAGYGATGGGAGCGAGCCGCGTCCTATTTCACATCTCCTTGGTGTCACCTCTACCCTCCCGARGTAGGGCAGTGGGTGAGCGAGGAGGAGGAGGAGGAAACGGGCTGGGGGCTGCTGTGGCCGCGAACCCCCGCTGAACTTCCCGGTGGCCCGGGCGCGCTGAGGGCTCAGYGTGTTCGGCGTTCCGGGCTCCGCACGTGGCTGCCGCAGCTGCAGCCCCCGCTCCGAGCCCGGCCCTCGCCAGCCGAGCGGGGGGGATGGAGCCGCAGGGCTGATTTCCAGCTCGCAGGGCTGACTTTCAGCTCGCAGTGCTGCTTTCCAGCTCGGGCCCCCGTTCCTGGGGGTGGGGAGCGGCGTTCCGGGCCCGCTGCTGCCTTTGCAGTGCTGCAGGGCTGGCCCTGCGCTCTGCGGGAGCTGCCAGCTCTCCCCTAATTGAATTTCTTCCACGCCACGGCCCCGCACAGGCAGCAGGTGATGCGGCTCGGCAAAGGCACCTCCACGTGTCCCAGCCCCGAGGAGGACGAGGGTGCGGATTTGCGGGGCTGGGCAGAGCCGGGCTCTCTGCTGGAGCGATCCCTCCCTGCCTGCAGCGCAGGAAATCGGGCAAAGCTGCAGCTGCTTTTCCATCCCTCGGCCTTGCTCCCCTCACCAGCACCATGCACAGCGAGTCTGTGATACCGAAAGGCTCAAATCCACCGGTTTGGTGACATCTGGAGCTTCCCAGGATCCACCAGACCCTGCCCTCCCTGCAGCTCCCGCTGCTTTGGCCCTCATTTCCCAGTAAGAAATATCTTAGGGGACGTGGGGGTGTGGGACAAAACATCCCCAGGCTGAGGTGGCGCAACCCTGGGCTCACCCCTGCGGACAAAGGGGCGCCGCGGGCCTGTCCTGCTGCTCGGGGCTCCTGCAYTAACGATTCCCAGCACTTTGGAGCTGTTCTGCAGCTCCGTGGCCCCTGCAGCTCACACGGGTGGCCGTGGGCAGGTGGTCACTGCTGGGCACTCCTGGCCCTGCAGCGTTCCCTCCTGTCACAGAGTGAAGGTCAGCTCCACATCGCTGCTCGAGTCATTTCTGCCGGCAGGGCCTTTGCCCCGTTCCCTTTGCAGGCTGACCCGGGGGTGTCCCGGCCGCTGCCTTTCCCCATGTTCTGCGGAGGGCTCACCGAGTGTTCCCATCGTTCCTTCCCTCCCCTGCCTCCCCTGGATTTTCCCCTGCCCGGCTGGGCTGCGCTTTGCCAAAGGTGCAGCCGCATCCCGCACGGAGCTTTCGCTGCTCGGCCTGTCCCAGGGCCGGGGGAGGGTGACAGCGGCGGGGACAGCCCAGCCCGGCTGTGTCCTGACCGGAAAGTCACCGAGCATCGCAAAACGCTGAGCGTGGCACGGAGCCTGGGGCGGGCTCGGGCTGCTGCAGCCCGCGGCCTTTGCAGCGCAGGCTGGGCTGGGCTGGAGCTGCTGCCACGCTCAGCAATTCGTCCCTGCTCAGCCACACGTGCGGAGCGCCGAGGAAAACTCATCCCACCGCGGGGTGGGCTGGGCTCCGGCTGTTTAATTATTCCCAGCTCGTTAACAGGTGAGCTGCCAGCCGCAGAGATAAGGAGCTCCCCGAGGGAAGGGAGGATTATACACCTGACCCTCCGCGGCGTGAGCTGGCTCCAGCCCGCCCYGGGCTACAGCGGGCCCTTGGATTGGCATTTCTGGGAATCCGCCTGGAACAGCTCCTGGGCTTTGCTAGGCTTGGCTGCCTCCCTGGCTGCGAGAGCTGTGTCAGCAGGGCTGGCGGGGAGCTCTCCGTGCCCTGGCATGGCGCGGCTGGGCCCCCCCAGAACCTTCTGGAAAGAGCTGCAGAGGGGCTTGGGGTCAGGGATGGAGGGGCAGGACGCAGGGAATGGCTCCCACTGCCAGAGGGCAGGGGTGGATGGGATGTTGGSAAGGAATTCCTGGCTGAGATGGCATTCCCAGAGAAGCTCTGGCTGCCCCTGAATCACTGGAAGTGCCCAAAGCCAGGCTTGGAGCACCCTGGGACAGTGGAAGGTGTCCCTGACCATGGCAGGGCATGGGATGAGATGATCCTTGAGGTCCTCATCTCCTCCTGTTGCGGCAAACGAGGGATTTCTGGTGCCAGCAGCAGCTTTTCTCCTCGGTGACAGCATCTCTGGGGTTTTTTGTGGTCCCATGGTGTGAAACATCTTTGTAGGACACTTTCCCACCAAGCTCTCAGAGCATCACCATTTCCAGGAGAAAGCTGCTCGCTTTCCCAGCAGTGCTATTTTCTCCTTTTTCACAGGGTTGGGGGATGCTGGGAACTGAAAATGTTGGTTGGGGAAGGAAAAAAAAAAAAAGAAAAAAGAAGAAATATGTTTTGCTGTGCGCAGATTGAAAAAGAAGAAAAGCAAACCAAACAAATGGAGTGAATCACAGGCACCTCCTGTTGCAAGAGCACGACACAAAAACAACAGGCAGGGCACGATTGATGGAAGTTGTGGCTGGAAAAAGGAGCCAGATGCCAATTCCTGACCAAGCTCCCAGCTCTGCACCAGCCAATYTGGGGACGGAACCGCTGAAAAGCGGCCTGGGAAGGTGTTCTGTGGGTGATGCAGTCGCTGCCTTAAATGGGACAGACTAAATTTAGACCCGAGTGCTTGAGTACAAACTAAATCTAAGCTTGAGCACGGAATAAATCTGAGTCCAAGGTGCTTTTTAGGGAAAATCTCGCATCCTAAAAAGGGTTGGGAGGTGAGCGAGGAGGGGAAATGGGTTCCAGCCAGCTCCGTGGCTCTTCCAGGCTGCTCCAGAAATAGGTTCCTCCTGCTGGGCACCCTTTTGCTGCCAGCCCCACCCGCGTGGCACGCCGTGGGAGTGCCAGGGGAGCAGGATGTGGAGCTGTAATTGAGGTGTGGGGTTTGGTTGATACTGCCCTTAATGACAGCTCTGTCACCTGTCCCCTCCCCGGCTGGGTTCCCTGGGTCAGGCAGCGATGATTCCCCGTCTCGTTATGCACTGGGGGCAAATATTCCGTCTGGCAGGTGGGAGGGACGGGCACGGYGAGTTTCGGGAGCTGCCTTGAGGAATTCGGGGCCGGTCCCAGGCAGGCACCTGCCCTCGCACTGGCCCGRCCGCGCTGCGCTGGGATCTCGGCGTTTTGGCAAGCCTGGTTTCACATTCCTGCCCCCGGGGCTGGGGAATGCGGAGCTGCAGCCGCGGCTGGACGTGAGRGGAATGGGAAATCCGTGTCCCGGGTCAGCGGGCACACAGAGGGTGCTGGGGAGGGCATTCCCTGGCACAAACCCGGATTGGCCTGGGGCTGGCACTCACCTGCAGTTCATGGTAGGTGTGGGAAGTAGCAGGAGGAGGCTGGAAGGGCACAGTGGGGCCATTCCTGATCCCTCTGGGATTCTTCCCAATGCTTCTGGGAAGGGCRTAGTGGGGCCATTCCCAATCTCACTGGGATTCTTCCCAATGCTTCTGGGAAGGGCACGGTGGGGCCATTCCTGATCCTACTGGGATCCTTCCTGATCCCACTGGGAAGGGCACAACAAGGCCATTCCTGATCCCACTGGGATCCTTCCCRATCCCAATGGGAAGGGCACAGTGGGGCCATTCCTGATCCTACTGGGATCTTTCCTGATCCCACTGAGAAGGGCATGGCCGGGCCATTCCTGATCCCACTGGGATCCTTCCCAATCCCTCTGGGAAGGGCACCATGGGGACATTCCCAATCCTTCTGGGAAGGGCATGGCAAGGCCATTCCCAATCCCATTGGGATCCTTCCTGATGCCACTGGGAAGGGCACGGTGAGGTCATTCCCAATCCCACTGGGAAAGGCATGGCGGGATCATTCCCAACCCCATTGAGATCCTTCCCAATGCTTCTGGGAAGGACATGGCAGGGCCATTCCAAATCCCACTGGGATTCTTCCTGATGCCACTGGGAATGGCACGGTGGGTTGTTCCCAACCCCGCTGGGATCCTTCCCAATCCCAATGGGAAGGGCACAGCAGGGCCATCCCTGATCCTGCTGGGAAGGGCCTCACCTGCATTCCACAGGGATAAAATCTCTGGATCTTCCCACTCAGAACCTCCCTGGAGACACCAAGGTGGCCGTGCCCTGTGCCCACCCTTGCCCTGGAAGGGTTTTCCAGCTGTGGGGAGCTGGGATAGGGAAGTGGGTGGAGCAGGGTTGTTCTGCTGCTGGAGCTGCTCGGGGTAGTTTTCCCTCTGGAAGGCCTTTCCTGGGAAATCAATGTTTGACTTTCCTGGGCTGGGAGGGGCTCCCCGGATCCGCCGAATCCGTCCTTTGTTGCACTGACACAACATCCAGCAGTGCTTGTGCCATTGTTGGATAAAATTCCATCATCACAGCCTGGGACCAGCGTTGCAGAGCGGAGCTTTTGGAAAGTGGCAAAGCCTGGCTCTAAATTTAGCCCCTGCAGCCGTGGGGTGCAGCYGGGAAGGCCGGACCTGGCGGATGGCACAAATCCACGGAATCAAAGGCTCCGGCCTCGCCTTGCAGCTCCAGTGCTGCATAATTATGGGGGGAGCGAGAGTGGGGCCGTGTTAGTATTCATGGAATTGCTGCCGAGCCCGCCAGCCAGGGGTTTGATGTTTAATAAGGAGAATTCCAGCGTTCCCTGGGAGCGTGGGGCGAGCAGAGCCCCGGCTTTGAATCCAGGGCTTGTTCCCYGCAGGATGCAGGTTAGGGGGTCTCTTTTGTTGCTGGCTGAGTGGGTGTTTGGGATCAATTCCAGCTCCGGCTTGGAGCAGGGATATCGRCAGCACAGCTCCCAGAAGAGCTTCTGGGATCCCAAATCCCAATCCCCAACCCGGCAGCTCAGTTCCCAAACCAAAAGGGRTTTTTCCCCCTCAAGGCGCTCCCAGAAATAGCTCGGGAACGCTTGACATGCCAGGATTTTTCCTTTCGGAGAGTGCCTCTGAAAAAGCGCATTTGTGTGCTCCGAGAGTGCTCTGCAGCGTGGCCCTGCCGGGCATCGGGATCGCCGCCTTTTGTGGGCTGGATTATCCCTGCTAATGCGGGCTCCA
>JACDOX010000080.1:28719-41659 GCA_014549065.1 Cardinalis cardinalis | reverse complement strand
CTTTCTGGATCCATCCTGGATGTTTCCATGGGATACTTTCTGGATCCATCCTGGATGTTTCCAGCCGAGGATCCTTTCTGGATTGAGAGCAGCAATGCTCAGATTTCGTCACTGGCATCCAGCCTGGCCTTCATGCTGGATTTCAGGTGCCAGGGGTGGGGACAAGGACACCTCCTGGGTTTTGGTGACCTTGTGGCGTGCTGAGCCCACTCCTGGTGGCCTTGGGAGAGCAGGAGTGGAAACATTTCCCTCTCCTTTATCCTAGGAAGAGTTCCTGGTGAGAAATGAAGACCAGTGCATGTCCTCTGGGAATTTGGTAGGTCCCACCTGTGAGGGAGCAATGGGATGGGGAGGATTTGGGTTGAAGAGGGAATAACGGGATGGGGAGGATTTGGGTGGTTCAAGGAATAATGGGATGGGGAGGATTCGGGTTGAAGGAGGGAGAATAATGGGATGGGGAGGATTTGGGTTCAAGGAATAACGGGATGGGGAGGATTTGGGTTGAAGGAGGGAATAATGGGATGGGGAGGATTTGGGTTGAAGGAGGGAATAATGGGATGGGGAGGATTTGGGTTGAAGGAGGGAATAACAGGATGGGGAGGATTTGGGTTGAAGGAGGGAATAACAGGATGGGGAGGGCTGGAGTATTTGGCTGAAGGAGCTGTGTGTGCTCCTCATGAGCTCCCTCTGGACGAGGAGATCTGGGGAATCCCAGGAAGGGTCTGGGAGCTGGTGTGGTGCTGGGGGCTCTGTGCCATGGCCAGGCTCCTCTCCCCCTGCAGGAGGACAGCCGGAATTACCTGACCCTGGTGGAGCAGTACGGGGACGGGCTCCTGGTGTGCGGGACCGGCGCCTGCGCTCCCACCTGCTGGAACGTGGTACGGATCCTTCCCCCTTCCTGGGTGGGGAAAACCCGACCTGACCCCACTCAGGATCCCCTTCTGTCCTTCCCCAGACGCAGAGGAAGGAGAGCCAGCCCTGGGATGGGAGAGGGATCGCTCCCTTCACCCCTGACTCCAACACCCTCGTCGTTGTTGATGGTAAGTGGGATATTTTCCCATTTTCCTGTGCTTTTGTTGTGCTCAAAGCCTCCCCGGGACAAACAGCAACCCCCTGAGGCTGCTCTGAGGGCTTTGTCCCCTTGGCTCTCCTCGTTTTGTCCCCATGGAAATGCACATCCCGTTGGGACAGAGGCTGGAAATTCCCACTGGGGCGTGGGATGGGGACTCTGTGTGGGAGGAACGTTGGGAATCAGGAGAGCTTTGGGTCAAGAGGGACCTGGGAAGGACCTGAATCAGGAATGTTTTGGGTCAGGAGGGACCTTGGAAGGACCTGAATCAGGAATGCTTTGGGTGGGGAGGGACCTCAGAAGGAGGGACCTGAATTGGGAATGCTTTGGGTTGGGAGGGACCTTGGGAGAAGGGACTTGAATCAGGTATGTTTTGGGTCAGGAGGAACCTTGGAAGGACCTGAATCAGGAATGTTTTGGATGGGGAGGGACGTCAGAAGGAGGGACCTGAACTGGGAATGCTTTGGGAATGGTTTGGGTTGGGAGGGACCTGAATCAGGAATGTTTTGGGTCAGGGGGGACCTTGGGAAGAGGGACCTGAATCAGGAATGCTTTGGGTCAAGAGGGACCTGGGAAGGACCTGAATCAGGAATGTTTTGGGTCAGGAGGGACCTTGGAAGGACCTGAATCAGGAATGTTTTGGGTGGGGAGGGACCTCGGAAGGAGGGACCTGAATTGGGAATTCTTTGGGTTGGGTGGGACCTGGGAAGGAGGGCCTGCAGCGATCCCACTGCTCCAGGCTGGTGTGGGGACAGGTGAGGATCCTTCCAAGAATGTGTCCCTGCCACCCTTCAAGGACTGGGATTCCTGTTCCATACCCACCATCCCTGCGATGCCCAGGAAGTCCTGGCTGCTTTCACTCCTCCTCATCCTCYCCCCACAGGCCAGGACATCTACTCCACCATCAAGAAGAGCCAGCAGAACGGGAAGATCCCTCGATTCCGCCGCGTGAGGGGCGGGGGAGAGCTCTACACCAGTGACACCGTGATGCAGAGTGAGTGGGGACATTGCCACTGGRGGGATCTCCACTGGGCTCTGCCCTCCCACAGCTGGCAGGGGGCAGGAGAAGCTCCAGAGCCTCTTGTGGGGGCTGATTGGGGTCAGATTGAGCCAAACTCGTTGGTTTTGCTTTGCTGGCTTTTGCAGTGTAGACATGGCTGTAGATCCACCACAAAGGAATGTTTGGATTGCTTTAGCCAWGTCAGCAGGCTCAGACACCAGATGTTTGACCAGTTCAAGCCCAAACAAACCCTTTATGACCTGTTTGGTGTGCCAGTGCCAGCCAAGGAGCGGCCAATACCCAATGGTGACAAATGTTGGTGTAAAGCTACCAAGGATATAAATCCCACAACCAGTTAACATCATTGGGTCCCTGATCTTCTTAAAGCACCTTCTGAACTGGAAACTCCTGGTTCTTTGGCAATGGAATTTTGTGCTGAGGGAGATCCACAGTTTAATGTTGCTCCCCACCATCCTGTGTACAGAAACTCCAGTTTGTGGTGCAGCTGTGCTGCCCCAGTGCCCCCTAAGCTTGATCTGACGGATGGGTGCCCTCAGTGCAGCCAGGAGGGAGCCAGCTGCCTGCTTCCCCTGAGCCCTGTACCAAACCAGCACAAAAGTGACTTCCCTGTCCTTGGGGCATGGGGAAATGAGGCTGGCAAGTCCCTCCTGCGGGGTGGAAGGAAATTGGGTTGTGCAAAATGCCCGGCAGCTGCCCCGCAGCRTTGGGCAACTTCCAGTGCGGGCAGGGGCCCCGGGCAAACCCCAGCCAGGCCAAACCCAGGGCAGGACAGGGAGGGGACGCAGGGAAAGGAACCTGCTGCACTTCTCTGGGCTTGTGGTGGCTGCTGTGGTGGCTTCCTGTGAGGGAAATGGGGCATTAATGGGATAAAGAATGGAATTAAAGTGACAAAACCAAGCCAGGCCTGAGAGGCCCAGGGCTGCCAGGCTGATCCTGGGACGTTCCCTGCTGTGGGAACAGCAGGGCTCTGATCCCTGGAGATGCCCTGCTATGGAAACAGCAGCTCAGGATGCTCAGAGAGACCCAGGGGTGCATTAATAGGAACRGTGTTACGGGGTTTTCCCAACGCACAGCACGGATTGCTCCTCCTGAGGGATCCTCCCTCCCTTCCTTCCCACAACAGCTCCCAGAGTGGGAGAGACTCAGGTTTCTGTGGCTGCCAGGGCTTCCCCAGGCTCCAGGGAACGAGTGTGTGCAGTCAGGCAGGAGGCACTGGGAAGGKGGCACTRATGCCTCAGGTTTGGCTTTTGTATTTTCAGGTTCTGTGCTGATTAGTGTGTGGCTCTGGGCTTCACATCAGGGGATGGTGAGCTCTGTGCACAGAGCAGGGAGACAAAACAATTCCTGCTCTAGCTGGGCACCAAGGATCCAAATCTCAGGCCCAAGGGCATAAACAACATGGGCTGAAGAGAGAAAAACAAGGAGGATGAGATTCATAACCTGAAGCTGGAATTGGACAATTAACTCCAATAAGCAAATGGAGCAGAACTTATAAAAGTGTGACACCTTGGTTGTCCRTTTTTGTGGCCATTTTGGTTCATCTTGGCTGGCTCTTGTGCTGCCCAAGGTGCACCCATTGAGGAAATCCTTTTAATAAATCCCTGCTTTATTCCTGAGCTCAGTCTAGTCTCAGTTCTAGCTCAGCCTTCCCAAGGATCAGCAGGGCCAGCCTGGGCTCGGAGCTGTCCCTTCCCTGGGCCACAGCCRTGCCCCGCTCCCTGCCCTGTCCCCACCGCTGGCTCCCCCGATGAAATCAGGTCCAAGCTCTGTCCCTTGCCTCCCCAGACCCTCAGTTTGTCAAGGCCACCACGCTGAGGCATGAGGAGCCTCACCAGGACAAGATTTATTACTTCTTCCGCGAGGACAACCCCGACAAGAGCCCCGAGGCGCCCCGGAACATCTCGCGGGTGGCCCAGCTGTGTAAGGTACCTTGGGGACAGGCTGGGGTGGCAGCCAGGACAGCTCTGGGGGGGACAGGGCAYGGGCCAGCTCCCCAGGCTTACCCAGGCTTGGTTTGGCCCCTCTGAGCAGGCACAGCCTTGTCCTTCAGCCTCGTGGGGGACAGAATTCCCTGCTCAGTCTCACTGGGGTGGCAGGAGCGGGATTGTGGCAGTACCCCACGGTTCCCCATCAGGATGGGCACTTTGGGGTGTTCCCCCCCAAACCCTGACTCCCTCCCCACTGTCCCTGTCCCCCAGGAGGACAGGGGAGGAACCAGCTCCCTCTCAGCCTCCAAGTGGACCACGTTCCTCAAGGCCACCCTGATCTGCGTGGACCCCGTCACCAAGGGCAACTTCAACTGGCTCCAGGACGTCTTCTTCGTCCCTGCCRGTGACTGGCGGCGCTCCAAGGTCTACGGGCTCTTCACCAACACCTGGTGAGGGGCCCTGGCCCAAGCCCTCCCTTCCAGCCCTCTTTTCCCTCTGGAAAACAGCTGGAGCAGGCACGGCGGTGAGCACAGCCCGGTGTCCCCCCTGACCCTGTCAYTGTCCCCTCAGGGGAAGCTCTGCCGTCTGCGTCTACTCCTTCGGGGACATCGACAACGTGTTCAGGACATCGCGGCTCAAAGGCTACAACGGCCCCACCCCGGAGGTCAAACCCGGCCAGGTGAGGGGGGGGCAGGAGCCGCCCGCGGGAGGCCCGGGGGACCCCAGGGACGGGACACAGAGGGAGGCTGGAAAAGGTGTGATTCCTTCGTGGGAAGCACGGGGAGAGAGGATCTCAGAGGGCACCTGGCACGGGCACAGGGACAATGCCCCCGGGGCAGAGCTGTCCCCTTCGCCCGCCATCCTCAGCGCCCCGCCCACCTCTGACTCTGGTCCCTTTTGTCCCCTCTGCTTATAGTGCATCCCCTTGGGGCAGCACCCTCTGACTCTGGTCCCTTTTGTCCTCTGTGCCCGCAGTGCATCCCCTTGGGGCAGCACGCTCTGACTCCACTCCCTTTTGTCCCCTTTTGTCCCCTGTGCCCGCAGTGCATCCCCTCGGGGCAGCACCCYCTGAGTCCAGTCCCTTTTGTCCCCTCGGGGCAGCACCCTCTGATGGTCTCCTTTGCCCCCTTCTGTCTGCTCTCCCGCAGTGCATCCCTTCCGGGCAGCACCTTCTGATGGGACGGTCCCTTTTGTCCCCTTCTGTCCCCTTTTGTCCCTCCTGCCCGCTGTGTGTGTGTCCCCTCGGGGCAGCACCCTGACTCCGGTCCCTTTTGTCTCCTTCTGTGCCCTCTGCCCGAAGTGTGTCCCCTCTGGGCAGGGACGGTCCCTTTTTTTCCCCTTTTGTCCCCTTTTGTCCCTCCTGCCCGCTGTGTGTGTGTCCCCTCGGGGCAGCACCCTGACTCCGGTCCCTTTTGTCCCCTTCTGTCCCTTCTGCCTGCTCTGTGTCCCCTCCAGACAGCACGCTCTGACTCCGGTCCCTTTTGTCCCCTTTTCTTTGTCGCCTGTCCCGCAGTGCGTCCCCTCGGGGCAGCACCCTCTGACTCCGGTCCCTTTTGTCCCCTTCTGTCCCCTGTCCCGCAGTGCGTCCCCTCGGGGCAGCACACGCCGAGCGAGACCTTCAAGATCGCGGACAGCCACCCGGAGGTGGAGGAGCGGGTGGAGCCGCTGTCGCCGTCGCGGAGCCCCCTGTTCCACAACAAGCACCGCTACCAGAGGATCGGCGTGCACGAGGTGGCCGCGGGCGACGGGCGCCGCTACAACGTCCTCTACCTGGCCACAGGTGCGGGGACAGCGGCCGGGGGACGTTCCCCGCGGGCAGGGCAGCGTGCCCAGCCTGGCATATGTTCGTCAGGCAGCGGCGAGCTGCCAAATTTCGGGAAGAGCAGAACGCTGCCAGGCTGGCTGTGTGGGCACAGGCGGGCTCCGGGCAGCGTCCCAGGCGCGGGGGAGGCGGGCACAAATCCTTCCCCAAGGAGCAGCTCCGTCGGGTTTTGGTGCTTCCCGAGYTGTCCTGGTGCCTCCCATCTGTGGGATGTGTTCCCTGGCACTCGTGGAGGGACCTGCAGGGGTTTAAATTGCTGATTTTGTGATGGGGAAAGTGCGGCTGGCTCTCGGTGGGTGGCTGGGGTTGGATTGGGGCCCGCGAGTGATGGATTTGGGATTTTACAGCTAGAGAGAAACAGAGAGAAACAGGGAAACAGAACAAGAGAGGTAGAAACAGAGAAATAGAAACAGTTAGAGAGAAAGAGAGAAACAGAAATAGAGAGAAAAAGGGAAACAGAACAAGAGAGGTAGAAACAGAGAAATAAAGACAGTTAGGGAGAAATAGAGAAAGAGAGAATAAGAGAAATAGAGAGAAATAGAGAAACAGAACAAGAGAGGTAGAAACAGAGAAATAGAGTTAAAGAGAAACAGAAAAAGAGAGAAATAGAAAAATAGAGCAACAGAGTTAGAGAGAGACAGAGAAACAGTTAAAGAGAAACAGAGAAAGAGAAATAGAAAAATAGAGCAATAAATAGAGAAACAAAGAAATTGAGAAACAGAAATACAAGAACAGAGAAACAGAGAGAAACAGAGAAATGGAGAGAACTAGAGAAACAGAGCAATAGAGAAACTGAAATTAATACAGAAACAGAGAAACAGAGTTAGAGAGAAACAGAGAAAGAGAGAAACAGAGTTGAAATAGAAACAGAGGGACAGAGCAATAGAGAATTTGCAGAATCCTGGGTCTAAACGCAGCCAGTGCCCTGCAGGGTCCCCCTGGGCAGCTTGATCCAACAGGAAGGGCTGTGGGATGGGCACAGAGTCACCTGGGGGTCCTGCCTGAGCTGGGCTTGCCCTCTCCCTGGCTGCGGGGAGAAGGGATCCCTTTGGGAAGGGGGAACCCCGAGGATTCCCAGCCCTGTTCCCTTGGGGTGCTGCTCCTGCCCTCGCTGGGTGTCAGGTCCAGGAGGCCCCCCCTGGCACCATCAGCCCCTCACCAGGGCTGTGCCCTCTCTCTCCCCAGACAAGGGGTCCATCCACAAGGTGGTKGAGCTGCCGGACGGGGTGCAGAACATCGTGGAGATCCAGGTGTTCCCCAACAAGGATCCCATCCAGTCCATGATCCTGGACCACGCCAGGGTGGGTCCCTGTTCCGGGGGCGGGAGAACGGGGTGGGTCAGGCATGGGTGGGTCCGTGCCAGCCCCGGGGTCTGGCAGTGAAATCATGGAACTGTTTGGGTTGGAAGGGACCTTTGGTGATCACCCTATGATGACCTTTAATGATCACTTTAATGATCACCCTCTGACCTTTAATGATCATCCAGCCCCACCCCYCACTATCCCAGGGTGCTSCAAGCCCCAATGCCCACCCTGGCCTTGGGCACTTCCAGGGATCCAGGGGCAGCCACAAGGAATTCCATCCCGGCCTCTCCCCACMCTCCCAGGGAGCAATTCCTTCTCAATATCCCATCCATCCCTGYGTCCTGTCACTCCAAATTCCCTCTCCAGCTCTCCTGGAGCCCCTCAGGCCCTGGCAGGGGCTCTGAGCTCTCCCTGGAGCCTTCTCCTCTCCAGATGAGCACCCCCAGCTCTCCCMGCCTGGCTCCAGAGGGGCTCCACCCTCGGAGAATCTCCTTGGCCTCCTTCCAGCAGCTCCAGCTCCTTCCTGACCTTCCCAGGGGCACGGAATGACCGTTCCTGTGCTCTCCTCCCACAGGCCGTGCTCTACGTGGGCTCCAGCAGCCGCGTCCTGGAGCTGCCCATGGACATGTGCGGGGCCTACCGCAACAACTGCCACAGCTGCGTGCTGGCCAGGGACCCCTACTGCGGCTGGGCCAACGGCTCCTGCCTCTCGCTGGCCCTCAGCAGGTGTGTGGGGCCTTTCCCACCCCAATCCCACCAGGCAAACACCCACAGCCCCAGCATTCCCCTCCTGGGCTGAACACGTGCGTGGGTTTGGGGTGGATGAGTTGTCCACAAAGGTTTGGGGTGCTCTGTGTGGATCCATCATGCCCTTGAAAGGTTTTGGGCATCCAAACGCCTTTTCCCAAAACTTTGGGGTGCTCTGTGTGGATCCATCCCTCCCTTGAAGGGTTTTGGGCATCCAATCCCTCTCCCTGAAAATCTGGGGTACTCTGCATGGATCCATCCCTCCCTTGAAGGGTTTTGGACACCCAACCCYTCTCCCCAAGAGTTTGGGGTGCTCTGCATGGATCCATCCCTCCCTTGAAGGGTTTTGGACACCCAACCCCTCTTCCCAAGAGTTTGGGGTGCTCTGTGCGGATCCATTCCTCCCCTGAAGGGTTTTGGGCACCTAACCCCTCTCTCTGAGAGTTTGGGGTGCTCTGCACAGATCCATCCCTCCCTTGAAGGGTTTTGGATACCCAGCTGCTCTCCTTGAAAGTTTGGGGTGCTCTGTGTGGATCCCTCCCTCCCTTGAAGAGTTTTGGGCACCCAACCCCTCTCCTTGCTGCTGGGTCTCACATTGGTCCACTCCAACCTTCTGAAATTGGGATGGGAGGGGGAGATTCCCGCTCATCATGGGGGATTCCCATCTCTGAACCACCACTTCCCGAAGTTCTCTTGGTGCTTATTCCCATTCCCCATCCCCCAGGGATGTGCTCCAGAACCTGAACTTGGACTCGTGGCGAGGAAGCTGCCAGAGGGGTGACGTCAAGGAAGGTATGTGGAGATGTTGCGGCTGGGGGAGGAATTGTTGGATTCTCCAGGCTTTGGATGGGTTTGGATGAGTTTAGGTGGGTTTGGAGGGATTTGGACAGGTTTAGATGGGTTTGGATGGGTTTGGATGGGTTTGGGTGTGTTTGGACAGGTTTGGATGAGTTTGGGCAGGTTTGGGCAGGTTTGGATGAGTTTGGGCAGGTTTGGATGGGTTTGGGCAGGTTTGAATGAGTTTGGGCAGGTTTGGATGGGTTTGGTTGGGTTTGGTTGGGTTTGGGCGGGTTTGGATGAGTTTGGATGTGTTTGGAGGGATTTGGACAGGTTTGGATGAGTTTGGATGGGTTTGGGTGGGTTTGGATGAGTTTGGGCAGGTTTGGAAGGGTTTGGACCGGTTTGGATGAGTTTGGGTGGGTTTGGATGGATTTGGGTGGGTTTGGAGGAATTTGGATAGGTTTGGGTGGGTTTGGATGCATTTGGGTGAGTTTGGATGGGTTTAGATGAGTTTGGGTGAGTTTGAATGGGTTTGGGTTGGTTTGGATTGGTTTGGATGGGTTTGGGTGGGTTTGGATGAGTTTGGATAAATTTGGATGGGTTTGGGTTGGTTTGGATGGGTTTGGGTTGATTTGGATGAGTTTGGGTTGGTTTGGATGGGTTTAGATGAGTTTGGATGAGTTTGAATGGGTTTGGATGGGTTTGGGTTGGTTTGGATGGGTTTGGGTTGGTTTGGATGGGTTTGGGTGGTTTGGATGAGTTTGAATGGGTTTGGACAGGTCATCTGTCTCAGTTTGAGCAGACAGGTGTCTGCTAAGGAAGGCAGGAGCCTCCCCTGAAATGGAAAATGCAAACCCCCTTCCTCCCAATTATTATAATTTTGAMATTAGGGGGCTCTCAGGCAGAGACATGGGAGCAGGAATATCAGGGCAGAGCAGAAGTTTCGAGGCGCTCTCTCTCAGAAGCCCCCTCTGAGGCTTCCTCCACCCCACTAAAACCCAGACCGCTCCCAGCTGACTCCCCCTCACCCCGTGTCCCYGCAGACGACTTCCGCAACATCTCGGTGATGCCGCTGTCCCGCTACTACCTCAACTGCTCCATCGAGTCCCACTACGCCACCTACAACTGGTACCACGAGGACGTGCTCATCAAGAGCTGCAACACCTCCCACCCTCAGCACGACTGCTTCCACTTCATCCCCAGCGTGCGCCGCGAGCACTACGGCCACTACGTCTGTGTGTCCGAGGAGGACGGCTTCCGCCAGGCGCTGGTCAAGGAGCGCCTGCTGGACCGCCAGCGCTTCCTGTGGCAGCGCGGCCGCGCCCCGGCCCTGCTGGCCTCGTGGCTCCAGCTGCTGCTCGTGGCGGCCCTGGCCGAGCTCTTCCACTGACGCCGCYCCGCTCGCCCTGCCCGCTGCAGCTCCGTGGGTTTTGAGCGTCCCTCCCCGCCGGCCTCGCTGGCGGAGCCGCGGGAGGAGGGCGCGACGCGCGGGGGCCAGCCATGCATGCGCTGATGCTCAGGGCGCGGCCGCTCCTTGCATGTGATGAAGATGAGGAGGAGGAGGAGCCGGCCCTCGGCCTCCTCCGGACTGTTGGGTGCCCGCGGGGGCCGCTGCCTCYCGAGGTTGGGGCTGGGACGCCCTCGGCGAGTCCCCTCCTGCTCGAGGGGGGCTCGGGTCGTTGTATTTTTTGTTTGGTGTGGGAGGGAGGTCGGGAATCGGCGCCGCCGCCGCCGCCGCGTTGGGAATTTGCATGGAAAAGCCTCGGAAGGTGACTGGATTTGGGGTGCGGGGACGGGAAGGGGAGGTGGGAGCAGAGCCCGGAGYGGAGCGGGAGGCGCTGGGGAGATGCTGGAGACGCACAAACGCTCCGCAGGCGGCGGAGGGGCAGCGCAGCGGGGCCGTGCCCGCTCCCACCCTGGCCCGGGCCTCCTCAGGGAAAGCGGCCGCGGATCTCAGGGCACCGGGGGGGCTGCGCCTGTCCCCGCCTCTGTCCCTGTCCCTGTCCCCCGSGGCAGGCCCGGGCTCCGCTTCCCCCGCGCTCTCGGAGCTCTCGGAGCGAGACTAAACTGTGAAAATCGGGATTTTCCCCCTGCCAAGGGGGATCCCGCTCCTTGTCCCAACCTCGCCCAGCCCGGAGCGCCCTGGCCCTGGGCGGGGACACTCAGGGGACACCCTGGCCGTGCTTCCAATGCCTGTCCCGGCTCCTGCTCACTCAGGAGAGCCCGAGGGGCCGAGGGGCCGCGTCCAGAGCCCGCGGGCAGCGGGCCAGAGCTTCCTACTGCACTACATCCCTGAGATGTTCCCCATCCCCAGCCCGGGACAGAGCTTCTCACAGCCCTTCTCAAAGCACTTTAACTTTGTGGACTAACAGATATTTATTATATCGACTGCTCGTTTCTGTCTTGTAGGATTTTATAATATTACAGCAGGCGGGGGCGGATCACAGGAGAGGAAAATTTTAAAAAATCCACCACAACAGCTACCAAAAAACCCCCCCAACCCTTTCAGACCTGTAACCAAAGCGGATGGTTGGAATAAAGAGTGGAAAAAAGCAGGAGAGCGCCGCGGTTCTCACTGGGAATGATGGGGGCTGGGATCTGCCCTGGCCTTTTTCCATATCCTGCTCTCTCCAGCCCCTGTTTTGGGGCTCCTGTTTTGATCCAGCAGCAAATTCCCGCTGGAAATCCCAAAGGAGGGAGCGAGCAGCAGCCCTGGGAAGGGAGGGGTGGGAGCTGCGGCGGGGTTCGTGGTGTGGAGCCATCCCCGCACCTCCTGCCTGGGATGCTCCTCATTTCTGGGAAAAGCGAGCTGGTGGTCGGTGCTGGGAGGACAAAGCGCTGGAGGGAGGCGGGGAACGGGAATTGGGGATTTTGGGAGGTGCTAAAAAAGGCAGGAGCGGCGGCACAAACGCAGGGCCGGCTCGGGGCTCGTCCCGGTCCATTCCCGGCTATTCCCGGTGCTCCTGCCCGCAGGGAAATATTTCGGGATGGGCGAACGAGCTGCAGCTCAGGACTGCGGTGACACACAGCCGGGTGGCGCTGGGGACACGGGGGTGGCGCTGAGGGGACCCGGCGGTCCCCGCTCCTCGCCGGAGGGAGGTTTGGAAGCAGAAAAGCGAAACCTTTCCCTGCCTCCGTCCCTCTTTTGGCACGGAATTCCCGCTGGGCCCGGCGGCGTGCGGGAAGGGAGAGGCAGGAGCCGGGAGCGGGAGATTCCCGAGCCGGGAACGGGAGTTTTGGCAGCTGCGTGGGGTGGGAATGCAGAGGAGCGCAGAGCCCGGGGGGAATTTTTGGGTGCCGCGCACGGACTTATAGAGCTGTTCCCATTCCCATCTCCACCGGTGCGACCCCAAAGCTCCAAAACCCCGGGAAAGAGGCTCGGCAGCAGCGCACGAAGGCGACGCTCAAGAATTCCCAACCAGAATTCCAGTTTGGCCGCTCAAAATCCCTTTCCTTGCCCAAACACCCGGCTGAGGGCGGGGGGCCGAGCACGGCGGGTGACAGCGACACAGGCAGGGYGTCCCCTCGCCGTCACCTCCCCGCCCCCGGGAGCAGCCAGCGCAAACCGCRGAGCTTTTTTTGCCGAAATCCCCGAGGAAAGCGGCGCGGGCCGAGCCCTGCGGGTGTTTTTATCCCGGGACACGCTCCCAGTCYCGCCCGCTGCTTCCTCAAATCCCGAGAGCCAAAGCCCGGGGTTCGTTGTGGGCCGAGGGAGCCGCGATGTCCCCGCGCTGTCACCTCGCTGTCCCCGGGGTTTTTCTGGGATCTGAGCTCGCCCGGGATGCTCCAGCACACGGGCTCCGGTATTCCAGCAGCTTTTCCAGCCTTTTCCCAGCCCAGGCAAAGCGGAGACCTCCCTGCCCCACAGACACCTCTATAGGGACCTGCGGAGGGAAAACCCTATAGAAAACCCTAAACAGCAACAAAACCACCGGGAGCCTTTGGGGTTTTTCCAGGGCCGTTTTTGGGGCTGTTCCACACAACTCAAATAAGGGACCATTTGGGTTTTTTCCCCCAGGGTCATTTTTGGGGCTGTTCTACACAACTCAAACAAAAACCACCAGGAGCTTTTGGGGTTTTTTCCCCAGGGTAATTTTTGGGGCTATTCCACAAAACTCAAACAAAACCCACCAGGAGCATTTGGGGTTTTTTCCAGGGCCATTTTTGGGGYTGTTCTACACAACTAAAACAAAAACCACCGGGAGCATTTGGGTTTTTTCCCCCAGGGTCATTTTTGGGGCTATTCCATACAACTCAAACTAAACCCAC
>JACDOX010000790.1:47103-64769 GCA_014549065.1 Cardinalis cardinalis | reverse complement strand
GAGGGAAGAGATGAGAAACTTGACTCCACCTTTCAGAAGGCTGATTTATTATTTTATGATCTCTATTGTATTAAAAGAAAATGAGATATTAGAACTATACTAAAAGAGCACGGAGACATCAGAAAGCTGGAAAGGAATGAATAATAAAATCCTGGGACTGCTCACAGCCCTGACACATCTGGACCATGATTGGTCATCAAGTAGAAACAATGCACAGGAGACCAATCCAAGATGCCCCTGTTACTAAACCATCTCCAGACCACACTCCACAGCCACCAGATTGTTACTGGTTCCGTTTCTGTTCCTAGGCTTCTCAGGAGAAAAATCCCAGCAAAAGGATTTTCATCAAACACATCAATACCAGGTGATGGCACAGGCAGCATCGGCTGGCCGAGGTCACTGTGCCATCCCTGCCAGCCCAGGTGTCACAGCAAGGAGGAGAGAGTTCACCCTGTGCTCACCCTGCAATACAGAGCAATACAACACAAAACACATATTAACATAAGATGATAACCTTTTTGTATTTTTATTACATGTTGATTTATTGTTACAGGAAACATAAAACAACAAAATCACACAAAAAACAACACTCATCTGCCATTAACAGCCCCTGCACATTACACACAAACTCACCATCACTCCCATCACAACTGCTAAATTACACCCCAGCAATCATTGTCCTCAGGAACGTGGTTCCCGGGAGCCTCCAAAAAATCCTCCTGCCTGACAAAAACCCTGGTCCCTGGATTGTCCACATCAAAACTCCGGCGATGAACGTCGCCTCGCAGACCGACCAGGACCAAGGAAAAAAACCCAGCCGGGGGGGAAAAAAAAAACCCGGGCTGGGGATTTTTTACTCTAAGTTTAAAAAAGAGTTGAAAAACCTGAAAAGCAAAAGTCATACAAGGTTATAAACCTAGAACTCTTCAACACACACACACTTCCTTCAGCTTACACACAAACCCACACTCAATCAGACCTCAACCGCTCTGCTAACCCCCATCACGCATTCGTGCCACTCCTCAGGAACGTGGTTCCCGGGAGCCTCCAAAAAGTCCTCCTGCCTGATGAAAACCCCGGTCCCTGGACGGTCTGTGCCCAAACTTTGGCAATGAACGTCACCTTGCAGACCGACCGGGACCAAGGAAAAAAAAACCCAGCCAGGGAAAAAAAAACTAACCCAGCTGGGGATTTGGATAAAAATGGGGTTAAAGGGTTAAAAATTTGGATAAAATTGGTTAAAATATGGTTTTAAAAAAGTAAAAATAGTGATAAAAATGGGAAATTGGGGAAATATGTAGGGATAAAAACCGGGACTAAAAGGAGTTAAAATAGGGATAAAAATGGGTTAAATGTGAGTTTAAAATGACCCAAAATCTCCTGAAAATCTACCCAAAATCACCCCAAATCAYCCCTAAATCCCCTAAAATCACCCTAAATCTCCTTAAAGGTCCTGGAATCCCTGGGGGGCCCAGGGGGACCCAAAAATCCCCTGAAAAATCCCCAAAGAAATTCCCAAAATCACCCAATTCCTCCCTAAAATCACCCCCAAAATTCCCTCTTTTCCCTTTTTCTTTTCTGTAATTTCCTCATTTTTCATCTCTCTCATTTTTCCTGGTTTTACCTTTATTATTCTCTTTTTCTCTTTCTCTCTSTCTTTCATTTATCCCCTTTCTCTTTTTCTCTTTTTTTTTCTTCTGTATTTTCCTGTATTTTTCTTTTTATTTTCATTTCTCTCTCCTTTTCTCATCTTTTTCTCTCTTGGTCATTTCCAGTAATCCCTTGACCATTCCCAGTTGTCCCGGGAGTCCCCTCTTGGTCATTCCCGAGGGTCTTGGGTGTCCCCAGGCCCCACTCTCCATAAATCCATGGATCCTGGGGCTCCAGACCTTTTGAAGAGGAATTCTTGGGATCTGGAGGTGAATCCGAAACCCCTCAAATCCCAACCTGAGTCCCCCAGGTTTTGGGAACCCAGAAAACCCTAATCCCAATCCCAAAGTTACCCCATTCCCATGGAATCAGGACCCGCAAAAAACCCAAAAGCCAAAAAGAAAAACCCTGGAAAAATCCCCAAATTCCCAACCTGAGCCCCACCCTGGTTTTGAAAACTGGGAAAATCCCAATCCCAAAGTTTCACCATTCCGATGGAATCAGGACCTGGAAAAACCAAAAAAGCCAAAAAACCCAGAAAAAACCCCCCACCTTCCCCCCAAAATTCCCAATCTTTTCCAACCAAGCACAACTTCTGGAATTTAAAGCAGACAGATTTCTTTATCTTTAATATGAAAATCAGGAATTAAAAAATTCCAAGGGAATCCCGAGGGATCCCAGTTGGAGCCTCCGGGGTCAAACGTGGGATTGGGGCAGTCCTGGGCCAAAATTCCCAAGAATTCTGGCCTGTGCCCATCCCCCACCTCACCCGGAGACTCCGATAATTTACAGAAATAAATACAGGGAATAAAATCCCAAAATCGTGGGAGTTTCAACAATAATCACTTGGGGGGGAAAACATGGAATTCTGCGGAAAAAGCAGGGAATTACATGGGAAAAACACAGGATTCAGCAGGAAAGACATGGAATTTTTAGGGTTGGGAGAGCATTTTCCAAGTCCAAGGGTGGTGTTGGAGGTCGAAGGTGTGGTGGCTCCCAGCTTTTTGGAATCTTTCTTCAGGAAGAATGCAGAATCCAAGATTTTGATTTGGAAATTCCCAAAAAAAAAGGTGAAATCCYGAATCTGGTTGGGAAAAACCTCTGGAATCCACACGGGAATGGGGAGAGCTGAAAAATCGCTGGGAAAAGGAGGAAAATTCCCGATTCCAACCTGGAATCGTGCCCCGGGCGATCCCAAACCTCTTCCCTTGGGAAGGGCTCTGAGTCCAGCTGGGAATTCCGGTCATTCTGAAGGGGAAGGATCTGGCTGGTCCCAGACCCCAAAATTCAGGTTTCCACCACTCGGATCAGGGGCAGTGGCTTCGGACCTGGGAGGTGTTTGCTGGGAAAAGGGGAAAAAAAAATAAAAGGAATTTTCAGTAGGAAAAAACAGGGAAAAGGGTTTCGGGGAGATCTGGATTCCTAAAATTTCCTGTGGGAGGGATTTGGGATCTGCTGCAGACGTGGAAGAATTATGGAAGATTTCAATTATCCCCGAATCTGGAAGAGCATCCCAAAATTCCAAAAGTTGGTCCCTAAATCCAGAAGAGAATCCCAAAATCCAACAGTTCATCACAAAATCCCAAAGAGAATTCCCTAAATCCAGACGGCACTTCCAAAAACTGCAGCCCCAAATCCAAAAGTTCACTGCCTAATGCAAGGAGAATCCCCAAATCCAGAAGACATCCTGGAGTTCCCAACCTGAATCCCACCATTCTCAACACTGATCCTGAATTCCTGCCGCACCTGCTGACGTATTCCGACTTGGAGCGCGCGCGGGCACTGCTCCCGTCCCGGCTCACTTGTTTCTCGATCAGGTGCTCGATCCGGTCATGCATCTCCAGATTCTGGGGAAAAAAAACCCAGGATTTGGGATCTGGAAAGGATTTTCCAACCCTGGAGAGCTGCCTTGGGATGGTCCCTCAGTGCCTGGAATGGGAATTTCTGGGATTTGGGGTAATTTGGAGCATAGGAATACGACTGGGGAGTTCCTGAGTTATTTGGGAAGGTTTGTCCCAGGAAAAATAAGGATCGGGGAAATCTTCCATCTCAAAATCTTCAGTCTCACTGTTGGATTAGGAATTTCCCAGGAATTTCCCAAATCCTGCCAGAAATGGTCAGGCTCAGGTTGGGAATTTGGGGTTTTTTCCAGCTTTTTTTTTTTGGTGGTGTGGGACTTTCTAGGTCTTGATTCCCTCCCACCTTTTTCTCCCCTTTTCCTCCCTTTTTCCTCCCTTTTTCCTGCTTTTCCCACCTTTTTCCTGCTTTTCCCCCATTCCCAGTTCCCCAACCACCCCCACAAGGAGCCCAACCCCAATCCCTACATTCCCAGCCCCGATCCTGACATTCCAAAAAGATCCAAGCTCAGATCCAGCCCCCAGAGTTCCGGGCCCCACCTCTGCTTCCAGGTAGGAAACTCTTTCCTTCAGCTCCTGGATCGCCGCGTCCTTGGCCTGGATCACGCTCTTGGAATTCTGCAGCTGCAACCCGGACATTTCCAAGGGATTGGCAATTCCCGGGTTTTTCCTGGGTTTTTCCCTGTTTTTTCCCAGGATGTTTTCCTGGTTTTTCCAAGATTTTCCCCAGATTTTTTAATTGATTTTGCCTGGACCCTGGTTTTTCCTGGGTTTTTTCCCAGCTTTTCACAGATTTTCCCCCAGTTTTCCCCAGATTTTTCCATGTTTTTTCCTGGGTTTTTTCAAAGGATTTTCCGCCTTTTTTTTCTGGATTTTTCCCAAGCTTTTTCCCAGGTTCTTTCTCAGATTTTTTCCTAGATTTTCCTAGAGTTTTCCTGGCTTTTCCTCTGGTTTTCCCGTTTTTTCCCCCCTTTTCTGGGAATTTTTCCCCAGAGTTTCCCCCGTTTTTTCCCTGGATTTTCCAAGGTTTTTCCCAGTTTTCCCATCACCTGCTCGATCATCTGGCGGACTTTGCGCTGCTGGCTCTTGAGCATGTCATCCAGGTGATGGATTTTCTCCCGGAGCCCCGCGACCTCCTTCTCCAGCTGGGATGAGCTGAGAAAATATCGKGAAAAATCTCCAGGAACAGTCTCCAAAAAATCTGGGAATGCCCACATCAAAAGAAATCCATGATTCCTCCTCCAAAAACAGCCTGGGAATGGTCACATCCAAAAAAAATCGGGAGTGTTCAGCTAAAAAAACTGAGATTGCTCACAGCAGAAAAACCTGGGAATGCTCATCCCCCCCCAAAAAAAAAGGGAATGTTCACAGCCATAAAACTCTGGAATTCCCACTCAAAAAAAAAAAAAGAGAATGTCCACCACAGAAAAACCAGGAATGCTCACCCCAAAAAAACCCTGGGAATGCCTGTCCCAAAAAATGTGGGAATGCCCAGCCCCGCAAAAAACTGGGAATGCTCATCCGAAAAGACCCTCAAATGTCGGGAACAAGCCGGGATATCAGGAATTGGGCATTCCTGGGATTTTCTCATTCCCAGGATTCTCCCATTCCCGCAATTCCCATTCCCAGGTTCCGAGACTCCYGGAACTCCCATTCCTGGATTCCCACACTCCCGGAATTCCCATTCTCGGATTCCCACCGCTCCTGCTGCGCCGCTCTCTCCCCTTCCGCCTTCTGGAGCCGCTCCAGCTCCGCCTGTCCCAACTCCATCCGCGCTAGCAGATCCCGGTGATCCTGCGGATTGGGGAACGGGATACAGGATAACGGGATAATAATGGGATAATGGGATACAGGGATAATGGGATAGCAGGAAACCAGGAATGGGTCAGGATATCAGGAATGGGGTGGGATATCAGGAATGGCCTCCGACTCATCCCGATCCCAAATCCACTCACTCCAGCGCTGGTTCCTGATCCCAAACCTTCCGATCCCAATCCCGAATCACCTTTTCCATGCTTGCCAGGAGCCTCTGGAGCTGCCCCACCTCTGTCTCCGCTCGGCTGCGGGCAGAATCTGCCCGCTCCGCATCCTCCTGGCACCGCAGCAGCGCCCTCTGCAATGGGAAATCCGGGAATTCTGGGAATTCCAGCTCTCCCAGGATCCCAGGACACATTCCAGGACTTTCCTTGGCAGGAGGATTTTCGTGGAGATCCCTCAAAAAACCCCAGCATCTCCTCTAAAATTCCAAAATCTGGACAAAATTTCCCCTAAAACTCCAGAATTTTGGCAAAATTCTCCTTCAAGATTGCTGAATTTGGGTGAAATTCTGGGTTTTTGGGAATTCCATGCTCACCTCGAGGCTGCTCCGCTCCAGCTGGTGCCGCTTTTCCGCCTCCTGGAGCCTCCACAGGAGCCGCGGGGCCTTGGGGTCCTCCTGCGGGAACGACCCCAAAAGGCCCCAGTGTCCCCCATACATCCCAAAACTCCCAAATTTTGTGTTTTCCGAGAGCTCAAAAATTCCCCAAATTTTGCCTTTCCAAGATGTCAAAAATTCCCACATTTTTGAGTCTTTCCAGAGGTCAAGAATCCCAAATTTTTAATTTTCCAAGAGCTCAAAAATTCACAAAATTTGGGATTTTTAGCTAAAAACCAAACCTCCCAAATCCCAATTAAAACTTGGAATTTCAGGACTCAAAATGTGGTGGAAAACACCAAAAATTCCCAAATTAATCCCAACTATTCCCCATTTTTGGGTGGAAAACAGGTTTCTTAAATGTTTTCACCCCGACCCAAATCCTGTCCTGGAAAATTCCAGAATTTTTTTCTGTTCCCTACCGGATTATCCTGGGAATTTCCCCAGCAGGAGCAGCTCTGGTTCTGCTTCTCCAGCACCACCTGGAATCCGGGGAAAAAAGGGAGAAAATTGGGATTTATCGCAATTTTTTTTAATTTACAATTCTCTTTTACCAAATTTCAATGGATGTATTCCCAATTTAAATCCATTTATTCCTAAATTTCTATGGATTTATTCCCATTTTTCCCCCTTTATTTTATTTCCTTGACCTGCTCCTACTTCCCAATTTGGGGCAAAATTTGGGAATTTTGGCAAAATAGCAGCTCCAAAATTCCAGGATCATCCTTGGGAGCTGTGAAATCCCTCCAGAAAATCCCAAACTTTACGTTTTTCACCAAAAAATGGTATTTTCCTGTTTTCCCTACCAAAAATTGGAAATTTTCCCTTTCACCACCCCAAAAATGGGAATTCCTCCCTTTTTCCCTGAAAAAAATGGGAATTTCCCCTTTTCCCACCGGAATAATTTGGATTATCCCCTTTTTTCCACCCAAAATCCCTCTGGAATGGTTTTTCCAGGGGAAAATTGCACTTTTTTTTTGTTTTGTAATTCCCTAATTTTTTACCTCTGAGCTCTCCTGGAATTCCTGAAATTCCCGGAATTCCAAAAATTCCGTCCGGGTCTGGAGTTTGGTGCTCAAATCTTCACGAAGTTTTTTGAGGGCACTCCCGGCCTGGGAAAAAAAAAGGGAAAAGTTGGGGTTTTCTCGGGATGTGGGAATTTCCAGGGAATTGGGAGGGCAGAAAAAAGGTTAAAAAATCCAAGTAAAAATGGGGAAAAATCCAATGAAAGGAAAATAAATGAAAATAAAATTTGGAAATCTGGGGAACTTTTTGGGAATTTTGGGATAATTCAGGGACAATTTGGGGGAATTTTGCAGGAATTTCAGGGGAATTCTCAGGGACTTTTGTGAGAAAATCAGGGAATTTTACAGGAATTTGTGGGAATTTTGCAGAATTTTCAGGGAATTTTGGGAATCTCACCTCCTGGATGTGCCGGACTTCACTCTTGAGTTGTGTCACCGGCTCCTCGTGGTCGGCACGAGCCTTGAGGTAAACCTGGAATGGGAACAGGAATGAAACGGGACTGGGAACATCCCAAATCCCTCCGGGAATTCCAACAGATCCAGAGGGGTCGGGGCAAGGCTTCCCAAAATTTCCCGGAATTTTTTGTCCCTGAATATTCCYGTTACATTTTAATTTTCCAGGGTTTGTTTTGGGAAGGGTTTCCCCACCTGTGTTGTTCCCAAGGAGTGGAATTCCCTGAAATTCCACCTGGAGTCCCTCAAACCCACACTAAATAAAAAAAAAATCCACGTTTTATCCCTATAATTTCACACGGAAATTCCAGGATTTGGGGCACCTTGATGATCTCCTCGTCGCCGTCCTTGGATTTGACGCACTCCGAGGCCAAGGAATTCCCGTCGGATCTCTTGGCCACCATGGCAAAGGCTCTGCCCACCGGCTTTGGGGAAAAATGCGGCAATTTCAGGCATAAAATTCCCAGGAAATGCCCAGAATTGGGATCTGCCACCCTCAGGGTAGTGGCCAGGTGGGAATTGTCCCGAAAATCCCGGATTTGGAGGGAAAATTCCAGGATTTTCATGGAAAAATCCAGGATTTTCAGCTGTTTCCTGCTACGGATAAATCTGGGAAAACCATGATCCCATTCTCTCTCCCAAAATGATCTTAAAAATCCTGGATTTTACCACAAAAGCCAAGACTTCCCCCAAAATCCAGAATTTTCATCCCCAAAATCCCAGAATTATCCCAAATTCCCATTTTCCTCTCCCAAATTCCTGGTTTTACCCCCCGAACTCCCAAATTTTCCCCCAGGACCCCAATTTACCCCCAAAATTTCCAGATTTTCCCCCAAATTCCCAGAAAAATCCCAAATTTCACTTTCTCCCCCCAAAGTCCTGAATTTCCTCCCAGAATTCCCCCCAAAATTCCCCTTTTCCCCAAAAACTTCCCATTTTCCTCCCAAAACCCATAGTTTTCCCCAAAATTCCCAGAATTTCCCCCCAAAATTCCCATAAAAATCCCAGCTTCCCCATTCCCCCCCAATCCTGAATTTTCACCACAATTCCCCAAGAAATTACCAGAATTATTCCGAAACTCACACTTTTTCTCCCCAAAATTCCCCTTTCCCCCCCCCCCCAAATAACCAAATTTTCCCCCCAAATTCTCGTTTCTCCCTGAAATTCCCAAATTCCCCCCCCACCCCGTTTCCGCTTTTTCCGCACCTTCTGTTTGGGCCGGGGCTCCCCGGGGGGGTCTCCGGACAGGCGCAGCCTCAGCACCGGCCCGGGCTCCTAAGGGTTAAACCCGGTTCAAAATCGGGGCTAAAAATCAGCATTTTGGGCAAATGGATAGCCCAGGATAAATTGGGAAGAAATCGAGTAAAAATCCGGTAAAAATTTGGGATAAATCCAGAAAGAATCTGGGATAAACTGGGAAGAAATCCAGGATAAATTTGGGATAAATCCGGGAAAAATCTGGGAAAAATCCCACCCTTCCCGGTTTCTCCGCTGGGATTGGGAATGAGAAAGGGAAGGAAAAGCGACACTGGATCCGGATTTTTGGGGGGGGGGGGGGGGGGCACGGGGATGGTAATTTTCCAAAAATTCCAGGACTCACCTCCGGATTCCAGGCAGATTTGGGACCCCCTCCAGAATCTTCCAGGCATCCGGGGGAGTTTTCAGGGCTGGGAAATTCTGGGAATTCTGTGGGGCGCCTCATGCTCAGCTCCTGCTGGTAAAAGTCTGCCCTGAACTGGAAAATTCCCAAATTTTCATTCCCAAGGAGTTTTCCAGCCCAACCCCAGGGAGACTTTTTGGGGGAATTCACTGGGAATGGGAATTTTGCGAATCGCAAAACTCCTGGGATGGGGAATCCCAAAATCCCAACTCCATCCCAGAATTCCCAAGGCAAGTTTTCCCATTTTTCCAAGGTTTTTTCCATCATTCCAAACGATTTTTTGGGAAAAGCTTGGAAGGATGGGGAGGGAACTCCAAAAATCCTGGAATGGGGAATCCCAAAAATTCCATGAGTGGAGATCCCAAAGAAACCCCGGGAATTTGGGAATTCCCAGCGATCCCAAACTGCTCCTTAAAAGGCTGGGAATGAGGAATTTTCCTCTGGAAAACTGGGAAAAGCAGCCTGGAATCCCGGGAAAAATCCCAGAGTTCCCCAAATCAATAAAAAAACCTGGGATTCTTGGGATTTGAGACACAAAATTGCTAAATTCCCTGGGATTTGGGGCGGGGTTGGATTTTTGGGAATGCACCAGCCCCGCCCCAAGGCCCGGCTGGGAAAAGCGGGAAAAAAACCCGGGAAAAAAATCTGGGAAAACTCCTCAAATCCCAGCTGGAAAATTCCAGGATGGCCCCGCCCCCTGGGGTTCGGAATTCCCAAAACAATCGTGATTTCGGGAGAGGATTTTGGGGAGAGATTCCCGGGAATTCCATGGGAAAATGGAGCCGGGAAGATCCCGAAAATCCCGGATGGGTTTGGGGTTGGAACGTGGGAAAAAGGGATTTAGGATCGCCCAAAAAATCATCCCGGTAATTCCGAGAATGACAAAAAGGAGGGACCCGGGAATTTTGGGAAGGGGTCCCGGGTATTTTAGGGAAAGGATCCCGAGGGAATTGTGGGAAGGATTTGGGAATTTTGGGAGGAGTCCCGGAAATTCCAAGGGGGTTTGGGATCCCCCAAAAGTCGTTCCAGGAGGGGGAAAAAATCCCAGGAATTCCGGGAATGAGGAAAACGAGGGACCCAGGAATTTTCGGGAGGGGTCCCGGGGATTTTAGAGAAGGGATTCGAGAATTTTGGGAAGGATTTGGGAATTTTGGGAATGAGGTCCCAGGAATTCCAAAGGGATTTGGGATCCCCCAAACTCCTCCCAGGAGGGCGGGAAGAGCCCGAGAGTTCCGGGAGTGAGGAAAGGAGAGGCCCGGCAATTTTGGGAAGGGGATCCAGGAATTTCGGGAAAGGGTCCCGAAGTTTTTAGGGAAGAGATCCAGGAATTTTGGGAAGGATCCAGGAATTTGGGGTGGGATCCTGGGAACGCCAAAGGGATCCCAAAACAGGGGAAAAAATCCCGGGAGTTCCGGGAAGAGCGAAAGGAAAGGAATTTTCTCCGGGATTTTTGCGGAAGATCCAGGAACTTTTTGGGGATGCCGCAGGAATTGGGGGGGGGATTTTTGGAGCAGGATTCGGGAATGCGGGGAAGGGTCCCGGGGGGGGTCCTTACCGGGGATTCCGGGAGCGCGGCCCAGCCCGGGAGTCCGTTCATGGCCCCGCCGCCACTTCCGCCTCACCTGAGCCAGGTGGCCACGCCCACGASGGCCACGCCCCCAGGGTTTGGCTGTTGTTCGGGTGTTTAGCCACGCCCCCTCTGGGTCCTGCCCATGTTTGGGCACGGCTAAATTTGGTAATGAGGCAATGTGGGCACGCCCACAACGTGGCGGCCACGCCCACAAGGGGGAAGTTGGGAGAATTGGGAAAAAATGGGGAGAATTGGGAAAAAAGGGGGGAAAAGCTGCTGGGAAAGTTGGGATAGAATTGAGGGAAAGTCGTGATAAAAGTGGGCAAAAAATGGGGGAAACTGGGATAAAACTGGGGGGAAACTGGGGCAAAGCTTTGCCAAGCCGTGCCCAAGGTGACCCGAGCCGTGCCTGGCTGTGCCAGTGTCACACCCGGGTGTGCCCAAGCCGTGCCAATGTCACACCCGCGTGTCCCCAGCGGTGCCAAAGCCCCGCCCTGGCCGTGCCCTGCCAAGGCCGGAGCCGTGCCAAGCCCGGCCCGGGCGTGTCCCCAAAGCCGTGCCAGGCCACCCCAGAGCCGTGCCAGGCGCTGTCCCCACCCCCCGGTGCCACCGCGGTGTCCTCCGGGCGTGTTCCCCAGCTGGGGACACCTTGGGGACATCCCCGGGGACATCCCCGGCGACGGTGGCACAGCGGAATCCCAGGCAATCCCGGGAAATTTCAGGGAATTCCAGAAAACCGCGGAGATCGGGAATTCCCGGGAAATTTCAGAGATTGGGAATTCCGGCCGCGCTGTCTCCGGGATGTCCCCAAGGCTCGGGGGAAACTGAGGCACGGAGGGGTGGGGACAGCGCGGAACCGGTCGGGCCGGTCCGGGGGCACCTCCGAGGGCACCGGGCACGGCCCTTCCGGGGTGGGGACACCGGGGAACAGCAGGGGACAGGAGGGGACACCAGGGGACAGCCGTGGCACCTGCCGGGGCTGGCACGGCCCTCCCCGCGTGGTGGCCACAGGGGATACCAGAGGTGGCACCTGCAGGGGACACCAGGGGACACAGAGGAACAGAGGTGGCAGCGGTGGCGCCTCCCTGGGCGGTGACCACACGGTGACCGCAGGGGACAGGGGTGGCACCTGCTGGGGACACGCCGGTGCCACCTGCGTGGGCACGGCCCTTCCGGGGTGGGGACAGCAGGGGACAGCGGTGGCACCTGCGGGGACAGCGGGCGGGGCCCTTCCGGGGCGGCGGCGCAGGGGACACGGCCGGAGGTGGCCGCAGGGGACAGGGCTGGCTCCAGGACCACCCGCTGGGGACATCCCGGTGTCACCTGTGGGGGTGGTGGCACAGGGACACCGGGGGACATCGGGGGACAGAGGTGGCACCTGAAAATTCCTGAGATTTCCCACCCAGAATTCCTGAAAATTCCTGAACGTTCCCACCTAGAATTCCCCAAAATTCCAGACCCTGCTGCCCTTAAACCGCTGGATTTTATTCCAAACATCTTCGGGAGCGAGTGGGAATAAAAATTCTTGGAATGGGGAAATCCCGGGGTTCCTCCAAAGTGTCCTCAGGAGATGGGAAATCCCTGAAAATCCCCGGAAATTCTGGGAAATCCCTGGAAATCCCAGGATTCCCACAGGGGTCCCGGCTGGTTTTCCTTCATGTCCTCGCTTTGGGAATTTTTTCCTATGGAGCAGTCGCAGCCCGGGGCTGATCCCAGCCGGAATTCCAGGGCTGACCCCAGGGCTGATCCCGGACTCGATCCCAGCTCCGGAATTCCCGGGAATCAGCAGGAGGGGGCTGATCCCAGGGATGAGCCCGGACCCGGATGGCACCGATCCTGGAACCGATCCTCCGGCCTTGATGATGACGATGATGATGATGACGACGATGATGATGATGATGATGATGACGATGACTCCGGCATTCCCGGCATTCCCGACATTCCCTCCCAGGCTCAGCAGGAGCTGGCCTGCAGGTTGGCCTCGCTCAGGAGGGAGGCGATGGCTGCGGATCCGAACTCCTCATCCGAGCTCAGCCGCTCCTCCTGCAGCGCCGAGTCCACGGCGCGGCGCCTGCGGGGGAAAATTCCAGCCTTTTCCATGGAATTCCCAGCCACTTCCATGGAATTTCCAGCCTCTCCCATGGAATTCCCAGCCTTTTCCAAACCAGAATTCCCTTATCAGGCCTCCTTTTCCATGGATTTAGATCCCATCAATTTAGGACTTTTTCCTTGGGATTTGGGGTTTTCCCATGGGTTTAGGGACCTTTCCATGGGTTTAGGGACCTTTCCCATGGATTCTGGAATTTTCCAGCTGGGAATTCCTTACCAGGCCTCCTTTTCCATGGATTTCAGACGCCGCTGGAGCTGCTCGTTGAGCTCCTGCTGCTCCTCCAGCTCGCGCTGGGATTTTTTCCGGGCGTTTTCCAAGCGCTCGATTTCCTCCTCGGATTCGTCCACCTGGCGCTTCAGGGCCTTCACTCGCAGGCTCAGCTGGGAATTCCCAGGACTCAGGGTCAGATTTGGGATTTGGGAATTGTGGGAGAATCCTGGGGTGCCTGGCCTGGCCCTGGCCTCGGGACTTTAAGGATTTTAGAGCTTTTTTAGGGATTTTAAAGGAATTTTTAAGGATTGTTGGGGGTTTTTTTCCATCCCAAATCACTCCAGGAATTCCTTGGTTGGGATTTTAGGGATTTTCAGGATCCAAGCTCTGTTTTTTCCATGGATTCCCCACCCCTGAGATGGTGGGAATGTCCCTGGCCTCAGATTTTTATGGAAATTTTAAGGATCTTTGGGATCTTTACCAGCCCAAACCATTTCAGGATTCCCTGTCATGGCTCAGATGGGATTTTCGGGATAAATCCTGGATCCTAGCCCAGGTTTTTCCATGGAATTCCAGCCCCACCTGGTCCCTTTGGTTGCTACTGCTCTGCCGCTCCTCATCCAGCTGCAGCGACAATTCCTTGATTTTCCGCTCCAGCTTCCGGTTGGATGAGAGCAGGACGCTCTTCTCCCTGTGGAAAAATGGGAATTCCATGGATTCCCCACCCTTTGCAGCGTCCTGGGAGTGGGATTTCTATGGATATTTATGGAATTTTAAGGAATTTCAGGGATGTTAAGGGATTTTTAAGGAATTTTTAAGCAATTTTCAGGAACTGGTAAGGAATTTTCAAGGATTTTTTGGAGGGATTTTTAAGGGATTTGGGATTATGGAAAAATTTGGGAATTGGGATTTGAGATTTGGGAATTGGGAAATGGGGTTTGGGATTATGGAAAATGTGGGAATTGGGATTGGAAAAATTTAGATTTGGGATTTGGGATCGGGCACCTCTCCTCGGCCTGGAGCTGCTCCCGGAGCTCTTCCAGCTGCGATTCCAGCTGGGAATTCCGGCTGTTCCCGGGTCGCTGCTGCCCCTCGGAAGCGGCCAGCCGGTTCTTCAGCTCCTTGTTCTGGGAAAAATTCCCAAAAATCCCCCTGATCCCAGGGCTCTTCCCAGTTTTGCTAAGTTTCCCAATGGGGATGAATTCTGGGAATTCTTTGCAGGATTCCAGGAGTCGGGAGGGTGGGGAAAAGTGGGAATTCTGGGACTTGTCTGTGGGGAAAAGTGGGAATTCTTCACAGGAAAAGTGGGAATTCTGTTGGAATACTGCAAGAAAAACACCCTGGCAGAGGGCAGAGAACCCCAGAAACTGGGACTGGGAATAAAAGGAAAAGCAGGAGAAGCTGGAAAAAACAGGAAAAAAAAACAGAAAAAGCAGGAAAAAACTGGGAAAACTCTTTGGAATCATGACCCCATTCCCAAGGATTCTTTTTCCAGAATTCCTTATGAAATCTGGGTTCTCCCATGGCCATTCCCACCAGGATTCGAGGCTGGATCCAGGGATTTTTCCTGGGATTCTTCCAGGATTTTCCTGGGAATTTTTCCAGGATTTTCCGGGGATTTCCCGCACCTGGCGCTCCAGGGAGGATTTGTCACATTCCAGGTCCTGGCGGCTCGAACGTTCCTGGAGCAGCTCTGCCCGCAGCTGCTCGATCTGAGAATAAAACCAGAAAAATCCACTAATTTCCAGGATGTTCAATGGATTTCCATGGATTTTCCCATGGATTTCAGGAATGGGATCAGCGGATGCGCTGGGATTCTCCAGGAATTGTGGGAAAAGGATCCCTGGGATTATTCCCAGCTGGAAAAATGTGAAAAATTCCCATTTTATGCCCCATTTATGCCTTGGAATTTTTGCAGAAAAAGGAGGGCATAAAGTTTGGGAAAAGCCCAGAATCCATTGGGATTTAATTCCCACCCAAACACCAAAAATTGGGAATTCTTTATCCCTTTTCCCAACCTCTTTAAATCCCCATTCCCACCCCAACTAACAATTCCCAGTTGGAATTTTCAGATGGGTCCTTGAAGGCGGGGGGGTGGGGGTGAGGGGGGCGGGTTGGAATTCCGAGAGAATGCAATTTTTGCCAAGATGAGAATTCCCAAAATTCCCTGGATTTTACCTGATCCCGGCTCCGGGTCACCCTCTCGCTCAGCAGCTCCACCGAGCTCCGCTCCTCGTCCAGCTCCAATTCCAGACGTTTGGATTTTTCCTGATGGGAATTTGGGATGGAATTTCTGGGGAATTTTCTGGGAATTTTGGAGAAAATTTTGGGGGAATTTTTGGGCARATTTCTGGAAATTCTTTAGGAATTTTCCATTATTTTTAGGAGAAATTTTCTGGGAGTGATATTGGAAATTTTTTTCCATTTCTAGGATAATTTACCAGGATTTTTTTTTTTCAGGAATCCCCACCTCCAGCGCCTTGGAATGCCGAGCTCGCTCCTCCTGGGATCGCTTCCGATTTTCCAGGTCCTGCTCCAGCTCCTGGAGCCTCTGCAGCAGCAGCTCCTTGTCCAGCAGGATCCGATCCCGCTCTTCCCGGTTTTCCTGGATTGTCTCCTTCAGCCGGGCAACCTGCCGGAAAAACCCCAAAATTCCCCAAACTCCCAGATGGATTTTCCCAAAAAATCCACAGAATTCCTGGAAAACTCAGCTCCGATTCCCAACAAACCTCGTCCTGGAGCTTCCCAAGGTTCTGTTGGAATTTTTCTGCCTCAGCCTCGCGGTCTTGGGCGATTTTTTGGGAATCTGTGAGTTCCCGCCGGGATTTTTCCTGGAATTCTTCCAGTTGAGATTGGAGCGAGGCCAGGGAGCTCTGGGATTCCGCCATCATCTGCTCCAGCTGGAAAACAGGAATTTTGAGATTGGGAATTTTGTGGGATGGTGCCAAAACTGGGATCTGGGTGGAAATTTTTGGGGGTGGAAATCCCAGCATTCCATGAAAAAAGCTGAAAATTCCATGGAAAACCCCCAGAATTCAATGAAAAAAAACCCCAAATTCCCCCCAGAATCCTCAAAAAACCTCCACCCAAAATGCCACAAAAACCCTCTGAAATTCAGTGAAAAACCCCTGAAATTCCATGAAAATCCCTGGAATCTTTTCACACACCTCCTGACTGAGCCGATCTCACCGGAGCCGATCCCAAATCCCGCAGGGAAACCCCACAATTGCAGGAAAGAACCCCTCCAAAAAAACCCCAATAATTCACAAAAAAACCCCCAAATCCCACGAAAGCCGCCGGAATTCCGGGAATTCCTGCACCTCCTGGCTGAGCTGATCCCGCCGGCGCCGCTCCTCGCTCAGGGCCGATCCCAAATCCCGCAGCTCCCGCTGGGATCGCTCCAGGCGCAATCCCAGATCCCGCTCCCGCTCTGCACCTGATCCCAGCGACTCGGCCAGTGCCGCGCGCTCCGCCTGCCACAGATACCGCTGGATTTTGGGGATCTTTTGGGGGTTTGGGGGATTTTGGGATGATTTAGGGGGTTTTGGGGATTTTTGGGGGAGGTTTGGGTGGGGTTTTTTTTGGTTTTTGGGGCATTTTTTGTGATTTTTTGGGAATTCCCAGCACCTCCAGTTTGGGTTTTTGGGAATTCCCAGCCCCCCCCAGTTTGGGTTTTTGGGAATTCCCAGCACCTCCAGTTCAGCCACTTTCTCTCGGAGCCGTTCCCAGTTTTCCTGCTGTTCCTGGGATTCCTCCAACCGTGATTCCAGAACTTTCTGCGCTTCCACCGACGCTTCCAGTGCTGATTCCAGGGAAATCTGGGCCTTGGGGGATCCAGGGGGTATTTTGGGGATTTTTTTTTAAATTTTGGGGGATTCTTGAGGAATTTTATTTTGAAGGCTTTGGGGGGGATTTTGTAGGAATTCTTTTTATTTTTTTGGGACAGTTTTGGCTGAGCCCACAATGAGCAAATCTGGGACCCCAAATTCTGAAAAAGTCCCAAAAATTTCCAAACAATTTCCAATTCCTGGGATTCCTCCCCTTACCTGAGCAGCCTCGTCCCGCTCCCCCCGGAGCTTTTCCAGATCCTTCTGGGCCTGCTCCAGCTCCTGAGAAAAATCCCAAATTTTAGGGAAAAAATAGTGGATTTTTGGGGAAAAATCCCGAATACTGGGGGGAAAAAAACCCAAATTTAAGCCAAAAAAAGTCACAAATCTGGGGGGGAAAATCCTGAATTTTTGGATAAAACTTCCCGGATTTCTCACACCTGTCGGAGCTTTTCCATCTCCTGGGGGTTGCTCCGGGCTCGATCCCGATCCTCCCGCGCCGCTTGGAATCGCTCCCGGAGCTCCCGGAGCTCTTCCTCCAACTCCTCCCGCTCCAGCCGCACCTGCAGCAGCCTGGAAAATCCCAACAATTCCCAACATTCCAACATTCCCTCCATCCCAAAATCCCCGACCCTGATTTGTTGGGATTTGGAGTGGAAAATCCTGGAAAATCATGAAAATCCTGGAAAATCTCGGAAAATCCCAGAAAATCCCAAATTTCAGATCACTCCAGGCTCTGGGACTCACTCCTGCTTGGAATTCCGGAGCTCCTCTTTGTTTTTCTGGAACATTTGCTGCCACTGCTCTGTCTCCTCYGCGCTCTCCTCCAGCTCCCGACGCAGATTCCGGAGCTGCATTCCCAAATTTTCCCGTTCCTGCTCCAGGCTGGATT
>JACDOX010000790.1:8945-42548 GCA_014549065.1 Cardinalis cardinalis | reverse complement strand
TTTTCCCCATTTCTTATCCGCCTTTCCCCCTTTTCTCCTCGTTTTTTCCTGTTTTTTCTCCGATTTCCCTCTTTTTTTCCCCGGCGTTCCCCATTTCCTCCCTTTTTTCACTTGTCTTCCCCTTTCCCTCCCCTCTTTTTTCCCGTTTCCCCTGATGTTCCCGGGATTTTTCCCAGTTTTTTTCCCGGTTTTTCGGACGTGCCGTGACATTTTGGGAGCAGCGCCAGGACGGAAGCTCCCCCCGCCCTCGATCCCAGAAATCCTCTGGAAACCCCGGGAAAAAAAATCGGGAATTTTGTGACGGAGAAGCCGCGAGCCCGCCCCGAATCGGCCCCAAATCCCGGGATTTTTTYCCGGGAGCAGCCGCGGGCTGGGAAAAAAATCGGAAATTTCGGGTTGGAAAAGCCGCGATTCTACCCCAAATCCCGGGGTTTTTTTAGCGGGAATGACGCGAGGAGCTGCGGAATGACAGGGGGAAGGGGGATTTGGGGATGTTTGTTGGGATTTGGGGATGTTTGTTGGGATTTGGGGATGTTTGTTAAGGATTTGGGGGATGCTTGCTGGGATTTTTTGGGATGTTTGTTGGGATATTGGGGATTTTGGGATGCCAGGATGGGTCTGAAGTGTCAGGAGAATCCCAAAAATCCAAAAAAAATCCCAAAGGGATTGAGCTGAGCGAGGCATGGGAATGGGGAAAAGGATCCCGGGCCAAATCCTGCTGCCCCTCCGGAATCCCCGCAAATCCCTGGAATGGCAGGGGAAGGATCCTGGGAGCGGAATTCCTGAATCCCTAAATTCCCGAATCCCCAAGTCCCCAAATTCTGGCGTCCCTTTGGAATCACCACAAATCCCGGGAATCTCAAAATCCCTGGAATTTCAGGGGAAGGATCCCAGGAGTGKAATCCCCAAATTCCCAAATCCCCAGGATCCAGGAAATCTAGGAAATCCAGGAACCGACCTGAGCAGGGAGCAGCGCCGGCGGAAAATCGGGAATTTTTCCAGGTGGCCAAAGGGCAGCGGGGGCGGGGCCGGGAGCGATCCCGATGGGAACTCGGGGATCTGGGGAAGACCTTTGGAAGGGCCAGGAGGGGTCAGGATCACCGGGAAGGGCTGGGATCCACCACAAACCCTTGGATCCTTCCCCCATCCCAGGATCCGTCCCCAGCCCGGGGATCCATGCTGATTTCTTGGATCCTTCACAGATCTTTGGATCCATCCCAAATCCTTGGACCCATCTCAGAGCCCGGGATCCATCCCAAATTCCCAAATCCATCCCAGATCCCAGGATCCATCCCCAACCCTTGGATCGATCCCAGCTCCATCCTGGAGCAGGTGGAGAATCCATGGGGGGGGGAGGGGGTTGGGAATGTTCCCAGATGGCTCGAGAAAAACCAGGAACGGGGGAGGGTCGGAAAACTGGGAGAGGATTTGGATTTTCCAGAAATTCGGGAGAGGATTGGATATTCCTGAAATGAGGAAATCTGGGACAGGAATTGCTCCTTTGCTCTCCCAGGATTTCCGGGATTTCACTGGAAAACTGAAAGGAAAAAAAATGGGAAAAGGGAATTTTGGGCCTGAAAAATGGGGAAAAAGCAGGAAAATGCAAATTTTGGGGCTGAGAAAAACCAGAATTTTGGGGATTTCCCTGGAAAACCAAAGGGAAAAAAGCAGAAAAAGTAATTTAGGGACTAAAACAACCCCAAAAATGGGAATTTTCCCTGGGAATGGAGTCGTGAAAAATCAGGAGGGGCCATCTCGGCCCCTTTGGAAAGGCAGAATTTTGGGAATTTTCTGGCTGGCCAGGATCCAGGGAAGCACAAAGAGCCTTTGTGGCTCCGACCCAGAAAAAGCCATTTTGTAATTCCCAGAGTGGCCGGAAAATCTGGGAAAAAACCCAAAGCTGGAGTTCCTTTTCCAGTTTTATTTTCCCCTCTTCCTGAAGGAGGAAAAGGGAATTTGGGATTTTGAGAATGGAGAAAGGGAGGGAAAAATCCGGCTGGTCAAGGGTGGGAAAGGAAAGAAAAAAATCCCAAATTTTCCCAAAATATTCCCAAAATTGCTGGGTTGAGATCTTCCCAATACTTAGAATGGTCCCAGTGAAGTTTTCCCAAAATTCTGCTTTGTTTTCCCAAAATTCTGCCCCATTCCCAAGTCCCTGGGGCCCAAATCGAGTTCCAAATAATCCCAAAGAATTCCTGAATTATCCCAAATGAATTATCCCAAATGATCCTAAATGATCATAAATTATCTCACATTACCCCAAATTACTCCAAATTAATTATCCAAAATTACCCCAAACCATCCCAAATTAATTATCCCAAACTATCCCAGGTTTTTTTGCCTCCAGGGCAGAGATTTTTGGATCTCTCCCAAAATTCCACCCTCAGCTCCTCCCCCGGGCGTTGTTTGGGGCCAAAGTCCGGGGATTTGGAGCCGCGCCCAAAAACCGGGAGCGGCTTTTCCGGATTTTCCAGTTTTTCCCGTTTTCCTGGGAACCCGAAACCGGGCAGGGGTGGAGATCGAGGGGGGGGAGAGGGAATTACAGCTGGAAAAATTGGAATTTTCACCCGGAAAAAGGGTCGGGAATGGGATCTTTCCCCTGGGAAAAGGCTTGGGAGAGGGATTTCCATTTGGGATCAGGAATGTTCGGGATTGGGATCATTCCCCAGGAGCTGCTCCCGGGGCTCCCTGCGGAGCTGAATTCCAGGAATTCCAGCCCAGCCCTGGGCAGAGTTCCCAGGTCAACCATCGAGCCCAAATCCTGGGAATCATCAAGCCCAAATCCTGGGAAATCCCACCCCAGCCGCTCCCGGGGCAATCCCGACCCCGCTCCCAGCGCGGGATCGGGTGTCGGTTTCCCGGGAAATCGAACCCTTGGAACCAGAGCCCGCGGGATAAAATTCCCGAGCACGGAGAAGCCTCAGGATAACCGGGAATTATTCCATTCCTTTGGGATAACCGGGAATGATCGTGTTCCTCAGGATAACCGAGAATTGGGAATGATCCTATTCCTTTGGGGCAACCAGGAATGATCCCGTTCCTTTGGGATAACCCGGAATGATCCCGTTCCTTTGGGATAACTGGGAACGATCCCATCCCCTGGGATAACCRGGAATGATCCCATATCCTCCGAATAACCAGGAATGATCCCATTCCTTTAGGATAACCGGGAATGATCCCATTCCTTTGGGATAATCGGGAATGATCCCATTCCTTTGGGATAACCGGGAATGATCCCATTCCCTGGACACCAAAATCCCTGCGGGATTTGGGGTCACTCTGGGCTTGCCCTGAGTTCCATCCCGGATTTCACCCCGAAATTCCTGCCCCGAGGAATTCGCCCCGAGTTCAATCCCACACATTCCCCGCGGGAATTCCCTCCCTGGCCCCAAAAAGCCGCAGGGAAAAGGTGAAACCCCAAATCCTGCCCAGGGAAAGGGAATTCCGATGATCCCAAACCGGTCTGACCAGTCTGGGAATGCCCGGAGCGATCCTAAAAACCCGGAACAAAAAGGAACAAAACCCCTGGATTTGGCATCCCTTGGATTGGGAATCCTCTGGATTTGGGATCCCCTGGATTTGGGAAGAGGCTCCAAAAATCCCCCTGGATTTTTCCCAAAATATTGAAGGGATAAAAGGCAGAAGTTGTGCTGCCCTGAAAGGTCGGGAAGGGATTTCTGAGGGGATGTCACAGGACAGGACCCCAAAAAGGGACACTGGGACCCCACAGAGGGACACTGGGACCCTACAAAGGGACACTGGGACCCCATAAAGGGACACCGGGATCTCAGAAAGGGACACCGGGACCCCTTTCCATAGGGCAGGACCCCATTAAAGGACACCAGGACCCCTTCCTTGGGGACGGGACCCCATAAAGGGACAGCGGGACCCTGTCCCGTGCCCCCAGGCCCCTCTGCGTGTCACCCGGACCCSCTCCAGTGTCACCCGGACCCTGTCCCGCGCCACCAACGCCCTCTGCGCGTCCTCAGGTCCCCTCCCGGTGCCACCAGTGCCCTCTCCCGTGCCTCCACGAGCGTCTCCGGTGTCACCGGCACCTCCTCCGGTGTCACCAGGGCCCTGCCCGGTGGGACAAGACCCTGTCCGGTGCCACCAGCCCCCCCTCTCGTGCCACCAGCGCCCTGTCGGGTGTCCCCAGCGCCCTGTCCGGTGTCACCAAGCCCCCCGCCCAGGGGGCAGGACCCCCTCCCGCGCCACCGGCCCCTGTCCGGTGTCCCCACACCCCTGTCCGGTGTCCCCAGCCCCTGTGCGATGTCCCGAGACCCCTCTGCGATGTTCCCACAGCCCTGTCCGGTGTCCCCAGCCCCTGCCCGGTGTCCCCAGGCGGTGTCCGGTGTCCCCCCACCCCCCCGACTCACCGCCCGCTCCCGCCGCAGCCACCGCAACCTGTTACCTTCGCTCAGGCCCCGCCCCTCGCCACTGATTGGCCGGCGCAACCACAAMCCCCGCCCAATGGGCGCGGCCCCGCACGACAAACCCCGCCCACCACCGCACCGGTGCTGCGTCACGTGGTGGTGCCGCCATATTGAGGAGGGAACCGGCCGGTGTTTTCGCCACGCTCAGGAAGGCGGCGAAGCCACGCCCACTCTACGGCGGCGGGGAGAGGCCGCGTTTCCTCGGCGCAGGCGCAATCGCGGCGTGACTAAGATGGAGGTCGGGGCAGCGCCGCCGCCGTTCTGGGCCGGGGGCCCGGCCCCGGGCCAAACGTACATCCCCCGGGCTCTGGGGCACACCGACATCGCCCCCCGGGGCACCGGCACCGGCCCCGCCGCGCTGCCCGCCGGCCGCACGCTGTGAGGGCACCGGGGGCGCGGGAGAGGCTGAGGGGGATGGGGGGATGGGGGGTGTCCCGGGGGGGATGGGGAGAGGAACTGGGAGGGAACTGGGGAGACTGGGGGGAGTCCGTGAGGAGGCAGGAAAATGGGGAGACTGAGGGGATTTGAGGAGGGGGAGGGGAAATGGGGGCATTTGGGCAGGGTCTCTGAGGGCTGGGGGGGCGAACTGGGAGCAGAACTGGGGGGTACTGGAGAGGGGGAAAGGGGAGGGGCAGAAAATCCGGGAATGCCGGGGAGACTCCAGGGGCGCAGAACGGACAAACTGGGACCCAAACTGGAGTGACTGAGACCCAGACTGGTATGACTGGGGCCCAGAGCGGTGTGACTGGAACCCACACTGGTGTGACTGGGATCCAGACTGGTGTAAACGGGATCAAGACTGGTATGAGTGGGACCCAAACTGGTGTGATTGGGGCTCACACTGGTGTGACCCCGATCTCGGTGTGCCAGGAGCCCGATGGTGACTGGRACGTCGGTGCTGGGGCTGAAGTTCTCTGGGGGGGTGATGCTGGCCGCAGACACGGTGGGATCCTTCGGATCCCTGGCACGGTTCCGGGGCATCTCCCGGCTCCTCAAGGTCAACGACTCCACCGTGCTCGGAGCCTCCGGGGACCTGGCGGATTTCCAGCACCTGCGGCAGCTCCTGGAGCAGATGGTGTAAGATTCCCGGGAATCTGGGGATTCCCCATCGYAAAATCCCGGATCGATTCCCAGGAATTTCCAGCCCAAAATGCCTTGGGAATTCCGAGATTCCCCAGCCCACAATCCCCAGCTGATTCCCGGGGATTTGGGAATTTCCCATCTCCAAATCCCTGACTGATTCCTGCAAAGTCCCCACCCCAGAATTCCAGGCGAATATGGGAATTTCCCATCCCCAATCTTTTCTGTCCGCCAATCCCCAGAATTCCTCTGCTCCAATCCCGGAATTCCTTGAACACAAATCCATTAATTTCTCTGAATTCCTTGGGCACAAAATCCCTGAATTCTTTGGAATTCCTTAAGCACAAATCCCTGAATTTCCTGGCATTCCATCCCCGGATTCAGCGGCATTTTTTGCTCTGCTCCAATCCCCGAATCCCTGCTCTCCAGTCCCCCAATTCTCGCTCTCCAATCCCTGAGTCCCTGATCTCCAAGGCCAGAATTCCCTGGAATTTCAGGATCGAYGAGGAGCTGCTGGGGGACGGGCACAGCTACAGCCCGCGGGCGCTGCACTCGTGGCTGACGCGGGTCCTGTACAACCGGCGCTCCAAGATCAACCCACTCTGGAACACCGTGCTCATCGCCGGCGTCTATGGTGGGGAGAGGTAAAGAGCCCAGCGCTGGCAGCTCTGGGGCTTTCTCCTTCTTCCTAGGGACATTCCTGCTCCCTTTTCCTGCCGTGGTTCCTGCTGCTTCACAGGGAAATTCCTGCTTTTTCCTGGGGAAATTTCTCCATTCTCCTGTGGTGGTTTATGGCTCTTTCCTTGAGGAAATTCCTGCTCCTTCCTGGGAAAATTCCTGCTCCCTTTTCCTGCTGTGGTTCCTGCTGCTTCACCAGGAAATTGGGCTTTTCCATGGGGTGGTTTCTCCTCCTTCTTCCCAGGGAAATTCCTGCTTTTTCCTGGGGTGCTTCCTGCTCTTTCYCCAAGGGAATTCCCGCCTCCTTCCCAGGAAATTCCCGGTTCCTGGGGTGATTCTCACTGTCCTKTTATTCTGCAGTTTCCTGGGATATGTGGACATGCTGGGCGTGGCCTATGAGGCGCCGTCGCTGGCCACGGGATTTGGGGCTTACCTGGCCCAGGTGAGCCCGGGCTCGGGTCTTTACTTCATTATTAAATTATTAATTGATTCTTTTCTTTTTTAGCTCATTATTTTTTAATTGATGTTTTGATTTTTTTGATCTGATTTTAATTGTTTTTTTCCTTTATTCCCAATCYGTGTGCAGCCGCTGCTGCGGGCAGAGCTGGAGCGGGACCGGGATCGGGATCGGCTCCCGACGCGGGAGGAGGCGCGGGAGCTGCTGGAGCGCTGCCTGAAGGTGCTCTACTACAGGGATGCTCGCTCCTTCAACAGGGTTTGTATCCCAAATCCATCCCAAAATCCCGGGAATTCACSCCAAAACCCATCCCAAAATCTGTGGGATACATGGGATCCACCCCAAACCCATCCCAATCCTGGGAGCTGCTGGAGCRCTGCCTGAGGGTGCTCTACTACAGGGATGCTCGCTCCTTCAACAGGGTTTGTATCCCAAATCCATCGCAAAATCCTGGGAACTCACCCCAAAATCCATCCCCAAATCCATGGGATCCACCCCAAACCCATCCTAATCCCAGGGTTTTTCCCATGGAATCCCAGGGCTGGGATTGAGGAATTCCGGGGTTTTTCCTGTGGAATTCTGGTGGGGATTGAGGAATTCTGGGGTTTTTCTCATGGAATTCCAGGTGGGGATTGATGAATTCCAGGTGGGGATTAGGGGAATTCCAGGGTTTTTCCTGTGGAATTCCGGGTGGGAATTGAGGAATTCCAGGCTTTTCCCACAGTATGAGGTCGCCACGGTGACGGAGAAGGGCGTGGATCTGGAGGGACCCCTGACCTTGGAGGCCAACTGGGACATCGCCCACGTGGTCAGGTAATTCCCACCTGGAATGTCAGGATTTGGAATTCTGGGGGTTCTGGGGACATCCAGGTAATTCCCACCTGGATACAGCGGGATTGGGAATTCTAGGGGGACATCCAGGTGACACCCAGGTGTTCTGAGATCCAGGTGTTCCAGGGTGACAATTCCTGCTCCCYGAGGAACATCCAGGTGGCTTTTCTGCCCCTCTAACCCCCATTTCCCCCTTTTTTTTCTGTTTTTCCAGAGGTTTTGAGTGATCTCCAGGAGCTGCTCCGGCCTCATCAAATCCCCATTTTTATCCCATCCCTTCCTTCCCTCTCGAATGGCAAATCTGGTGTTTTTTGGGAATAAAATCAATCATTTAAGACCAATCTGTGTGTGTTCTTTGGGAATCCTCAAAAAACCGTGGGAATTCTCCTAGAAAACACAGATTTCAGGAAGTTCTGGAATTCTGGGTGGATGCTGTGGCCCCAGATCCCAATTTTTACCGAAATTGTGGAATTTCTGAGGTGGGAAAAGCCCTTCTGGGATGGAGCCCAGGAATCCCTAAACCCTGTCCACAATTTTGGGGCATTCCATGGGATTTTTCCTCAAAATCCCAAACCCGGAGGGATTTTGAGGCCACAAAAATCCAATTAAAATGGAWTTTTCCCCTCCCCATTCCCAAAATTCCTCCGGCAACATTTTCCCAACTTTTCCTTAAAAGAACCCAGGAATTCTCCACGGAAAAAAMCAATTAATTTTTCCACCCAAATCCCATGGGAATGAAGGAATTTTTTCCACAATAAAAACACTGTTTATTTATAAATCCATTTCCCTGCTTTTATTCCACATTTTCCACTCCTGTACAATTCCATGATGATCCATATTTTTTTTTATTTTAAAATTTTATTTATTTTGAATTTTTTTTTAAATTTTTTTCCTGTTTTCCTCCCGGGAAAAAACCCCAAAAAAAACCTCCACAAATCTTATGGAAAAACAGGTGTCAGGTGCCTCTGGAATTTGGGAATTCCAAGAATTTTTAAAATAAAAAAAACCCAAAACATTTTCCCCAAAAACATGCAAATTCCAGTAAAAAATCGGAGCTGGCAGTGAAAAATCAACCCAAAATCTTTTTTTTTCCATGGATTTTTTTGGGTTTTTTTGTCACAGTTTTAGTCACAAATCCCAGATTTTTCGACCCTAAGGAAGGTGGGGTTTTCCAGGATGGTTATTTTTAAAATAAATTTGATAATTAACAATCCAAAAGGGGGAAATCCAAGGAGAAGTTGGGGTTTTCTGCCCCTCCAATGGGAAGTTTTTGGGGAGAAATTGGGAAAATTGAGTTCGGGGCAGGAAAMGCAGCGCCAATCCCAAAAACTGCTGGCATGGAATGGTGGCTCCACAATTCCCAAGCCAAATTCCCTCAAAACTCCCTAAAATTCCATCCAAATTCCCAATTTCCATTAAAAGAACCCCAAGGTAACTGAATCTTCGCAGCCAATCTGAATGAATTTTCTGTAAGAAACAGGGATTTTCTGGGTTGAATTCCAAAAAAAAAGTCAAGGAAAAAAGAAAGAAAAATTCCCCCAATTTTTTGGGGAGTTAAATCCTGGGACATTTTGTCTTCTTGGAAAAAAACCTGGGCACAAACGACGTCAAATTCCCACCACTAAAAACCAGGAATTATGGTACAAGTGAGGTAAAGAAAATTCCCAAAAAATATCCACCCATGAGAGAGAATTCCAAGGAAATACCAACACAGTGAATCCAATTTTTTTTTTCATTTTTTGTTAAATTAAAAAAAAAAGCAAACACGAAAATCCTCCCAAAAAATCGGTGGAAACGGCAAATCCAGAAAAATCCCAGAAATCCGCTGGGAACTGGGATCTCATCTCTTTGTTCCAAAAACTGGGCATGTCCTTTGTTTTGGGGCCAAAAATTTGGGAATATGCTTGGGTTTTTGGGGCTAAAAAATGGGAATATCCTTTAATTTCTGGGGTGGGTTTGGCTCTCTGAAAATGGGGAACATACTTTAATTTTYGGGGCCAAAACCAAGGAATTTCCTTTAATTTTGGGGGCCAAAAATAGGGGATATCCTTCAATTTTTGGGGTGGAAAATTGGGAATAGCCTTCAATTTCTGGGACGTGTTGGGATCTCCAAAAAACAGGGAATATCCTTTTAGTTTTGGGGGCCAGAAACTGGGAATATCCTTCCATTTCTGCGGCCAAAACCTTGGAATATCCTTCAATTTTCGGGCCCAAAACCAGGGAACACCCCTTCCACTCCCAGCACTCCTCAGCCTCTCCAAAGCCAGGAATTTCCGGGATGAATCCGTTCCTTTTTTTTTTCCTTTTTTTCTGGGAATTCTCAAATTTCCATCAGCTCCAAATCTGCCTCCTCAAAGCCGTAGAAGGACTCAGCCTCACTCTCCCCCTCAAAGAGCCGGTGCAGGATTTCGGGGTCGGCCTCGGGGTCGTCGTTCTCCGGGAATTCCGGGGACGATTCCCGGGTTTTGGCGATTTTCAGCCTCTCCTCCATGGCGGCGATCAGCTCCTCCTGCTCGTCGCCGTTGCGCCGTGGCGATCCCAAGTCCCCGGCCGGCCCTGGCAGGACGCTGGCCACCAGGAAAGATTTCCGGATCAATTCCGGGCAATTCCCAAGCACTTCCAAAGCTTCTCCCAGCCACCCCAGCAGCAGCTGGAGCAGTGCGGAGGAGTCGGAATCTGCCAGGTCCCTTGCCCGCTCTCTCCATTTTTTGTGGAGGAAATTTTTCAGGGATCTCTTGACGCACACGTCCAGGGGCTGGGTGCGGGAGCTGCACCCCGCGGGGATGACGGCCGGCAGCGCCCCGGCCGCGCTGAGCACGGCCAGCACCTCCTCGGACAGGTGCGTCCGGTGGCAATCCAGCACCAGCATCCCTTTGGAGGCGCCGCCTCGGCACTCCGTGTGCTTCCTCCACACCCGGGCCGCCCACAGCTCCATGATCTCGTCGTCGCCGCAGCCGCTCTCCTTGGACTCCAGCAGGATGGATTTGGGCAGGGTGGTGGGACAGGGCGGGCGGCCCCTGGAGATGACCAGGGCGGGGAGGACGCCGCCATCGGCCAGCAGGGTCAGCACCAGCTCGCACCAGGGCTCGCCGTTGCCCACGGTCTGCAGCGCGCTCTCCTTGCGCTCGTCGCTGCCCAGCACCTCCGCGTCCAGGAACAGCGAGATCTCGTCCACGGCGGCGATCATGGCCGGGGGCAGCTCCTGCGCGTGGATCTGGCGCTGCACGAACTCGATGAAGGCTCCGGCGTTGCCCTGGATCTCCTTGGGAAGGGGGTGGGCGACGCCGCGGCGCGTGTGGGTGCTGAGGTGGTGCCGCAGCATGAACCTCACGGCCCACTCGTAGGAGATCTGGAACCCCCCCTCCAAGGCCCTGCCGATCTTGGTGGCCTTCTGGAAGAGCGTCTCCTCGTTGACGGGCAGCTGCTGCTCGCGCTGGGTCAGCACCCACTCAGCCAGCTTCTCCTCGGCCTCCAGGCTGAGGTATTTGCCCTCGGGCAGCTCGGGGCGCTCGTCCTGGAGGGCCTGGCAGCGGCGCAGCCAGCGGCGGATGCGGCGGGGAGGGCTGCGGAAGTGCCGCGCCGCCTGCTCGGGGCTGGAGCACAGGGCGAACAGGACCACGCGCAGCTTCCTGACCGACAGCTGCTCCTTCCTGGGGGGCTCGGGCTCCCGCTGGGGGGGCGTTTGAGGGGGATTCTGGGGTGGGGTTTGGGGTTTTTGGGGCGTTTGGGGTTTGGGAGGGGGAGGAGGGGATGGGGTTTGGCAGGGAGGGGACTGAGGTGTGTCCTGGGTGTGCCTGGAAAAAAGAGGGAGTGGGAAAAGTGAAATATTTGGGGTTTTTGGGGATGGGGAGGAAAGGGGAAGGAAAAAAGGAGAAAAGGAGAAAAAAGGGGGAAGAAGGGGAAAATGAGGGCAGAAGAAAGTGGGGAAGAGAAAAAAAAGGGAAAAAATGCGAAAGGGGGGAAAAGGGAGAGAAAAAAGAGGGGGGAAAGGAGGACAAATGTGGGGCAAAGAAAAAATACAGAGAACAAAAAGAAAAAAGGGGAGAAAAAAAGGGAGAATAAGGAGGGAAAGGGAGAGGAAAAAGGGGAAGGAGAAAGGGGACAAAAATGGGGGGAAATGAAGGGAAAAGTAAAAACAAGGGGAGGAAAAAAGATGAGAAAAAATTCCCAACTCCATAGACTGGGAGGGATGAGGATAAACAGGAATTTTTGGCTTACCTGGAATGTGATATCCAAGAAGGCCCTGGAATAAAACAGAGTATTTCCAGTTTTTATTCTGATTCATTTGATGTATTTTAGGGTTTTACTTCTATTTAATTTTATTTCAGAGGAATTTGGGATTTGTGGGAATTTCTGGAAAAACTGGAATCMAACCAAGCTCCCTCAGGAACGAATTCTGAATTTCCATCCCATTAAAAAAAGTAAAATTAATTCAGTTTATTCCCAACCCGAGCTCCAGAATATGAAGATTTCTTGGATTTTGGCTGGAATTCCGGGTTTTTCCCACTTTCCCAATTTTTTTCCCAGTTTTACCTTGGACAATGATGTTGCTGGACTCGTGGGAGGGGTTGAACACCAAATGTTTGGCCATGGAATCACCCTCAGAGGTGACGAAGAGGCAGGAGGAACATGAGAGCCTCACCCCGCTGGGAAATGGGAAAAAAGAGGGAAAAATGGGGGACAAAGGGGAAAAAATGGGTAAAAAAGGGAAAAAAGGGAAAAAGAGGAGAAAGAAAAAGGGAGGAAAATGGGAGGAGGAAAAAAAAAATAAACTTTATTTATCAGACATAAAAATGTGTCCAACCCCTCATTAATAACTAAATCATTGATAACTAAATCATTATTATCAATTGTTTCTTGTTAGTAATTAAAATAATAATAATTAAAATAKTGATAATAATTGAACATTAAATAATAATTATTAACAATTAAAATGTAMAATTCCCCCCCAATGGGAATAGGACCAATAAATCCCAAAATCCCTSGATTTTCCCCCAGAATGAAAAAGGTCAGGAATTCCCAGGGGCTGGAATTCCCCTGGAATGGGGATTTTGGGAATTTTTTCCATACCTGGCTGTGTAGTTCTTGAACAAAGCCAAATATTTGGGGCTTTTCCGGGGAACGTGGTTGCTAGAGAGGGAAAAAGGTGGGAAAGTGAGGGATAAGCTCAAGAAATGGCTGTAAAATTAAAGAAAACACCCCACAAATAATAAAAAAATCCCCTACAAAACACTGGAAAACTGCTCAGGAGCCCAAAATTGTTCCCAAATCCCAGATTTTTCCATCCTTGATCACGTGGTTGGCACAGGCATGGAAGCAGCAGGAATTCCTCCGGTTTTCCCCCGTTTCTCCCCCATTTTTCACCCGTCTTTTGCCGTTTTTGCTCAGTTTCCCCCATTTTTCCCCAAATCCTGTTTTTTACCCCAGAAGCCCGTACTTGATCATGTGGTTGGCGTAGGCGCGGGAGCAGCAGGTGCTGTAGCGGCACAGGGAGCAGTGCACGTAAGTGGGGAAGTGGTTGGGGAAGTCGGGGATCTCGAAGCTGCACTCCAGGCACGTCTGCCGGCCCAGGCCGCTCCTGGGGCAAAAAACGGCAAAATCCATCAAGGGCAGCACTTTGGGAGGGCCTCCCCAAGGAAAGGGGATGGGAGGATTTAGGATTGGCATTTGCTACAAATGAATGATTATTTAAAACTAATCAATATTAATGAACTAATATTAAATTATCAATAGTGTCAATATTCCAGGACAGAATTCCAGCTTTAATTCCCTGTTTTCCAGCTCCACCTTTCCAAACCAACCTCAGAATTCCTGGTTTTTTYCCCAGAATGCCACAATTTTCTCCCAAAATTTCCCCTATTTTTCCCAGAAAACCACTGATGTTTTCCTGCCAGCTCTCCAGGGGAYGCTTCACTGGCTGGGGAACCTCAAAATATTCTTTCCCCAGATTGCTGCATTTTCCCTGTTTTTCCCTTGAGTTTCCCCAAAATTCCTATTTTTTCCAGGAAAAGCACTGACTTTTATTTTTTGCTGGCTCTCTTGAGGATTCCATGGTGGCTGGAGAATCCCAAAATTCCCGTTTTTTCCCCARATTTTCCCCCAAATTCCCGTTTTTTCCCCAAATCCCCGTTTTTCCCCGGAAAAGCGCTGACGTTTTTTTGCCGGCTCTGCGGGGGGCGTTGCGGTGGCACAGGAAGAGGGGCTGGGGGTCAGAGGAGGATCCCAGGGGCGCCGGATCCGGGCCCATCCCGTGGGGAGGTTCCAGCGGCAGCGAGCGGGGCTGGCCCCGGGACGCGCGGATCGTCACCTGGGGGAGCACAAAAAAATCAGGGAAATTGGGATTTTCCACAGGGAATCTGGGGTTTGGACGAAGTCCCAATCAATGCCATGAAACACCCAACCAGCTCTATAAAAAAACCAATTAACTCCAGGAAATATCCAATTAATCACAGGAAGTATCCCATGAATCCCAGTAAATTCCTAATTAATCCCATTAAATTCCCAATTAATTCCACAAAATTCAATTAATCTCATTAAATTCCCAAGGAATCCCAATAAATTCCCAATGAACCCCACCACACACCAAACTCCATAAGAAATCCACTCAATCCCATAAACCCCTCCCCAAATCTCCCCCCTTAATCCCACCCCTTTCCCCATCCCCACCACCCCCAGCCAACAAAAGCCACAGGGATTTTTCCAGGAGTTTTTCCCGGAATTTTTCTGGGAATTCCAGAAATTTTTCCATTAATTTCTTCGGGAACTTTTCCAGGAATTTTCCCGGTAATTTTTCCAAGAATTTTTCTGGGAATTTTCCCGGGAATTCTCTCGGGCAGGGCGTGCCTTGGTGCCAGGTTTGAGCCCCTCGAGCTGCTTGGGCTTGCGGAAGGTTTTGTGGTGCTGCAGCTTGTGCTCAATCTTGTCCTTGGCAAACAGGAACTGCAGGCGGCACTTGTTGCAGTGGTACACGCTCTTCTTCTAGAAAAAACCCATCAGCATTAACTAATCACTAATTGTTTCGTTAGGTATTGACTGATTATTAGTTAATACCTGTTATTAAATAGGTATCAATTGTTTATTGAGTCCTGAATGGATATTAGGACTGAAAACTGCACTGGTTGCTGTGGTACACGCTCTTATGGGAAAAAGCAGTAATTAGTATTAATTATAATTTTTTTTATTTATTAATTATTTAACAGTTATTAAGTAGCTATCAATTGTTTATTGAGTATTGAATGGGTATTAGAACTGCAGGCGGCACTTGTTGCAGTGGYACGTGCTCTTCTTCTGGAAATAATTTTTTTATTATATTATTAATTATTTAATAATTATTACATATGTATTATTTATTAATTATTAAGCAGGTAGTAGTTATTAAGTAGGCACTTTTCCCAAGGAATTCCCTGGAACTGGGGCTCACCTGGTGCCTCATGAAGTGCTGCTGGAAGGCACTGCCATTCTTGAACACCCTGGGGCAATTCCCAAATGCCATTTTTTCCAAATTCCCACCCAAACTCAGTTAATGTTCAGCATTCCCCAAATCTCGTTTTTCCCAGGAATTCCGGCTCACCTGGTGCCTCATGAAGTGCTGCTGGAAGGCGTTGCCGTTCTTGAACACTTTGAGGCAGTAGGGGCACAGCAGGTGCCGCGTGTCCTCGTGGATCAGACGGAAGTGGCTGTCCACCTCCGAGTACAGCGATGAGCGGTACTGGCACACCTGGAAAACCCGGGAAAACCCGGAAAAACCAGGATGAGGGGTGGGAAAATCCCAGGGAGCCGGGGTGTTTGAACAGGATGTGGGAAAACGGAGAAAAAATCCTGGGATTTGGGGCATTTCAGCAGCAAGGTGTGGGAAAATCCCAATCAAAAGGGGAAAATTCCATGTTTTTCCATACCTGGCACACACAAGGAATAACTGTGGGATTTTTGGGGTGGGAACTGGGAATTCCAGGCGGGAATTCTGGGAGTTTTCCATACCTGGCAGACGTAGGGCATCTCCCCGGGTTTGTGGGTGTCCTTCATGTGCTGCAGGAAGAGCGGCTCGCTCTCAAATGCCCACTCGCAGATCTTGCACTTGGCTGCACCAAAAAACAGGGGAAAATGGACAAAAGTTGGGAAAAATGTGGGAGTTGGAGGCGTGGGGGGAAGGGAGAAGGGGGAAAAAGAGGGAAAAGAAGAGAGAAAAGCAGGAAAAGAGGAAAAGGGAAAAGGGGGTAAATGGGAAAAAGCAGGAAAAGGGGGTAAAGGGAGGGGAAATGGAAAAAGAGGGGAAAAAAAAAAAAGAGGGAAGAGGGAAATAGGAGAAGGTGGAACTGGGGCTGGAGAAATGAAACTTGGCTGGGAYTTGGGGTGGATTTTGTGGTGACCTTGAGCAAGGGGCGAGGGAGGAGCAACAACTTTCCTTCCATAAATTCCCACTGAATCCAGGAGGAAAATCCCAATTTAGGGATAAAAAACTCCCAGAAAAGTACGGCCTAGTGGACTTTTAGGAGCTGTGCACGCTCTCCAGGTGGAATTGGGGCTGGAATTTGGGGTGGATTTTGTGGTGACCTTGAGCAAGGGGTGAGGGAAGAGTGACAACTCTCCTTCCATAAATCCAGGAGGAAAACCCTGATTTAGGGATAAAAAATTCATGGAGAAGCACAGCCTAGAGGACTTTTAGGAGCTGTGCATGTTCTCCAGGTGGAATTGGGGCTGGAGAAGTGAAACTTGGCTGGAATTTCGGGTGGATTTTGTGGTGACCTCAAGTAAGGGGTGAGGGAGGAGGGACAATTTTCCCTGTCCAAAACCCCAATGAACCCTAGAGGAAATTCCCAGGTAAATCCCAAAGAAAAGCAGGAAAAGCACTGACTGCTGGACTCGTAGGGGCTGTGCACGTTCTCCAAGTGGCACTGCAGCTGGAAGGGCGTGCTGAAGTGGCGGTAGCAGTGCTGGCAGATGGTGTGCACGTCCACCTCTCCRTTCTGCTGGTCCAGCTCCACGTGGTGCTTCATGTGGTTCATGAACCTGCAGGGATGGAATTCCCGGAGATTCCCATTCCTCATCCCGGTCTGTGCATTGCTCCCAGCTCGGTTTGGGCTATTCATGGATTATTCCTGGCACATTCCTGGATAATTCCTCACTGGGGGGTGTTCTTGAGGCAGCAGTGCCCATGCCCCAGCTGTCCGTCATTCCCACAATCCCAGCCCATTCCCACACAACTCCCACAATCCCAGGTTATTCCTGGGTTATTCCCAGATAATTAATGGATAATTAGCGGATAATTAACAGATAACCGCTCACTGGATGTTGTTCTTGAGGCGCTTGGTGCAGTGGGGTCAGCGGTGTCACCATCCCACTGCCCATCACTCCCACACAGTTCCCATCCCATTTCTGGGTTATTCCCAGGTAAGTAATGGCTAATTAATGGCTAATTAAGGGCCAACGGCTCACCGGATGTTATTCTTGAGGCGCTTGGTGCAGTGGGGGCAGCGGAAGGACGTGGGCACCCTGGGGCAGGGTGGCACAGCCACCCCCTTGCCCCCGTCCCGCCCGTAGTAGAACTCGTCCACCAGCATGATCAGCTTGGCCTGGGCGGGGTCGGCCCCGCCCTCACCTGGCTCAGGTGCGGCCTTGGGCGGGGTCGGGGGCGGAGCCGGGGCCGCGCCCTGGGCGGGGGAGGGGGCCTTGGCCGAGGGCGGGGCAGGCTCGGAATCCARGGATTTGCGTTTCTTCAGGAATTCCACCAGCTCTGGGCAGCAGTACTGTGGAAACAGAGTAATTAATGGCTGCTCGCTACTTGGGGCGGGGTGATYAATGAGAGACAGTGAGCTGGGGCTGGGATTAATCTCTGCTTGTTAAACTGGGGCTGGGACAATGAATATGGAGACATTGAACTGGGTCGAGAATGAATCCCCACTCGTTAAGCCAGGCCTAGAGCTCCCCAGTCCTGGGATGATGACTTACACACATGTGGCCCCGCAGCGCCTCGGTGACGCGGAACTGCGAGTCGCACTTGGGACAGACCTTGCGTCCCCCGTCCTGGAAATCCAGGCTGGGAATGGGAGAGGAGCTGCCTGCAGCGGGACAGACACGGATCAGCTCCCAGTGCCACCATTCCCACTTCTCCCCTGCCCCAGACACTCATAATCCTAAAAAAATCCCCAATTTTCACAGCCTTTGTCCCACAAAGCCTCCCAAAATTCCCTATTTTCCCCTTTCCCACCACTCTTTATCTCACAAAGCCTCCCAAAACCCATGTTTTTCTCTTTTCTACCCTTTATCCCAAAAAGCATCTTAAACCAACTCCTGCCTCCCATGAACCTGGAGCACCCCTCAAACCCCAGTCCTGCCCCCCGGCGGGGCGGAATTCCCTTTTTTTAGGGGATTTACCTTTCCGGGGCGCGGCCGAGGCCGAGGCCTCGCTGGCGGGGCCGCGCTGGGCGCTGCCGGGGCTGCTGTTGGGCACGGCCAGCGCGGCGGGGCCATGTGCCAGCGAGGGCACCGTGCCCAGCGTGTTCACCAGCTTGGCCACCTCAGGGCCACCGCTCCCACCGTCGCCGGGCACGCCYGGGCGCTTCACAGTCACGAAGCTGGCAATGCTCACTGCGGAGGGGAGAGCGTTCCGTGGGATTCCCGACGGGAACGGGGGTGGGAACTCAGCCACATCCTCCGGTCCCCTCCTTGAGGCTTCACCAGAAATGGTTTGGACAAAATTCCAGCAAAATTCCAGCCTGGAATTCTACCCCTGCCACTTGGCCTGGATCTTCTACCTTGAGTCTCCCCCAGGGATGGTTTGGACAAACTCCAGTGAAATCCGAGCCAGGAATTCCCAMACTGAACCACTTTTTTACCCAAACTGCCCCAGATTCTCCTCATTTCCTAACATGTGAATAAACTCTGAGTCAAAAGCGAACTCAGGCCCAACTTCCAACGCCACCCTCTGGCTCCCACGGACTTTTCCATGAGAATTCCCGCAGGAATTTGGGCTAGGATCGAAAATTTGGGATATGATCAGGCACTCGGGTCAGGATCCGGAATCTGGGATATGATCAGGAACTCAGGCCAGGATCAGGAATTTGGGATATGGTTAGGAATTTGGGCTAGGATCAGGAACTGGCTGACTCACTCTGCTGAGGCGCCTGGGCCTGGGGCACAGTGCTGCGCAGGGTCAGCGTGGCCGGGATGACCGTGGCGAAGGCGTTGGTGGCCGGCCTGCCGGGCCCGGCGCTGCCCGGCCGCACCTGCGCCACCGGCGAGAACACCTGGGGAACGCCAACTGCTGGTTTAACAAACTGGGTACCTGGGGCTTCAAACACAAACAGAGAGCCGTCATCCAACCCCAGTCCCAAAAAGAGAAATTTGGGATTTACAGCTTTAATCCAGGTGCAAGTAATCCCGAGTTAGGAATCTGTATCTGGAATTAGTCAATCCCGACTGCTGGGTTAACAAACTGGGTACCTGGGGCTTCAAACACAAACAGAGAGCCGTCATCCAACCCCAGTCCCAGGAAATAYGGAATTTACATCTTTATTTGGGATTTACAGCTTTTATTCTTATTAATGATAATTATTATTAATATTATTAATGATGATCACCTGGCACAAGGATGATGGGGCCCACCTGGCCCATGGGGTTCTACACTGGGCCCTTGTCACTGTTATTAGTATTATTATTATTATAAATGATTATTAATGCTGCTACTACTACTACTATTATTACTATTTTTATTATTATTATTATTATTACCTGGCACAAGGGGGACAGGCTCATGGGGCTCTGCACTGGCCACACCTCATCACCATCATCATTATTAGCGTTATTCCCATTACTAGCTATTACTGGATGGTTCTCATTTGATTAATGAATTAATTACCTGGCACAAGGGTGATTGGCCGGACGGTCTGGCCCTGCTGGACATTGAGCACGATGCCCACCTGGTTCATGGGRCTCTGCACAGGCCGGACGTTCTGCACTGGGAACCCCTGGAACCCAAGGGATGCATCAGCCCCACAACTGTCCCAAACCAACCCAAAACCATCCCACACCAACCCCAAAACCGTCCCAAACCAACCCAAAAAAAAGCCCTGGAATCCAACAGATCCGTCACCCTCGGGCCATTCCTGAGGGAATTCCAATCCCAAAAAACATCTCAAACAAACCTAAAAATCACCCAGGATAAGGGTTTGGGTTTTGGGGCTTAGGATTGGGATTTAGAACTGGGTTTAGGATTTGGGTTGGGGTTTAGGATTGGGATCAGGACTGGAATTTGGGGTTCAGGATTGGGGTTCAAGGAAAACAAAACCTCTGGAGGGTTTGATGTTTTGTTGAGCCAAACGCGCAATGGGGTCCAACCCCCATCCCACAACCCCAGAGGGATTTTGGAAAACCAGCATTAAAAAAATCACTGAAAAACGGGGTTTTTTCCCAAGAAAGAGAAGTTTTCCATGGATTTTCCATGGAATTCCAGGAAAAATCCCAGARAAATCAAACCAAGCAATGGGCCCCAACCCCCACCCCACAGCCCCGGGGAATTTTGGCGTGACAGGAAAAGCAGCACCCAAACCGGAGTGAGGAATGAGAATTTTTCCCAGGAAAGAAGGGTTTTCCCGGGATTCCCCAGGCAGCTTTGGGCCAGGAGCTGACCTGGGTGGTGATGAAGATGGGCTGGGTGCCTGTGGGCGGGTTGGTGCCATGGTTGGCGTTCTGCATCAGCTGCACCGGCCGCAGCAGCGGCTGCGTCACCACGGCCCCCAGGCCGGGCGCGGGGCTCTGCGCCAGCAGCAGCGACTGCCCGCCCGGCTGGACAGCGGCGTTCCCGCCTGGAAAACAGCCCACAGCCGTGGGGAAACGGGGAAAAGGGGGGAAAAGGCAGGAGAATATGGGGGGAAAGCCGAGGGAATATGGGGGGAAAGCCGAGGGAATATGAGGGAAAAGCTGGGGGAATATGGGGGGGGAAAGCCAGGGGAATATGGGGGAAAAGCCAGGGGGAAAGGGGAAAAAATCAGTGGGAAAAGGGAGAAAATCCAGGGGAATATGGGGAAAAAATCCATGGGAATATGGGGGAAAATATCCATGGTAAAAGGGGGGAAAAACTCAAGGGGAAAAGGGGAAAATCTAGGGGGAAAGGGGGAAAAAATCCATGGCAAAAGGGGGAAAATCCATGGGAATACAGGGGGAAAATCCATGGGAAAATTGGGGAAAAATAAGTGGAGGAAAAAGGGACAAAATTGAGTGGGAAGAAAGGGATAATCCATGAGAAAATTAATGGGAATATGGGGGGGGGAAAAAATCCGTGGGGAAAGGGGAAATATAAGTGGGGAAAGTCGGTGGGAAATATGAAAAAGTCATCAAGAAAAATGGGAAACATCAATGGAAAAAGGGAGACAGTGAAGTTGGAAAAGGGRGGAWAYTGGGGAAAATGAAGTGGGAAAAGGGGGAAATGACCTGTGGGATTTTTTTCCATGGAATTGTAATCCTCCACCACGGAGTCCTCGATGACGTCGCTGATTTTCTGCCATGGCTCCAGCTCCTCCTCCTCACATTCCATGAAAAGGTCCGTGTCTGCCATCCTGGAAAAATCGGGGRAAAAAGGGAATTTGGCACTAAAAACTCACAGGGATTTTTTTTCCAAGGGGAGAAATGGGAATAATGGGTCTGGGTTGGTTTTAGATCCAAAAATTCCACGGGAAAACAAAAGGAGCTAAAAATTTTCAGATTRTTTCTGGGTTTTTTTCCAGTGAAATTTGTGGAAAATTCCTGGATTTGACACAAAATTGGAATTTTTTCCTTCCTCTTCCATTAAGGAATTCCAGGTTATTTCATGGTTTTAAAAATTTTAAATCAAAAAAAATTAAGATTTAAAAAAAATCCCAAAGGATTTTTGGTTATCCCGAAATTCCCAGCTTAGAATAGGCAGCAGGTGYTTCAGTTTGGGGGGCTTTTAATTAAAATTAGAATAAAATAAAATATAAAAGCACTGGGAGGAGAATTCCAAGAATTTTGGGATCAAAGGGAAAATTTGCAGGGATAAAAACAAAAATTAACCAGAGCTTTCCAATCTGGGAATTCTTTCCATTACTTCAGTCTGGGATGGGGGGAATAGTGGAAATTTTTCCTGGAAAGGGGGGAAAAAAAMGGATTTTGTTGTCTCCCATCCCACAGGCAGAACCTTGGAATGCTCTCCTGCCTCTTCCCAAAAAGTTCCTCATCTCCAGGCCTTGAGAAGCTGGAAAAATAATCCCAAAAATATCAGGAATGGTTAGTTTTCCCTGGCTTTGAAGTGGATAACACACCCAAATTAGATGTTAATAATAATTACTAATTCTGTTTAATTAGCAGCCCTAGAACACCCAGGAATTGGGAAAATTATAGGAATTTTGAGGAATTTGGGAAACAAAATGCAAATTTCCTTTGGGACTTCACCCTTCACCTTCCCATCCATAAAAAAAAAAAAAAACTCATCCCGTTAATTAATCAGATTTAATTTGTGCTAATTAATCACTAAAAGCCTCTAAAATTCTTTATTTTGATTTTTTAAATTGTTTTATTATTTTTTTTTCCAGCACCTTTGGGAATTTTTCTGGTGGGATCCCTCCCATCCTCTGCCCACGCTGGGATCAGGGGTGAATCCCAATAAAATCCAGTGAATCCAAATAAAATTGGGTTTTTGGGAAGCAGGATCCCATCCTTCCCCAACTCCCTGGGACATACCAGCCCCTGGGAATTCCAGCAAAACCTCAAACTCTGGGAATTTTCAGAGAAGCAGCCTCGGGGGGTTTTGGGGATGGAATCCCAAATCCTGCTGGAGGGAGCGAATTCCTGAGCCTCTCCCAGGAGTTTTGGGATCCTGGCTTGAGCAGGGGAGAAAATGAGGAGCTTTTCCATTTTTTCCTGCTTGGATCCGGGAGGGAKGAGGGGATGGAGCTGCTGCTGAAGGTGACAGGAAAAACTGGGAAGAGGGGTGGGATGGTGATCCCAAATCCCTGATGAGAAGGTTGGAAAGCCCACCCCAAATTCCTGAGGAAAGGGATGGGATGGAAATCCCAAATCCCTGAAGAGATAGGTGAGATCCCTGAGGAAGAATGCTGGGATGGCACTCCTGGATCTCTCAGGAAAAGGATGGAACACCAATTCCCAAATCCCCGAGGAAGGAGATTGGGATCCCAATCCCAAAATCCCCAGGAAGAAGACTGGGATCCCAATCCCTGAGGCCGAGGGGCTCCCTCCCCTCACGGCGCTGGACAGGGGCACTCACTCAGCGAAGCTGAAGCACCAGCAGGGCCAAGGATGATGGGGGGGTGGTCTCACCCTGCAAACCGCTGATCCCAGACCCTCCCCTTTTCCTTAGCCTCCCCTAAAAACCGGGAAAAGGCCGCTTCTCCCGAGAACTCCGGGAAAAGCCCCCCCGCACACCCTCAGCGTATTGTGGCGGCTAAGAAARAGAGCGAAAAATAATCCCCGTGCCCAACATGGCCGCCCACCAGCGAAGCAGCGCCGCCAAAGAGAGGAGGGGGCGGCAGCACCGGGAGATGGGGGAAAGGACGGACACGACTGCCCCTTCYTCACCCCGGCGGTGGCGACCGGGGGGCGACCGTGAGGGAACCGTGAGGGGACCGCGAGGGGACCCCTGGTATGGCGGGAGGGGGTGCGCGGAGGGAGCGGCGGCGGGGCCGCATCACCACCGCCCCCCTCCACTGAGGGCGGCCGCTTCACCGCGCCCCCCGGGCCGTGASGGCCGCGCGCGGATCCCTCCGCGTCCCTCAGCGCCCGCCGGGAGCGGCCGCCGGGGCCGCCGCGGCTCCTCCCCGGCCCCTCCTCGGCACCCCGAGCCCTCCCTCCTCCTTCTCCTCCTCCTCCTCCTGCTCTTCGCCTCCTCCTCCTCCCGCCACCGCTTTGTGTACGGCGCGCTCCGGCCCTGTCGCCCCCCCTCCTTCATTCCCTCCTTCTCCCCCATTCCCGGGCGGTTCGAGCCGGTTCCACCGTCACCGATCTCCCCCCCCATGTCCACCTCCCGCCGCCGCCACCCCCGGGGGGCCCCGCCGCCTTCATCCCCCCCCCTTCCCCGCGCCCCCCGCCTCACCTTCCTCAGCTCTGCCGCCGCTCGCTCCTACGGGGCTCCGCCGCTCTCCGGGCGAGGCGACCCGCAGGGCACGGGGGCAGGTGGCATGAGCCCTCCCCCTCACACTTGGCGGGATGCTGAGGAGGAGGAGGAGGATGAAGATGGTGATGAAGAAGAAGAAGGAATTATCCCTGGCTCTGCTCGCCCTCTGTACGTTCTGCCAGGGGGCGGCTCCGTGCTTGGCGTGCGTGTGGGTTTTTTTCCCCCCCCTCCTCTACTTCACCCCTCACGGAAAAGGGGGGGGGATAAGAAAAAAAAGGTCGTCGGGCCCGGCGGGCTGATACAGGCGCGCGGCGCCCACAGCCGCACCACACACACAACACACACACCACACACACAAAAAGGGGACCTGGCCGGCGGAGGGATACCGCTGACGTCACTTCCGCCTGCGCGCGGTGACGTCACGGGGCCGGACCCTGAGTTGGCTGAGGGAGGGAAGGAGGGGAAAATGGCGCTGCTGGGTCGTGACCCCCGCCCGCTCCTCGCGGCTCTCCCCCTCATGGATCCGCCGCTGCTGCGGGGCCGAGGTGGCTCTGAGGCGCTGAGCGCTTGGGGAGCGGCGGGAGAACGACTGGCGCTGCTCCCGGGCCGGTGTCCCGCGCTGGGTGTGAGCGGCCCAAGAGCCCCTCAGGGCCGGGCGSGCCGTGAGCAACGGTCAGCCCTCACAGCTGAGGGATGCTCGGGGCCGAAATCTCACACCTCAGGCCAAAATCGTCCGCCTGAGGGCAGAAATTGTCCACCTGAGGGCAAAATGTCCCACCTGGGGCAGGTGTTGGTAAAACAGCCCAAAAACTGAGTGAAGAACAGCCAAAAAATGGAAAAAATTATAAATAAGAATTCAAATCACTTCAATAATAAGGAAAGACCCCAAAATAATAATTTAAATCTCTTTATTCATAGCAGAAGAAGCSCTTTTTCTTTTTTTTTTCTCTGCTTTTCCTGGTGGTTCGTGGAAAAAAGCAGGGATGTAAGAAAATGGAAATATTTTGGAAATTCCAAAATAAACATTCCCTGGAAGAAGGGAAAAAAGGGCGGATCCCTTAAAAATTCCATACTAAAGAAATAAATAATTATTAATTAATAAATTAATTCTCATTAGGGATAACCCCAGCAGGAATTCAGAGTGAAATCCTAATTTTCCAGAGGAAATTTTTTTTTTTCCAGAAAAGCCACAAAATATTTTTACAAGTTGCTGAAATCCCTTGGGGGAGAATTCCCTGGAGACATTCCCAAAATCCCGAGGTTTTGAACCTAACTCGGGTTCCCTCAGCCAAAACTCCTCCCTCCTTCGCTATTCCCAAATTCCTTCTCCAGGCTGGAAAAAAAATAAAAAAAAAAACAAACAGGAAAATTTGGAATAAAAAGGAGAAAATCGGGGGGGAAAGCGGGAATTCCACGGAGCGAGAAGTTTGGAAGTTTCCCTTTGGCATTTTAAGGCGCAATTTTGTTTCTTCCGTGCCGGGGATCCTCCCCTTGGCTCCTCCTCTCCCACAGCCCTCCCCTTTCCCCCTGCGTTTCGGACCGTTTCTCGGCTGTTTCTCCATAAAAATCCAACGAAACTCCTGGAATTCCCATTCCCAGCCCGGTCCAGGATGGGTAAGAGATCCCAAAATCCCCWACAATCCCAAAAAAACCCAAAATCCCGGGATTTGCTGCTTTTGGCTTCCCGGGGGTGGGGGGGGAGGGTGAAAGCCCAGCTTTTCCCTGGATTTAAATATTTAAATATCCTCTAAAACCCTCGTGGGTTTTAATTAAGAGCTCGAATTCCTTCATTAAAATCCATTTTCTCTCGAATTAATTGGGAATGTATAATCCCTGAACTTTCAAAAACTGGGAGAAACKCCTGGATTTGCTGCTTGAGAACAGGAAAAACCCTCGGAAAAAATCCTTAAAGATCAGATTTGAGCTTTTCCCTGACGTATTCCGTATTTATGGGGATAAATCCTTGATTTCCAGGATAGTTTTCCTGACTATGTTTTTTGAGGCTAAAACCTCGGATTTCCAGGAATTTTTGACTTTGGCTCAGTGGGAAAAGTGGGAGGGGCCAAGAACTTGGAAGCTGTTTCCATCGGAAGCAGTTGGGAGTTCAAAACGGGGGGGAAATATCAGGAATTTTGGGATCAAACCTAGCCAAACATGAGGAATTTGTAGCAGGAATGTGTAGCCAAAAAATATCAATATTCTAACCAAAGAYATCCTGAATTTCCTGGAATTTTTTTTCACTCTCAAGTGGAATTTTTTGAGGAATTTTTTTGGGTCCAAGTTCCTGGAAGTCAATAAATAACTCTGGGAATGATTGACACGCCTGGAATGATCTGGGAGCTCAAAAAAATTGGGAATTATGGAAGGAAATTAATCCTGGAATGTTCTGAAAAATGAACTCCCTAAATCCCGTGGGAATTTTGGTTTTTTGGGAGAAGATTCCTGAAATTCCTGGATTTTTTCCAGTGGCTTATCTGTTGTTTTCAATTGAATTTGAATTTGATTTTTCCCAAATTTAATCTGGATTTTCCTCCCTGGAACTTGGAATATTTTTGATATTAAACCCTGGAATTCCACAGAAACTCCCATTTTTTCCAGCCCTTGCTAAAATCCCAAATTTATTCCTCCTAATCTGGCACTTTGGGACAACTCACGGAGCCCAAAATTGGGATAAATTCCAGTGGGTTTTTGCCTTGGAATGAGCAAATCCAAGGCACAAAAATTGGGAATTGGGAATGAGGAGCTGGGAATAAGGAATTGGGAATGGGGAATTCCGTGGATTTACGGCTGGGAATTGGCAGTGGGGAATTGGCACTGAGGAGCCAATGGAAGGCCCCAAATTCCCAGGATTTTGGGGATGTGGAAGTGATGGAATTTTGTCCTTTTCCAGCAGGAAAATGCGGAGCATGCGGGCCAGGCTATCCCAGCCCTCTGGAGGCCATGAAAGGCAAGTGCTGGAATTGGGCATTCCCAAATCCTGGAATTGCTGGGTGCTCTGGAATTGGGGATCTGAGCCCCAGGTGTGCCCRCAGGGCCCAGGGAGCAGCTGCTGTACCTGCCCTGCATCTACCGGAACACCGGGATCGGCATTCCCGACTTCCTGGCCACTGTGGACGTGGATCCCAAATCCCCTCAGTACTGCCAGGTACGGGCCTGGGAGAGCCCGGGGGATCCCAAATCCGGGAAAATCCAGGGGAGTCTGGGATCCTGAATCCGGGAAAATCCGGGGGAACCTGGGAACCTGAATCCAGGAAAATCTGAGAGAACGTGGGATCCTGAATCTGGGAAAATCCGGGGGAATCTGGGATCCCCAGGCCGGTAGAATCTGGGAGAACCTGAGGTCCCAAATCTGGAARACTTCAGGAAAACCTGGGATCCTGAGCCTTGAAAAATCTGGGAGAACCTGGGATCCCAGATCTGGGAAAACCCAGGAGAACCTGTGGTCCTGAATCCGGGCAAATCCAGGGGCATCTGGGAAAATCCAGGAGAACCTGGCGTCCCACATCCAGGAAGATCCGGGCTCCCAAATCCAGGAAGATCCGGGCTCCCAAGTCCTTCCCGGCCCTGGCAGGGACAGCAATGCCAGAATTCCAGGAGGGGGATCTGGAGCTGGATTCCCGTGGTTTCACAGGTGATCCACCGGCTGCCCATGCCGCACGTGGGGGACGAGCTGCACCACTCGGGCTGGAACGCCTGCAGCAGCTGCCACGGGGACCCCGGCAAATCCCGGCGATTCCTGATCCTGCCCAGCCTCGTCTCCTCCCGCGTCTACGTGGTGGACGTGGCCACCGATCCCAGGGCTCCCAGGCTCCACAAGGTTTGGAATTCCCCCCTTTTTCCCTGCTTTTTTCCCACTTATTTTTCCCTTTTTTCATCCTTTTATCCCAATTTCTTCCTTTATTCCCTGATTTATTCCCTGATTTATTTATTCCCTGATTTTTCCCTTTCTTCCCATTTTTTCTCTTTTTCCCCTTTTTTCCCCCTTTTCCCTTCAAACATTCCCACAAACCTTTGCCCGCAAATCCCCATTTCCCCCCTGCCGCCTGATTTCCAAGAACTTTCCCCATTTTTCCCAGAATTTTCCCCATTCCAGGGGGTGGAAGCTGAGGAATTATTCCCAKTTTTCCCGTTTTTCCTGGAATTTTCCCCATTTTTCCCCCCGTTCCAGGTGGTGGAAGCCGAGGAGCTGGCGCGGAAGGCGAACGCCGCGTTCCCGCACACTTCCCACTGCCTGGGCTCCGGGGAAATCCTCATCAGCTGCCTGGGGGATCCTGATGGCAACGGAAAAGGTTCGGAATTCTGCCAGATTCCATAAAAACATCCACAGGAATTCATTTCCCTGCAAAATCCTGCAAAATCCATGGAATACGTGGAATTTTCCTGGAATTYTTAGCAGGTTTTTTCTTGATTCCTGCAGGTTTTTTATTGATTTTCTAGACTGCTTTTATGTTTCATTTAATTTAAAAATGGAAGTAAATATACATAAAGAATTTGCTTTATTTAAAGCAAAATAATTGTAGGAATTATTATAGGAAAATATAAAATCCTAGGAAAGTTTTTTTATTACCAATAATAAAATAATGGGAAATAATTTTAGAAATTATTGGTAACAATAATAATAATGTGTAGATTTTAAAAAGTTGCTTTATTTCAAGCTCTATAAATCGCTCCAAACTCCTTTTTTGGGGAATTTTTTTCCAGGCACTTTCATCCTCCTGGATGGAGAAACCTTTGAAGTGAAAGGAAATTGGGAGAAAGGAGGGAAAATCCCAAATCTGGGCTACGACTTCTGGTACCAGCCCCGGCACAACGTTCTGCTCAGCACCGAGTGGGGCGTCCCCAAAGTCCTGGCCCAGGGATTCGATCCTAAGGATGTGGAAAAAGGTCAGGGGAAAAACTGGGAAATTCCCTTTTTGAGAGCAGAAACTCATGAAAAATCCACATTTTGAGAGTCAAAACTCCTAAAAAGTCTAAATTTTGCGTGCAAGTTCCTAAAAAAAAAAATCCAAATTTTGACCTTAAAAATTCCTCAAAAATTCTATTTCTGACGTCTAAATCCCCTAAAAAATTCCAATTTTTTTGTAATCCTGTTTTTGCCCCCAGTTTCACTCTGAACCGCTGACTATTCCATGAAAACTAGGAATTTAGGGAATATCTCCCCTTCCCCAGGGCACTACGGGCGGCACATCAACGTGTGGGACTGGCGGGAGCAGCGCCTGGTGCAGGAGCTGGACCTGGGCGCGGGCTCCATCCCACTGGAGATCCGATTCCTGCATGATCCCAGCGCTGCCCAGGGCTTCGTGGGCTGTGCCCTGAGCGGGGACATACGGAGATTCTACAGGAACCCYGTGAGCTCTTGGATTTGGGGGGAATCATCAGGGAATTGGGGCTTTTTCCATGGAACTCCTGGGGTTTTCCGTAGAATTCCTGGGGTTTTTCCATGGTTGCCCTGAGCGGGGACATCCGGAGATTCCACAGGAACCCTATGAGCTCTGGGATTTGKGGGAAATCTGCAGGGAACTGGGGCCTTTTGTTGTGGTGTAATGGGAGTTTTTGGGCAAAACCTGCAGGAATTGGGGCTTTTTCCCTGGGATTCCTGGGGGTTTCCATAGAATTCCTGGGGTTTTTCCATGGTTTCATTGCCCTGAGCGAGGACATCCGCAAGTTCCACAGGAACCGCGTGAGCTCAGGGATTTGGGGGGAAATGTCACAGAATCAGGGCTTTTTCCATGGAATTCCTGGGTTTTTGGAGAAAATCCACTGGGAATTGTGGGTTTTTCCATGGAATTCCAGAGGGTTTTAAGGGCTTTTCCATGGAGTTCCTGGGTTTTTCCGTGGAATTCCAGGGGTTTTAGGGAAATCTCCGAGGTTTTATCACTGTGGGATTGTGGGGTGGGGTGGACATTCCATGAATTTTGGTAATTCCATGTTTTCTGTCCCTCAGGAAGGAAAATGGGAAGCGGAGAAGGTGATTGAGGTGCCCAGCAAGAAAGTCCAAGGATGGCTCCTCCCGGAGATGCCAGGTCAGTGGGAGAAATTTGGGAATTTTCTCAGGGATCCAGAGCTGATTTTGGCAGAATTCTATCTTTCAATGGCAAAAAATTCCAAATATTGGGGCWTTTTTTGAGGGAAAATTTTGGGATGAGCAAAAGAAATTCAGAGTGGGGTCTGCTCTGTGCTGGGGGTAGGATTTTCCAGGAAAATCCTTGGAATTTGAGTCTAGATTTCCTCAGGGATTCTGGGAATTCCCTCAGGAATTCCGCAGTAATTCCTGAGGTGGATTTTGTTCCCCCCAACTCCTTCCCAACCCCATTTTTTTGCATTTCCACGCTGGAATTTGGGGATTTTGGGGATTCTCTCTGCTCCCATTCCTTGATTTTCCTCTGGAATTCCCTTGGGAAGGGCTGATCACGGATATCCTGATTTCCCTGGACGACAGATTCCTGTACTTCAGCAACTGGCTGCACGGGGACGTGCGGCAGTACGACATCTCCGACCCCAAAAACCCCAAACTGGTGGGGCAGGTGAGGAGGAAATTCCCAAAAACCCCAATTCCCATGGTTTTGAAGGGATTCATTCAGATTTTCCATGGATTTTAATGGTTTTCCAGGTTTTTCTGGGAGGCAGCATCTCCAAAGGGGGAGCTGTGACCGTGGTGGAGGATCGGGAATTGCGGGATCAGCCGGAGCCGTGTGTGATCCAGGTGAGGATTCCCAAATTTTTTCCTGATTCTTCCCAGATTTTTGGAGATTCCCAACATCCAAAACCCCTCCTGAGGTTGTTCCGACCTGGATTTTGCTTCCTTAGGGATGGGTTTCATCCCTGAAATCCCAATTTTCCCACGGAAAAAAATAGTAGAATTAAGAAATTTAGGGAAAAGATTCCTGTATTCCCCACTTCAAGCATTAATTGATGGGTTTTCCTTAGAAAATTCTGGGATGGGGAATAAAAACATTTCTTGGACAMCCCCAGAGCAAGGAAATTCTGGAATTTTCACCCCTGGAATTCTTGGAAAATCTCTTGGGGAGGTGAGGATGGGACAAAAAGAACCAGAAAAGGGAATTCCTGCCTAAAATTGGGAAAAACTCTTGGATTTGATAATTCCCCCAGGGTTTTTCCAACCTTAATAATTCCAGAATCCTCTAAAGAAATTCCAGGGAATTCCAAACCCTTCATCCTTTATTCCCTGACTCATCTCCAACCATTCCAGTGCTTCCRTCCTGAGGAAAAAATTCCCAAAAAATTCCATTTTCTCCCCAAATCTGGGGCCTGGCCGTTCCTGACTCCAGGATTTCAGAGCCCCTGGATGGTGTTTTTCCCAATTCAGGGGAAGCGGATCCCGGGGGGGCCGCAGATGCTGCAGCTCAGCCTGGACGGGCGCCGGCTCTACGTGACCACGTCGCTGTTCAGCGCCTGGGACCGGCAGTTCTACCCCGGCCTGCTCAAGTGAGCCCTCCCAATCAATAACTGCCTATCGGCCGGGTATTGGCCGGGTATTGATTGGGTATTGATTGGGTATCGCCTGGGACTGGCAGTTCTACCCCGGTCTGCTGACATGAGCCATAATGATCAATAACTGTCCATCGGCCAGGTATTGATTAGGTATTGGCTGGGTATTGATTGGGTATCAGCTGGGTATTTATTGGGTATTGGTTGGGTATTCATTGGGTATTKATTGGGTAATAATTGGTTAAAATTGGTTACCAGTTGGTTGTAGGTTATTATTAGTTACTGATTATTAATCAGTTATTAATTGGTTATTAATTGGTCTTTAATTGGTTTATAAGTGGTTGTTGATTTTATTGGTTGCTGATTATTAATTGGTTATTGATTGATTACTTGATTATTAGTTGATTGTTAAATGGCATTTAATTGAGTGCTAATTGGTTTTTAATTGGTTTATAATTGATGTTATAGTGTGTTATTAATTGGTATTAATTGGTTGGTAATTCCAAATGTAGGAAGGTTTTTGAGGGGGAATTTTGGGATRAATTTTGGGTTATTAATTGCTGATTAGTTGGGTTTTAATCGCAACCCCTGTTATTTCTGTTTAATTCCCGTGTTTTTTCGCGGTGTTACAGGGAGGGCTCGGTGCTGCTGCAGGTGGATGTGGACACGGCGCGGGGGGGCCTGGCCGTCAATCCCAAATTCCTGCTGGATTTCGGGAAGGAGCCGGGCGGGCCCTGCCTGGCRCACGAGGTGCGCTACCCGGGGGGGGACTGCACCTCCGACATCTGGCTGTGATCCTGCTAACATTTGGGAATTCGGGGACTGCACCTCCACCATCTGCCTTTGATCCCAGCAAATTCAGGATTTATCCCATTTTTTCATGCTCCTTTCCTCTCTCCAGCCCTTTTCCCAGGGAATTTGGGGTGCCTGGGGCTTCACCGGCTCCCAGAGCAGCCTCTCCTAAAAATCATCTCTGAGATTTCTGATCAAAAATCAAAACTCACAATAAAATTCTCCTTCCAGCACCTGAAATTCTTTTTTTTAGGGTTTTTGGGCATTTTTTGGTTGAAAACCCATATCATTTTCTGATGTTTTCCCCTCTTCTTTTGTTGTCTAAAGATAACATGGGGATAAAATGGGGATAGAATAGGAATAAAATAAAAATTAAATAGGGATAAAATAGTGGTAAAATATGGCTAAAATAGGGGGGAAAATAGAGAAGAATAAGGATAAAATAGAGGAAAAATAGGGATAAAATACAGCTAAAATAGGGAGAAAATAGAAATAAAATAGAGAAAAATAGGGGAAAATTGATGACAAATAGGGATAAAAAAGGGGTAAAATGCCCAGCTAGAGGCAAAGCCCGGGAAAAGAGGCAGCGCCGGGAATTTCCCCCAGACCCTTCCAGCAGTCCCGGCCCCGACGCCGCCCGCGGCCCCCCCGGCATTTGTTTGTCCCGGGATTTTCCRGGAATGAGCCTCGGGAAGCGGCGGCTGATGCAGGAAACAAATTTATTGATGGCAGGGAAAGCAGGGACAGGGAYGGGGACAGGGATGGCCGGGAATGGCCCGAGGGACCCCAAACCCTGAAATCACTCGAGGGGGCCCCAAAGCAGGAATCCCCCATGGGATTCTAAAGCCCAGAATCACCCGGGGCRCCCCAAACCAATCACCCGGGGCACCCCAAAGCCCCGATCCCGCCCAGTCCCATCACCCGGGGCACCCCAAAGCTCCAATCTCCCCCCGGGACCCCAATCCCGTCGCTGCCGGGGGAGACGGCGGCGCTGCCGGGGCCGCTCAGGGCAGGGTCACGGATTTGGCATCGCCGCCGGGGAAGCGGATCTCGTGCGCCAGGCACGGCCCGTTGGGCTCCTTGCCGAAATCCACCAGGAAGTTCTTGTTGACGCTCAGGCCGCCCTTGTCCGTGTCCACGTCGAGCTGCAGCATCACCGAGCCCTCCCTGCGCRGGGACAGCGGCGGCTCAGGGCCACAGCGACCCCCGGGGCCGCCCCGAGCCCGCCCGGAGCTGCTCCGGGGAGCGCCCGGGCCCGGGGCCAGCGGCACGGGCTGGCATGGGGGCGCCTTGGGGTCCCCAGTGCCCGATGGAGGGGACAGGACGGGCACAGGGACAGCTTTGGGTCCCCGGTCCCCGCGGGATGGGCACAAACCCTGGGCAGGGTGGGCAGGACGGCCYCCGGGGCTGTTTCCCCTCCCCAGTTCCCTCGGGACGGGCACAAGCCCATCCAGGACGGGCTCGGGGCCSTTTCCCCGCCCCAGCTCCCCCAGGCTCGGCTCAGGCTGTGCCCGGCCGGGCCGGATCCCCTCGGGCTGAGCTCAGCCCGGGCTCTGCCCGATCCTGACCCGGCCGGGAGCGGCTCCGGGGCAGCCCCGGGGGGGTCGCGGCCCTTTCCCCGCGCCCGCCGGGCCCGGGCAGCCTCGGGCAGCCGGGAGGGGCTCACTTGATCAGGCTGGGGTAGAACTGCCGGTCCCAGGTGCTGTAGAAGGAGTTGGTCACGTAGAGCCGCTTCCCGTCCAGGCTCAGCTGCAGCGCGGCGGGGCCGCCGTACACGCGCTTACACTGGGACACACGGACTG
>JACDOX010000789.1:36661-47851 GCA_014549065.1 Cardinalis cardinalis | reverse complement strand
GGGAATCCTGTTCCCTGCCCGAGGAATGCACCTGGGGTGATGGAGCTGGAATTGCAGGGATTCCCAGAATTCCCGGGATTCCTGTTCCAAGGGAAATCCTGTTCCCACTGCAAGGAACACACCTGGGGCAATGGAGATGGAATTGGGAATGCAGGGATTCCCGGGATTCCTGTTCCAAGGGAAATCCTGTTCCCAGAGCAATCCTGTTCCCTGCCCGAGGAATGCACCTGGGGTGATGGAGCTGGAATTGCAGGGATTCCCAGGATTCCCGGGATTCCTGTTCCCACTGCAAGGAACACACCTGGGGCAATGGAGCTGGAATTGGGAATGCAGGGATTCCCGGGATTCCCGGGATTCTTGTTTCCAGGAGAAATCCTGTTCCCAGGGAAATCCTGTTCCCACCCCAGGAATGCACCTGGGGTGATGGAGAGTGAAATTGGGAATGCAGGGATTCCCGGGATTCCTGTTCCCAGGGAAATCCTGTTCCCAGGGAAATCCTGTTCCCACCCCCAGGAATGCCCCTGGGGCAATGGAGCTGGAATTGGGAATGCGGGGATTCCCGGGATTCTTGTTTCCAGCCCGAGGAATGCCCCTGGGGCGATGGAGCTGGAATTGGGGATGCAGGGATTCCCGGGATTCCTGTTCCCAGGGAAATCCTGTTCCCACCCCCAGGAATGCACCTGGGGCAATGGAAAGTGAAATTGGGGATGCAGGGATTCCCGGGATTCCCGGGATTCCCGGTTCCAAGCGGCTGCACACCAACGGTTCAGAGCCCCGGGGACAATCGGGACAATTGTCCCCGCTCCCGTTGCTGCCTCCCCGGGCACAAAGGGCTCCCATCCCATTCCAGACTTGCCCTTTGTTGTCTGGACGAGGAGGGGAGCAGGGAAGTGTCTGGTTCTGGGCTCTGTCTGAGCTCATCCATTGCTGGGGTGACTGGATGGGATTCAGAAGGGGAATTTTGGCTGGATTTGGCTCGGCTCCGTTACACCTGGGAAAGCGCCGGAGAAGGGAAAACTCAGGATTAGGAGCTTTGGGAGGTCCTTGAAAAKGAGGGAGAAGGATTTTAAATGGGCAGAGTGCCAGGACAAGGGCATTGGTTTTAAACTGCCGGAGGGCAGGGATGGATGGGATATTGGGAAGGAATTCCTCCCTGGGAGGGGATGGGATGGAATTCCCAGGGAGCTGTGGCTGCCCCTGGATCCCTGGCAGTGCCCAGGGATGGACACCCTGGGACAGTGGGTGGTGACCCTGCCCATGGCAGGACTGGCACTGGACGGGATTTAAATCCCTTCCAACCCAAACCATCCCAGGATTCCATAACAATTCCATGTTTTTTCCTTGCCATCCCTGTGCCTCTGTTCCCTTCAGGACCCAGAACTGGAGCCCTGGAAAGGGCTGAGTCAGCAGCCACCAGGATCATGCCTGGAAGCCTTAAATTACACATTCCTGTGGGGATGGATCTCAGCTTCCAGCCTGGAATATGGCACAGAGAACCAGGAGAGCTGGAGCATTTCCTGCCTTCTCCACTGGCTCTGCTCGATGGGTTTTTAATGCTCTGACTTGGATTCCTTTGAATGGAGAGACCAAAATATTGCCCTGACGTCAGGAATAAATCTGGAGGTCGTTAGAGGCCGTGAGGGGAGCGCTGAGCCCGAAAGGAAGGGAAAATCCAGCCCAGACCAAACCTCCCACAAGGTTAAGCCTGGATTCATTCTCAGGCAGTTCAGCACGTGCAGCRGCCCCAGACTGGAGGGGAGAAGGTGTCCAAGTGTCGCTGCCGGCGGCAGAGCCGTGGTTTTGCTGGAATGTTTTCCATGTTCAGTTGTGTTCTTGCGGTTTCTGGTGCCCCCCTAATGYGTGGGTGCAGCTGGTGCTGCCCGTGCCCTTTAAATGTTGGTTTGGGTGAGGCTGGGGCTGAGCCATCCCTGCTGCATGAAGGGCACGGAGAGTTCTGGATATCAGAGCCCTAGAATGTCTTGGAGCCGAGCAGGGAGATGTCGGGAGAGAATAAATCCAGGATTTCCGTGGAGTGAAGGAGCTGCTGGGCAACCTTCTCTGTTCTCAATGCTCTAAACCAGTCCTGGCYTCAAATCCCAGTGAAAAAGGACCTGGGTGCTGGGGATCAGAGCCATGGAATGGGTTGGGTGRGAAGRGACTTYAAATCCCTTGAATCCCATCTCCTTCCACCCCCTTCCAGCATCCCTGGGTGCTCCAAGCCCCCTCCAGCCCGGCCTYGGACATTTCCAGGGATGGGGCAAGCCCAGCCTGAGCTCTGCCAWGCCAGAATTCCCAATTTTCCATCCTGTTCCCTCGGGATAGACAAAAGCTGAGAGTCCATTTCAGTGCTGAGGCCCTGGGAGCTTTCCCTGGCTCTGCTGAGTTTCCCAAGTTTCCCCCTTGGACCTGGGCTGCTATTTTTTGAGGGAATCCCTAACTCTGGCTCTGGAATCCCTCTGGATTCTGCTCTTCCTGGCTTAGTCTGAGGAAATTTTCCTGAGCCCCTCACTGAACAGGGGCTGAGGGTTTATTTTGGGGGATGCAGACCCTGTGGAAGTTTTGTCTCCGGGTGTTTGGGATTGGAGGGAGCTCAGGGTGCTGCTGCTGTCCCGGTCTTGTGCAGAATTCCCCCAGGATTTTTGCACTTGGAATGGGATTTCTGRGTGGTTTTCCAGTGCCTTCCCCTGGAGGAGCCTCTCCTGATCCCACAGCAAAGAAGGGGCACGGTGCTGTTCCACCTGAGTGCCCTGAGCCATTTTTCCTAGGGATGGGTGGGGAACGTGTTCCTACAATCTCGGTGGAATTCCTTTTCTCCCAGCCAGAATTCCCTCTGTGGTGCTTTATCCTCTCTCACCAGGATTTCTCCAGCTCTGTGAGAGTTTTCTCCTTTCCCTGTGCAGGATTTGGATGATCCCTGTGGGTCAGGATACTGATGATCCCAAATCCCTGAAAGCAGCAAACCCATTTCGGGCTCCAGGGCAGCCCGGCTCAGCCAGGCTTTGCCAGGAGTGAAAATTCCACCTCCTGGATCTGCTCTGATCCCAATTAGTGTCTCCCAGGCTAATCGTGGTCGCAATTRAAGCACCCTGGAGCTGTGCCGTGACCTTCCCCTCCCTCGCAGCTGCTCCCGAGGTCTCTCAGGGCCGGGATTCTTGGAAAGGCTCTGGCACCTGGCAGCGCTCGGCTCATTAACACCTCCGCAGGCTGGGAGCCATCCCCAGCCCTCCTCCGCTCGCTTTCCCCAAATTGTTGTGTCTCTTGGCTCCAGTCCTCCGTGAAACGGCTGCAGAGGTTGGGTTGGAGCAGGGGAAGGGCTGGAAGGGGAGTTCAGAGCTTGGGGTTGTTCCCCGATCCCCAGGGACGCCCGAAAGCGGGGCTGACACGGGCTCCTGTTTGCCTTGGCACGGGGCCGGTTCTGGGCTCTTTGCTGAGCCTTTTCTCCTCAAAAAAATTTGGGTTTAGTTGACATTCTCCTCTCAAATATTCGGGTTTAGCTGACATTCTCCTCTCAAATATTCGGGTCTAGCTGACATTCTCCTCTCAAATATTCGGGTTTAGCTGACATTCTCCTCCCAAATATTCGGGTTTACCTGACATTCTCCTCTCAAATATTTGCTTTTAGTTGACATTCTCCTCTCAAATATTCGGGTTTAGTTGACACTGAACTTTCTGGAGGCTCAGAAATAAACCAAACCTGACCCAGAGGGGAATTTGTTCATGTTCCGGTCAAGATGCTTCTCTGACAGCTCCAGGGTTTGACTGGGAGGTTGCTCCACTCTTTATCTGCCTTTTCCTTCCCAAATTTCCCTCGTGTGGCTGCAGGACCATCCCGATGCTCCCAGAAATAGAAATACAAATATTTATAAACAGAGCCCTGCGTTTTCAGTGTGTGGGACAGCCCTGGGAAAGCTTTAATGACCCTTTAGAAACCCTAATAATGACCCTTTAGAAACCCTAATAATGATCCTTTAGAAACCCTAATAATGACCCTTTAGAAACCAAATAATGATCCGTTCTTAACCCAGATGGGAGTTTGAGGCTAAATCAGCCTCCTCAGCTGAATTTTTCGGGAGAGCTTCTGCAGCCCAATTTCGTTTTTGAGGAGGGTTTGCTGAGGGTTTAAAAATGCTTTAAAAAGCAAGGAACAGCAGCCACTGAGGATGGAGCTGATCAAACCAGATGTCTGGGGACAGAGCAGATTGAGACAGATGTTTAGGGGTGGAGCAGATCAAAACAAATATTGAAGGATTGACAGATACTTAGGGGATGGCACAGATCAATACAGATGTTGTTGAGGGATGGAACAAACCAAGACAGATGTTTAGGGATGGAGCAGATCAAACCAGATGTTTAAAAGTGAAACTTGAAGCTGCCCAGATTTTCCTGCAGAGCTCGAGGAAAATCTCCTCCTCTCTGGACTTTGAACTGACAATTCCCACCTGTCCTTCCCTGCCATGATCCAGGGGGATCCCTGGAATTTTCTCTCCATCCAGGAGCATCTCCCAGCCCTTGTTTTTCCCCTGGGCTGAACCCACCCCATACCCATCCAAACATCTCCAGGGGTTTGTGCAGAGCCCGGTGCTGCTGGGCTTGGGGTCAGGGTGATGGCTGGGACCAGTCCAGGAACTGGAGCTCCTGGATCCCTATGGAACTCTTGGATCTGGGATCCCTCTGGAGCTCCTGGATCTGGGATCCTGGATCCCTCTGGAGCTTCTGGATCCAGGGTTGTGGATCCCTCTGGATCTGGGATCCTGGATCCCTCTGGAGCTCCTGGTTCTGGAATCTTGGATCATTCTGGAGCTCCTGGATCTGGGATTCTCGATCCCTCTGGATCTCCTGGATCTGGGATCCTGGATCCCTCTGGTACTCCTGGATCCCTATGGAACTCTTGGATCTGGGATCCTGGATCCCTCTGGAGCTCCTGCATCCAGGATCCAGGATCGCTCTGGAGCTCCTGGATCTGGAATCTTGGATTCCTCTGGATCTGGGATCCTGGATCCCTCTGGAGCTCCTGGATCTGGAATCTTGGATCCCTCTGGAGMTCCTGGATCCAGAATTCTGAATCACTCTGGAACTCCTGGATCCAGAATTCTGAATCACTCTGGAACTCCTGGGTCCTTCTGGAGCTCCTGGATCCGGGATCCCTCTGATCCTGCCCTGCCAGTTGCATTCCCGTTGGAAAATCCGCTCTCCTCGCTGCCAGAGGGAGCAGCAGCTGCATTTCCCTCCTCCCATCCCCTCCAGCCCTCCCCAGGCTGGGGCAGGACCTGATTTTATTCCTCTTTCTCAGCCTCACCTCCCGACCTACAAAAAAATTGGCTCCTGGAAACCCAATGTTTGTTTTCCAAGATTTTTTCCCCCCTCATTTTCCCGCCCCATCCTGATTTATGAGATCTGTTGGAAAACCTCCTCTGGCTTTTCCTGTTTCCCCTCCAATCCTGGGCTCTAATCCCYGAGCTTCTGTTTCATTTCTCCCTTCCTTGGCAAAATTCTTTTCATTCCAGCAGGAATCTCCTGAGCCCCATCCCTGCTTAACCCACAGGGAAACTGAGGCACAGCCCTGGAAATGACCTGGAATTCTGATCCATGTCCTCCTCAGCTTTAAAGGCTGTTCAAGGATTTTGTATCTTTATGTGAGGATGTGATTTTTCTGGGATTTTTTTTTTTTAGGGATAGACCAGATTTAGCTGAAATCTCAGAGAGAATTTTAGTTCCTAGACATCTCCTTTGGAGCCAAATCCTCCCCCTTTCTCCGTCCCCTCTGGTGGCTGCCAGGAACCAACGGAGCTCCGAAGGTCTGGGGAGGTTTTTCCTGCTGAGCTCTGGCATTGCTTCACTTGGGAATGATGGAATCCTCATCCCCACGTGTCCCGCCTGACCGCTCCACGTGCCTGGGCGTCAGTGGGAAGCAGGAAAAGGACAGGATTTCACAGGATTCCGTTCCTGGATGGAATTCCTCTCATGAGTCACGAGAAGTTGTCTGTTCCTACCTTAAACTGTGCTCGTGGAGCACTTGGATGCCAACAAATCCCCATCCAGACTTACAACCAAAACCTGGAGATGTTTTCCACTATTCCAAGGTCATCCAAGGCTTCTGCCAAGTGTCTGGTGATGTTTTGAGTTTCTACAGATGGAACCAGACGTGCAGGAGCAGAAATAAATCTTTTATCCCGTTGGGAACCCAGAGTTTGGGATAAATCCCTCACTGCTGGCCCTGAGATTTCCTCACCCTCCTGGTTTTCCACTGCTCCTGATGGGTTTGGGTTCTTGATGGGGAGAAAAAAAGGGTTCAGTTCTGTCCTGGCAGGATTTGGGTGAAGTTTTCCTGATGGGTTTCTGGAGGAAAACAGGAAAATCATTTGCTACACCTCCCAGCATAGAGAATTTTACCTGGGGSAAATGTATTTTTGGGGTGAAATTATGTGCCAAGTTGATCTAAACTTATAAACGGGGGAGGTTTCAGTTTGTTTGTGCACCTCACAAGAAATAATTGAGGTGACTTTGGTTTTTACAGGTGGCATTGGAGGTAATTCCAATTTCCAAGATAATAATGGAAATAATAATTAGTAATAGAATTTATAAATAATAATAYAAATAATAAATAGAATAATGAATAAATAAAAATAAAATAAGAAATAATAAGCAATACAATAAATAATAACATAAATAAATAAAAATGAAATATAAATACTATAATAATATAAATCATATCAGTTTTGTATCATTACAAACTTTAATTAAAACCTGATTTTCCTCCAGGACAGCCCTGCCTGCACTGCCTGGCTCTGCCTCTGAGGACTGTGATCACTGAAAATGGGAAGATCCCAGGTTTTTCCCTCCAACCACTGCCTGCTGCTGCTGCTGCTGGCCGGGCTGAGCTGTGCCCAGTATGAGCCCTGGCCGTACCTGCCCGGCTACCCCGAGCCAGCCCCCCAGGCGTTCCAGCCGCCCCAGAGAGCCCCAAACGTGCCCAAAATCCAGCTGAGGCTGGCGGGGCAGAAGAGGAAGCACAACGAGGGCAGGGTGGAGGTGTTCTACAGCGGAGAGTGGGGCACCGTGTGCGACGACGACTTCTCCATCCACGCCGCCCACGTGGTGTGCCGGGAGCTGGGCTACGTGGAGGCCGTGTCCTGGCTGCCCAGCTCCAAGTACGGCAAAGGAGAAGGTGAGGAGATCTTGGAATAGGGACAGGGTCTTTCCATCTCCCAATAATCCCCAATTTCAGTCTCACTGATGGTTTTGGGTGCTTGTTTCTCGTGCTCTGCTCTGTGAGGGAAAAAAGGTGTTGGAAAGCATCCAAAGGATGGATACAGGGATGGAGAAGAGCAGCTGAGGGCACTTGGATTGGGATCCCAAGGTACTGGGAGGGCCTTTCCATCTCCCAAGAATCCCTGACTTCAGTCTCATTGATGGTTTTGGGGTGTTTCTATCTCATGCTGGGAGCTGGGCTACATGGAGGCCGTGTCCTGGCTGCCCAGCTCCAAGTATGGGAAAGGAGAAGGTGAGGAGATCTTGGAACAGGGAGAGGGTCTTTTCATCTCCCAAGAATCCCTGATTTCAGTCTCACTGATGGTTTTGGGGTGTTTCTCTCTCATGCTGGAGTTGGGCTACGTGCAGGCCGTGTCCTGGCTGCCCAGCTCCAAGTATGGGAAAGGAGAAGGTGAGGGGGTCTTGGAATAGGGAGAGGGTCTTTTCATCTCCCAATAATCCCCAATTTYAGTCTCACTGATGGTTTYTGGSTCTTTCTTTCTTGGAGKCTGYGTCCTGGCTGCCCAGCTCCAAGTATGAAAAAGGAGAAGGTGAGGAGATCTTGGAGCAGGGAGAGGCTTCCAGCTCCCAATAATCCCTAATTTCAATTTAATTTACGAGTTTTGGGTGTTTCTCTCTTGTACCAGGAGCTGGGCWACRTGGAGGCCATGTCCTGGCTGCCCAGCTCCAAGTATGGAAAAGGAGAAGGTGAGGTGATCTTGGAATAGAGAGAGGGGCTTTCCTTCTCCCAGTAATCCCTGATTTTTGATGTTGATCATCAGTAATCAGTCTCATTGATGGGTTTGAGTGTTGGTTTCTCATGCTCTGCTCTGTGAGGTAAAAAAGGTGTTAAAGTTTTGGAAAGCATCCATAGGATGGACACAGGGATGGGGAAGGGCCTGGAGCAGCTGAGGGACCTTGGATTGGGATTTCAGGGCACTGGGAGGGTCTTTCCATCTCCCAAGAATCCCTGATTTCAGTCTCATTGATGGTTTTGGGGTGTTTCTATCCTGTGGTGGAAGCTGGGCTATGTGGAGGCCGTGTCCTGGCTGCCCAGCTCCAAGTATGGGAAAGGAGAAGGTGAGATCTTGGAGCAGTGTGGGGAATGTTTCCATCTACCAAGAATCCCTGATTTCAGTCTCATTGATGGTTTTGGGGTGTTTCTATCCTGTGCTGGAAGCTGGGCTATGTGGAGGCCGTGTCCTGGCTGCCCAGCTCCAAGTATGGGAAAGGAGAAGGTGAGGAGATCTTGGAAAAGGGAGAGGGTCTTTCCATCTCCCAATAATCCCTGAGTTTTGGTATTGATCATCAATGATCAGTCTCATTGATGGGTTTGAGTGTTGGTTGCTTGTGCTCTGCTCTGCGAGGTAAAAAATGTGTGAAATTATTGGAAAGCATCCAAAGGATGGACACAGGGATGGGGAAGGCCTGGAGCAGCTGAGGAACCTTGGACTGGGATTTCAGGGCCTTGCCAGTTCCCCATAATCCCTAATTTCAGTCTCATTGATGGCTTTGAATGTTCCTTTCTCATGCTCTGCTCTGTGCGGTAAAAAATGTGTGAAATTATTGGAAAACATCCAAAGGATGAACCCAGGGATGGGGAAGGCCTGGAGCAGCTGAGGGACCTTGGATTGGGATCCCAGAGCATTGGGGGAGTCTCTCCAGCTCCCAAGAATCCCTAATTTCAGTTTTCCACGTCCTTTCTCGCCCTCTGAACCTTGCACCTGGTGGAAATGTAAAAAATCCCACCTGAATCCCAAATATCTGCTGGGCAAACCCTTGGAAAGGAGAATGTTTGTGTGTGACAGCCAGGAATTCCTGAGATCACCAAATTTGAGAGGGAAAACTCAGAAATAATCCAGGAATAACAACGGATCTGTGGAATAACGGACACCCCACGGGATTTATGGGGATTTACTGGGATTTGGGATTGCATCTTGTCCTGCTGAGGATTTTTCCTGCCCTCCCTGGAGCCTGGTGGATCCCACAGGGATAAAATTCCACTCAGGAGGGCCGCAGGTGCTGTTTGGGTGGATTTGAGCAGTTTTTGAGAGCTCACACCTATAAATGTCCCATAAAAGAGTGAGCGGGGCCTGAGGGAAGTTGCAAACCTGGAATGTGCTCCCAAAGTTGTGGATTTTGGCTCTGGAGGCAGAGCAGGAGATTTCCAAGTGAGGAAGAGGCCGTGACATKGGAAAACAAACCGGGCTGGCCACGGGGTCACACGGGAGGGAGAATTCCCAGGGAAATCCCAAATCCAGGGTCTGGGGGGCTCTTCCCATTCTGGTTCTGACGGGCCTGATTTCTGTCTTAATTTATTATTTTAATATTTTAAATAAATTTAAATGCAATAACTTAATATATTATTTATAGCATAATTAAAGAATAATTTTATTATTAATTTAATAAAATATTAATTTTAAATRATTAATTTTATATTTAACTGCATTATTACTTTAATATATTAATTTAATATTGATTAAATTTATTAATTTAATATTCCCATATGGATAAAGGATGGGAAAAGCCGTTGGGTCAGAGCTTTTCCCAACTTGACAACTTTCCTTTGGTCTTAAAATTTAATTAAATTAATAATTTAAAAGTTAAAATTTAAAGTTAATTAATTCAGTTAAGGGATAATGCTTTTTTATTTTGGTATTTAATGAGGATTCTTATGGTGCAGCATTTTGCCAAGGCGGAGCACACTGAAATGTACACTCACCATAGATCATGGATAGAATTTTACAGTCTTTGCAAATTAGGATATTTAACAAAAATGTCTTAATGAGAGACTAGAATGAACAGCCTGATATTATTTTATTTCAATKTTTWAAATTTATTTTATTTTTATTGTATTTTTTATTGTCTTGGATGGGCTTAATCTTAGTTTGTAGGATGTATTTTAGAGGAACTTTGGTTTTTTAGGGTAGTGTAGGGTTTTTCTGCCTCTAACTGCGAGGCTTTTAGGATGTTTGGGTTTTTGGTTTAACAGAATATCAGGATTATGTGAGGTTATCAGACTGAAGGAATTACAAATGTGCATGCTAAGAGCACTGAGAATACATAAAAGGTGCATAAAAGGCAAAAATTTGTCATGGCATCAAACTCATCAATCCTTGAGGTGCTGCTTCATTCACTTTCATTGTCACACCTTGATTTTTCACGCTGAGAATTTTCATCACTGATCTCCAGGGCAGCACAGGCTGGAGGTGGATTTTTATTCCCAGATGGATAAGGGATGGGAAAAGCTGTGGGCCAGAGCTTTTCCAATCCATCAGTCCTTGAGGTGCCGCTTTATTTTCACGCCAAGATTTCACACTTTGATCTTCACACCAAAAGTGAGACTCAGCACTTCCCTGCCTTCCAGGCAAGATTGCCCCGAATCCAGATCCAGGGAATCCAACCCAGATTCCTCCTCTTGGAATCTCAGTTGTGATTCTTCCCATTCCAGGGAAAATCTGACTGGACAACGTGTGCTGCTTGAGGTGCTGCTTTATTCACCTTGATTTTTCCCACTGAGAATTTTCATCACTGATCCCTGGGGAAGCAGAGGCTGGAGGTGGAGTTTTATTCCCAGATGGATAAAAGATGGGAAAAGATGTGGGCCAGAGATTTTCCCAATCCATCAGTCCTTGAGGTGCTGCTTTATTCACCTTGATTTTCACACCAAGAGTGAGACCCAGGCAGATTCCCTCGAATCCAGGTTCAGGGAATCCAGCTCAGATTCCTCCTCTTGGAATCTCAGTTGTGGTTTTTCCCATTCCAGGGAAAATCTGGCTGGACAACGTGCGCTGCTTGAGGTGCTGCTTTATTCACCTTGATTTTTCACACCTTGGTTTTTCCCACTGAGAATTTTCATCACTGATCCCTGTGATGGATCTGATCACTGTGCTGGAGCAGCACAGGCTGGAGGTGGATTTTTATTTCCATATGGATAAAGGA
>JACDOX010000789.1:4086-22955 GCA_014549065.1 Cardinalis cardinalis | reverse complement strand
GTTGTTTTTGCTCCCAGACAAAATTTCCTGAGCTCCAGAGCTCTAAACCAGCTCTGGGAGAGAAAAGAGGATGGGACTGGGGTTGGTTTTGCTCTCAGACAGACCCTAAAAATGTCACTGTGGCCTGTTGGAGCTATCAGGAGATGAATTCCCTCCAGGGATGAAATGTTGCCTCATTTTTTGCTGCTTTGCTCATTTTTTATCCTCCTTGGCAAACACAGGCCAAAAAAAAATTGATGACAAAAGGGTTGGATGCACTAAACAGAATCCCAGGTTGGAGCAGGATTTCTTTTTGTGTCTGAGTCAGCATCTCTGGGGGAGAGGGATGAGATGGGAGAGCTTTGTCCAGAGCCTGAGGTGGCACTTTGGACCTGGGAATGTTTTCCCAAATTTCCATTTACACCTTGTTTTTCACTCTGTAAAAAACCAACAAACCAACAAGGAGCCAGCCCAGTCAGTCAGGAGGGAAGAAATGTCCAAATGCCCAGCTTGGAAGGGGGAAATACAGGACTTTGAAGTCCTGGAGTGGGAAATTCTGAGATCTCAAGTGCTGGAGTGAGAAATAGAGGGATCTTGAGTCCTGGAATGGGAAATACAGGGATTTTGAGTGCTGGAGTGGGAAATACAGGGATTTTGAGTGCTGGAGTGGGAAATACAGGGATTTTGAGTCCTGGAATGGGAAATACAGGGATTTTGAGTGCTGGAGTGGGAAATACAGGGATTTTGAGTGCTGGAGTGGGAAATACAGGGATTTTGAGTGCTGGAGTGGGAAATACAGGGATTTTGAGTCCTGGAATGGGAAATATAGGAATCTTGCGTCCTGAAATAGGAAATATAGAGATCTTGAATTCTGGAGGCATGGATAGCCCACTCCTGCTGTGCTCAGAGCTCTTCTGGAAACAGCTGGAACAACTCTTTTGATTTGTTAAGCTGCAGAAATAATTGCAAAAATAACAGGCAAATCCCAAAGTATCTGCCAGCATTCCCAAGCTTCCCAATTTTAAAAGGTTTTGTGGGGGTTTTTTTGCATCATTGTGACTTTTCTCCTTCTCAGCCTCAGTGGGCTCTTTTCTTTCTCTGTCTGATGCTCTGATACCATAAATCCCATCAAGGCATTCCCAGATCCATCCYGGGCTTTGGAACATTAAAATCCACCCTCTGGCTTGGAAAATCCATGAGGTGGAGGTGCCTGGAAGGTGCAGGAACGCAGCAGGGAGGGATTGTTCCTTGTTACCCTGCTCAGTGCTCTCCCCTCAGCCTCTGGCAGCWGCCAGGGACAGGCTGGATGTGTTGGGATTTGGGAACAGAGCTCCTGCCCGGCTGGAGGAGTGGGAAGAAAAGGGAAATCCAAAATCTGTTTGATCAGGAGAGGAAAACCCAAATATTCTCGACGAGAATGTGGCTGCTTTAGGGGCTGTGTTGTGTTCCCTGCTGCAGGGGGATCCTCAGGAGGAGGTTGGGGTTGAATCCTCAGGATCCTGGATAGGATTCCCTGGTTTTTTTGGCCTTTGAAGAAGCAGTTTGCTCTCTCTGAACCTGATTCCTGCACAGAAGGAGTTTGGGAATTGCTCTCCCTCCCAGGAATCCTTAAGGCTGGAAAAGGCCTCCAAGATCRAGYCCTTKRACTCCTCTGTTTGCCTTGGGGGTTTTCCAGGTTTCCCACCTGGATGACATTCCCTGGGATGGCCCAGCAGCCAGAACAGGGATGTTCAATGGTGAGGAAGAGGTGGAACATGGRAATGCTGGTCCTGGGAAGCACCAGGCAGATGTTCAACATCTGGAATGCCCCAGGACTCAAGCGGGCTGAGCTGTGGAGCAGCTTCCTCACAAAACCACAAAACTCAGCACCTGGAGCAGCACCCCTGGGTGTGAACTCCTTCCAAGGACTGGCTGCGGCCTCCAGCTGGTCTAAATCCAAGGAAAAGGGACAGGGCTGTCCMTTTTGAAAACCATGTGGGGGCTTTAGCACATTGCTGATGCCAGCTCTAGAAGGAAAATGTCCCTTTCTGCCACTTTAATGTGCAGCAGAGCTGATCCTCACCTAACTGTGGGTCTCAAACCTATCCAGGGCTTCCTACAGGACGGAAAAATCCCACAATCACAATGGAAAACTCCCTCTCCCACTTTTCCAGCTGCCAGTGCAAATTTCCTCCTGTTTCCCATCTTTTCCCAGGTGCTTTTCCAGCACAGTTTGAAGGGTTGGCTCCCTGGCCTTTGGGTTAATCCCTTTAAAAGGCTTTTATTAAAAACACTTGGAGATCTTCAGCACCCAGAGCTGCTTCCAAGCGGATTTAAGGCTTCGATTYCTTTTTTCCTGGTGAAGAAAATGAGGCAGGGTAGGGGAAGCAGGGGAACAAAGTTCCCTCTGACAGCCCTGGGTAAACACAATTTCTCCATCAAGGCAAAAGCTGGAAACATTTCCTAAATTGCACCGGGGAGAAACGAGTTGCAGGGTTTGGAAAGCAGCCTGGGGAGGCCTGGAATGCCCTGAGGCTCCGATACCTTCCTGACAGCACGTAGTCAAAAACTCTGCAAGATTTTAGGAGAAGCTGCCAAGCTCAGGAGAAACTGCCAAGCTCAGGAGAAACTTCGTGCTGCACATGGATTTCTCAGGCTCCACTGGAGAGGTTTCAAATCCCCTCTTACATCAGACCCGTGGAACACCTGAAATTGCCTCAGATGTAACAAATTTAGGTATCACAGGGGTTATTTTTAATTCTTGAGAGCTACAAGAGCTTTCAAAACTGGAGCCCAGCCTATAAACCCTATGTGAGTAGCACTTTTGGATAAATCCTGTTTTCCAGGGGTTGAGGGATGTTCCAGCTCAGATTTTGGAGAATTGAATTCCTGCAGCTGAGAGGGAGAGGGGGAATCAGTGATTTGCAAAACTGGGTGGTAAATGTAGACAAATAAAAGACAGAAAGGTGTTGGGGGGATAAGGAAAAGGGAGGGGGAAGCCTTAAGTGAGTTCTCCAAGGTGGTGTGGGCAGAGCTGAGGAGGAGGAGGAGATGCCARTGCCATTCCTTGCCCCATGCCCCGACCCATTTCCTCTTTCTTTGCCCTTCCCTGGGCTCTGTTTGTTGTATCAGCACCAGTGGAAGCATCTGGAGAATGGCTGAGCCAYGGAATCTGCAGGACCTGGCAGGTCCTGCTCTGATCGCCCTGCGAGCCCTGACCAGAGGCCCGTGGCCCTTTAAAGCTCCGGGCAATTTTTCTTTTCCGAGTGGCTGAATCCGAGGATTCCTCAGCTCTGATGTAACCCCGAGCRGCACCACGTGGGTTTGCACATATTTGACAAGGAAAGGGCTCCTGGAAGGGAATTAATCCATTTTTCAGAAGCTCTTTTGTAACCACTTGCCACAGAGGACCTTTTCCAGCCAGGATTCGCCTCTGTGGCTCTGCAGGGCTGCTTTGTGCCCTCGTGGGTATTTTCCAGCCAGGATTTGCTCCTGAGGCCCTGCAGGGCTGAGTTTTGCCCTCACAAGTCTTTCCAGCCAAGATTTGCCCCTGAGGCCCTTCAGGTCTGATTTTTGCCCTCGGGGATATTTTCCATACAGGAGTTGGCTCTGAAGACCTGCAGGGCTGCCTTTTGCCTTCAGGGATATTTTCCAGCCAGGAGTTGCTCCTGAGGCCCTGCTTTGTACCCTCAGGGATCTTTTCTAGCCAGGATTGCCCCCTTGAGCCAGGTTTTACCCCTGGGGCCCTGCAGGGCTGCTTTGTGCCCTCAGAAGTTTTTCCAGCCAAAATTTGCCCCTGAGGCCCTTCAGGTCTGATTTTTGCCCTCGGGGATATTTTCCATACAGGAGTTGGCTCTGAAGACCTGCACGGCTGCCTTTTGCTTTCAGGGATATTTTCCAGCCAGGAGTTGCTCCTGAGGCCCTGCAAGKCTGGTTTGTGCCCTCATAGACCTTTTCCWGACAGGATTTGCCCMTGGGGTTCTGCAGGTCTGGTTTTTGCCCTCAGGGGCCTTTCCCAGCCAGGATTTGCCCCCTCCAGCAAGAATTTGTCCCTGAAGACCTGCAGGGCTGCTTCATGCCCGTCCAGGTATTTTCCAGCCAGGATCTGCCTCTGTGGCTCTGCAGATCTGTTTTTTGCTCTCATAGATCTTTCCCAGCCAGGATTTGCCCCCTCCAGCCAGGATTTGCCCCTGCAGGTCTGSTTTGYRCCCTCAGGGATCTWTYCCAGCCAGGATTTGCCCCCGGGGCCCTGCAGGGTTGCTTTGTGCCCTCACAGGTATTTTCCAGCCAGCATTTCCTTCTGTGGCCCTGCAGGGCTGGTYTTTGCCCTCGGGAATCTTTTCCAGCCTGGATTTGCCCCTGGGGCCCTGCAGGTCTGATTTTTCCCCTCAGGGAACTTTTCCATCCAGGATTTGCCCCTGGGGCTCTGTAGGGCTGATTTTTACCCTCAGGGACCTTTTACAGCCTGGATTCTCCCGTGGGGCCCTGCAGGTTTGTGCCCTCAGGRATATTTTCCAGCCAGCATTTCCTTCTGTGGCCCTCCAGGGCTGGTTTTTGCCCTCGGGAATCTTTTCCAGCCTGGATTTGCCCCTGGGGCCCTGCAGGGTTGGATTGTGCCCTCAGGGATATTTTCCATCCACCACTTGCCTCCCTCAGTGAGGATTTGCCCCTGGGGCCCTGCAGGTCTGCTTTGTGCCCTCACAAGTTTTTCCATCCAGGATTTGCCCCTGGGGCCCTTCAGGTCTGATTCTTGCCTTCAGGGATGTTTTCCAGCCAGGATTTGCCTCCGAGGCTCTTCAGGTCTGGTTTGTGCCCTCAGGGATCTTTTCCAGCCAGGATTTGCCCCCTCCAGCCAGGATTTGCCCCAGTGGCCCTGCAGGTCTGATTTTTGCCCTCAGGGATCTTTTCCAGCCAGGATTTTCCCCTGAGGCCCTGCAGGTCTGGTTTGTGCCCCCAGGTCTTACACTCAGGGATATTTTCCAGGGATATTTGCCCCCTCCAGCCAGGATTTGCCCCCGGACTCTTCCAGGGCTGCTCTGTGTCCTCACRTAGGTGCCATATGGGAAATCCATTCACCTTCCATGACTCACTTGCTGTCCCAGGCCGTGGAGGAGGAGCCAGASAAATGCTGCTGTCAGCACGTTGGAATCCCAGATTCCACATGAAATCATGGCTTTGGATGAAAACCCCAAAGTCCTTCCCCTGCCAGGGCTCCCACCTCCCTGCACCCGGAATGATTCTGTGAGTAAGGCTGGCCCTAACAAAGCTGAGCTTGGTTAATTTCCACAGGAACAGGGGCTAAATTAAGGTGAAAACAGTGCTTGGAACTGAAGTGACAAAGCAGATTTGTTACAGGGGCTACTTACAAATAAATTAGAGCTTTTTTTTTTAATGAGAAAAAGAATCTTCTTCCAGAGGATGGATTTACATAAGGTGGAAAGGTTTGCTTCATAAAACCCCAGAAAGGTTTGGGTTGGAAGGGAGCTTAAAAATCAGCAYGTTCCACCCCCTGCAATTGCCAGGGACACCTTCCACTATCCCAGGTTGCTCCAGCCTGGCCTTGGACACTTCCAGGGATCCAGGGGCAGCCACAGCTTCTCTGGGAATTCCATCCCAGCCCCTCACAGGGAAGAATTTATTCCAAATATCCATCTAACCCTGCCCTCTGGAAGTCTGAATCTCTGTTCTCCTGTCACTCCTCTGCCTCCCYGCCCTGTCCCTTCCTCAGCACCTCATCCCTTTTGCCCTTCCTGACCACAGCAGGTCTGGGACCCCACCTGGAATTTCCAAAACCCATTTCCCTAYAATCCACCATCATTCACGTTTATTTTCCACCCGCAGAACTTGACCATGATTGGGCTGTGATCCCACCTGGAGGCTCACAGCCCATTTCCCTCCAATCTCTCACTGACATATTTTATGAAAATCCTTTCGCTAGGATTTTTCTCCTGAGAGGCTGAGAGGTCTCAGAAACTAAATGTAAACAATAATTATSTGATGGCTGTGGAATGTGGTCTGGATTTTGCTTACCAACAGGTGCATCTTTGATTGGTTGCATATGAATTGTTTTTAATTAATGGCCAATGACAGCCRGCTGTGTTRGACTCTCTGGTCAGTCACAAGATTTTATTATTCATTCCTTTCTAGCCTTCTGATGTCTCCCTGCTCTTTCTTTAGTATAGTTTGAGTATATAATTTTCTTTTAATATAATATAGATCATAAAATAATAAATCACCCTTCTGAAACTTTATTGGAATAATTACCAATATTGGTGGATGGGACATGCCTTGGCTTGTCTGGCCCTTGGTGCTGAACCAAACAGCAGCACCGTGGTGTTTCACCCACAGACACTTTGGGCTGCCTGGGTGCTGCAGCTGGGCACTGCAGACAAGTCCAGGCCTGCAGGAGCTCTGCTGGTGCTGGGATGGAGCTTCTCCCCATAGCAGGGGCTGCTCCTCAGGTTTCCCTCTGGCAGAGAAGCTTTAAGGCGATGGTGAAGGAAAGGAGTCGGTTCTGATGGAGGGTTTGGATCCAGAGCTTTATTCTGGCCCACAGGCCTCTGAATGCAGCACCAGCTCCAAGAGAACTCCCTGAGCCCGTGGTTGCTGCTCCTTTGAACCCCGGGGAGAGGGCAGGGAAGGGGTAGGGAGCCACCAAGCAGGGACAGSAGGGGAGGGACAAAGGGACAAAGGACACCTGGATGGCCCAGTGCCCCCAGGGGTAGAGGGCATCCTTTGGATCTGCCAATCACTCAGGATTGACAGACAGTGCTGGGAGGGGAAGGAGAGGTGACTGACACATCTGGCAGGGAATTATGAGGGAGGGATCCAAAGTTCTGGGGTAAACCCTGAAATCACAACACAGCAAAACACGGAGTCAAGATTCTCATCTCTTCCCTCGTCCTGGGGACCCTCAAACACCACCACACCAATCCAGCATCATTCCTGTTTATTTTCCACCCACAGAACATGAACATCCAGGTGGAGGACATCCGGATCCGCGCCATCCTGGCCACCTACCGCAAGCGGGTCCCTGTCACCGAGGGCTACGTGGAGGTGAAGGACGAGGGCACCTGGAAGCAGATCTGTGACAGGCACTGGACCATGAAGAATTCCCGGGTGGTCTGCGGGATGTTTGGCTTCCCCAGCGAGAGGAAATACAACACCAACGTCTACAAGTAAGGGCAGGGCTGGGTGGAGCCACAGCCATTGCCTGGAACACTCGGGGCCTTGTTCTCAAGGCAGATTGGCAGGTGGCACCCGGGACCCTGGGGGACGAACAGCTCCGACTGCTTCATTCCTCCAGATGGGATTTTTCATTTGTGTGAATGTTTGGAATGTCCAGCGTTTCCTGGTGCAGGCAGGGGAGGCCTTTGATCCTCATCCATGGGATGCAGACCTTGATGAGTATCAGTGTTTGACAGGGCCTGGAATGGGAGATGGGACACTTGGCCCAAAAAATATCTGTATTTTATAATACCAGCTTGAGGATGAACATTTCCTCCAGCAGGGATGGGCTCTGTGTGGTGGGCAGGGCAGGGATGGGACCAAACTGCTCCCACTGTGCCAGTAAATCCATCAGCTATGAGAAAATCATGGAATGGTTTGGGTTGGAGGRGATTTACAGCCCATCCAGTCCCACTGCTGCCATGRCAGGGCYGCCTTCCACGAGACCACTTYGCTCCAAGCTGGCYTTGGGCACTTCCAGGGATCCAGGGGCAGCCACAGCTGCGCTGGGAATTCCATCCCAGCCCCTCCCCACCCTCCCAGGCAGGAATTCCTGCTCCATATCCCAGCTCACCCTGCCCTCTGTCAGTTTGAAGCCATTCCCTGTGTCCTSTCATTCYGTAATGTAAAGTCTCCAASTGGTCACCCCATCCCTGCGCAGAAATCCAGAAGTGGGACCAGTTCTGGATGTGCTGGAAGCTCAAAAAAAGTTGGAAAAAAATGAGGCTTTTTGTGTTTCCTTGTGCCCAGGTTCCTCCTTCTCACCCTGAGTGCAATTCCTGTCTGCRCATCCCAGAAGGTGCTGGGAAAAGGGTTCTCTGTGATCTCAGTGCTGCTTTTCCTCCCTAGATTTCCAGATTCCYTTAAAATGAAGGAGGAAAGCAGTGATTTATAGGGAGAACATTGTGTTTTCCAGAGCTGCAAGCGGAAAGGTTTAGGCTGYGTTTCCTGTTCCTTGGGAGCCAGGAGCTCTGGACGTTTTTTGTTGTCATTGCTTCTGTTTGCTTTTTGTCACCAAGCCTCATCCCAGACTGGGCTCTTCCCACACTGTTCCCTAGGAAAAACACCCTGAAGCAGATGTAAAAGAGTTTAAATGAAATTCTGTCTGGTTCCTTTGCTGCTCCGTGACCTGGGGAGTGGGGAAGCAGYGGCTGCTCCAGGGGAGGGCTGAAGGCCCCAGGCAGGAGCCGTGGTTTTCCTGCCTGCTCCTTCTGGCCTGTGGAATTGCTATTTTTGAACATTCCCTCTGGATCAGCCTGGCCATGTTTCATTTCTTTCATTAGCAAGGTCCTGATCTCCTGGAGAGATCCTTGGCTTGGAATTGCCCAAAGCCACACAGGGAAAATGAGGAATAAAGAACCCACTGGAATTCAGGGAGATGAGCAGGGAATCCGTTGCCCTGGACACCAGTTTCAGGAGGGTTTGCTTCCACCAGTGCAGCACATTTCAAACCCATCCCCGAGATTCCCATCCCCTGCAGRAGCAGGGAATAAATCACCTCCAGACAGACAAAGCAGATTTTTCCTGCTTCCAGTTGTGGCCTTTCCAAGAAAAGCATTAACTGCAGCATCAGGAGCCATCTGCCTTAAATAAAAGTGTGCTCAGGAGCTGTCCTGTCTCTGGGACACATGGAAATGGAAAGACTGACAGAAGGTTGTTCAGCAGCAACTCAGCACTGCTGAAAATCCCACTGAACTGAGCTGGAATTAGGAATATGAAGTGCTCCCAAATCCCAGCCCAGGAGATMTTTGCTGCTGAAGAGCCTCAGTGCCCCAAGACCTCCCTCCCTTTCCTTGTTTTCAGCCTTGCTGGCTCCAGCACCCACAAATATTTTGGAAAACATGTTGAACATTATCCCAGGTTGGAAAAAAAATGGAGATGGCATTTTATTGGATGGGAGAGGCTTGTAAAGCTTTGGCAGTGGCACAGTTTTGTTTGTCAGCAGAGTTTAAAAGCTGARTTCTTCCTTRGGCTGCTTCCCTCTGTGTTATGGGYGGGTGCATYGTGTTCAGCTGGTGTTACTGGGAAAGCTCCCAGTTCTGCGCTGGGAATGACCCTGGATTTGTGGTCARGGCACTGGGATGATGACCAGTGGCATCTTCTCACCTGGGCCAGGGGATGCTTGTCCCACAGGGTTTGTTTTGGAGGGAGAAGATCATCCTGGAGCTAAACCCCTTCTCCCTGTGAATGTGAAGSTGCAGAAAAGTCCTTTCTCCTCATTCCTCCCTTTAATTTGAGAATCCCCTTCTCCCTRGAGCAGATCCTTCCCCACTCCTCCTCCACAGCCAGGAGAAAAGTTGGGATCAGGTTTCTGCTGGCCAAGGCTGCCCCTTCCCACATCCCCCCATCCCACTGCCCAGCTCTGCTCCTGCACAATGCTGGGAGGTGAAATGATTTGCAGATGGATCTTGCTYAAAAGAAAACAAGTGAGTTCATCGYTGTCCTGCTGCCAGGGGTTTATTCCTGACTGTAACTCGGCCTCTGGAGCTGACAGCACAATTTATGTTCGGAAATGAAACAAATCTAAAGTTGAGTCCCTGCTCTTGTTCATTCCTCMCAGTGGCTTTTATATAGGAGTTGCTGTAACTCCTCCTCCCAGTTCCTGCTCTGGCTGGGAAAGCAGAATTTAATGCATTTTGCTGATGGAGAGAGGAGAAATGTGGGATCAGTGAGACAGACCTGATGCCTTTTTGARGTCTTTGTGACTTGACAAAGAAATGGCTCCAGGATCAAACAGCTCAGTCTGCTCACCCCGATACAAACCCAGTCAGAGGAGCTGGGCAGCTCATCACTTCAGTATTTGCAGTAGGAACACTCCTGGGGGTTTTTTYCCCCTGGAAAATCCGGGATCTGAAGGGTTTTGGTGGGCCTGGCTTCCCTCCCTCCTCCCTGAGGCTGAAGGCAGCACCTTGACAACTTCAGGAGTTTCCCAGGGGTTGAAACCTCTGCTCACAGTGCCAAGGAGGAGCTCCCCAGCCTCTGCTCAGTGAGATTTGGGTGAATTCTCCTGGAGTTTGTRTGCAATGATTTGTTCTCTGCTCCCCAAGTCATGGAATCATGGAATATCCTGAGTGCTCCTTAACCAACCCTTCCCACAGAGCTCCACTTGAGCTTCGTTCAGAGCTTTTCTGGGATGAGAATCCCTCTCTCCTCACCAGTGGAAATGGTTTGAACTCCAGCTTGACCTGGAATTGGCCGAAYTCTCCCAGCAGGAATGTTCATTCCCACCTCTGACCTGAGCAGCATCACCCTGGGCTCCCACTGATCCCAGCTGGACCCTTTTGTGTTAAAAACAAAACATCAGCAAAGCCCTGAGATTCTGGCTGTAAAGATCAGCTGAATTCTGCTTTTTTAACATAGATTCAGTCTGGGGACACGAGGTGGGGCTTTATTTCTCCCCAGCCTCCCAAAGGCTGTTAATTCCATCCAGATGTTGATGCCTCATGAAATTTCCAGGATGAGGTCATTGTTTGCTATTCTAAGGCATCCCCATCCCTGCTTCCCTAAGTCAGGCTGGTTCTTGTCTGCTCTGGAGTTCATGGAGCTCTCTGGACCTGTCTGTGAAGGATGAAAATGCTCCTTCAGGTCCTCCCTTCTGTCCTGAGCATGGCTGGGAAGTGGCTGCTTTCTATTACATCTTCCCTGGGTTTATTTTTTAAATTTTAACTCTATTCCTGTTTTCCCATCCCTTTTTTCTCAATTCAAGGCGTCCCTGACAGCTCTGCTGTGCCAGAGGTGGGTTCTGGCTGCCACTGTTCCCCACAGGTCAGGCAGGGTCCTGCTGCTGTTCCCTGGGATGGATCTCAGCCCTGCTTCATCTTTTTCCAGCATCATGGGATGCAGCTGCAGCTCCCTCTCCAGCCTGGATCCATCCCCAGCCTCAGCCCAGGCAGATCAGGTTTCAGGAAGGATTAGTGAGAGGCTGGGAGCCAGGAGAGCCTGGAGAAATGCTGTGCTGGGCAGCAGAGCTCAGTGAGCACCGGGGAGAAAAGTGTCCCCTCAGACATCCGTGGCCCTGCAAAATCTAAATCCTAAATGGAAAACCTGGGAAAGCCTGGACCTGCTCAGTGGAGTCCCAAAAGCCCCCTCAGAAAGGCTCTTTGCCCCTCTGCRGCTGCTCCCCAGGCTCTCTCTGCTGCAGCAAAGCAGAACTGCTGCTTTTTCTCCCCAMATTCCACCCACCTTGCTGTGCCATTTATCACAGCTAATCCCTGGATCCCAGCTCTGCGTGGCAGAGATTCCTGGAATGAGGAGCAGCACTGGGATCACGCAGAGCCACGTGGAGATCCCAGCAGGGCGTGGGCACCCCTGAGCCTTCCCTGGTTTTCACTCCTTTTTGAGGCTGACCCATATTTCCATTCCTCTCCACCCCAGCGGCCTCCCAGTCAGGATGGAGCTGGATCCCTTCCTTTGCCAGTTTATCACACGTGCCCCTTCCTCCTCAGGAGTGCCTGGAGCAGCTCCAGGAAGTTTGGGAGTGAGAAGCAGGAGCTGCTGCCAAGCTGCTCTGCTGTGAACAAGCCAGCAGGGGAATTGCTYGTGCTCTCGGAAATTGCTCTCAGGTTGTTAACACAGACTCGGAGAGGCTTTGGATTTTTCCCAATCCCAGCTGATAGCTGCTGGGCAGCAAAAGGGGAGGGTTTTTCTGGGGGCTGTCCAGCCCAGTTATCTGCACAAATCCTCTTGGCCCATTTGGAATTAGCTGATCCCTGTCCCTGCCTTGGATAGGATCTGCTCTCCTGGGAATGTTTCATTTACTGGAGCTGCACCTTTGATTCCTACTCAGACCTTTTAGTTCTTGCAGGGATTTATTTCCTTTAAAGTGGTTGGACTTGATGGTCTTGGAGGTCTTTTACAAGCTTAAGTGACACCTCAACAGAGTCATGGTGTGGATGAACAGATCAGCCTCCAAATAATCCTGTCCAATCCTCACTTMATCCTAGGGCATTTTCCCTCCCTAAATTTAGCAAAATCCATTTGTTTGCAGATCCCTGACTTCTCCCCTTCCCCTTGTTTCATCCTTTCAGGATGTTTGCCAGCAGAAGGAAGCAGCACTACTGGGCTTACTCCATGGAGTGCAGCGGGAACGAGGCCCACATTTCCAGCTGCAAACTGGGGAACCACCTGACGGGCGCTGGGAAGAACAGCAGCTGTGACAACGGGATGCCCGCGGTCGTCAGCTGCGTGCCYGGCCGCGCCTTCGCCCCCAGCAGCCACAGCGGCTTCCGAAAGGCCTTCAGGCAGGAGGTGAGCAGGAGCAGCCCCAAAATGGCTTGGAAAAACCTTAAAAACYGTCTGATCCCACCCCCTGTCCGTGGGCAGGATGCTTTCTGCTGGGCTTGTTCCAACCTGGCCTTGGGCGCTTCCCAGAGCTTCCCTGGGGATTCCATCTCAGGACCTCACCACTGTTCCAGGGAAGAATTCCTTCCCAAAATCTCATCTATCCCTTCCCTCTGGCCGTGGGAAGCCATTCCCTGTGTCCTGTCCTATGACAGTGTTCACAGAGGTCTGAGGATGAGGGAAGAGATGAGAATGTTGACTCCATGCTTCAGAAGGCTTGATTTATTATTTTATGATATATATTATATCAAAACTATGCTAAAAGAATAGAAGAAAGGATTTCATCAGAAGGCTAGCTAAGAATAGCAAAAGAAAGAATAAATAACAAAGGTTTGTGTCTCGGACAGAGAGTTCGAGCCAGCTGGGCTGTGATTGGCCATTAATTAGAAACAACCACATGAGACCAGTCACAGATGCACCTGTTGCATTCCACAGCAGCAGATAACCATTGTTTCCATTTTGTTCCTGAGGCCTCTCAGCTTCTCAGGAGGAAAAATCCTAAGGAAAGGATTTTCATAAAAGATGTCTGTGACACTGTCCCTCCAGGCCTTCCTGCCCAGCAGATTYCCAGAGTTCAGGGCTGTTCCTGCAGCATCCGCTGAGAGATGTGAAAACAGAATTATGGCATGGTTYGGGTTGGAAGGGACCTCAAAGTCCATCCCGTTCCACCCCTGCCATGGGCARGAACACCTCCACTGTCCCAGGGTGCTCCAAGCCTTGTACAGCCTGGCCTTGGACACTTCCAGRGATGGGGCAGCCACAGCTGCTCTGGGAATTCCATCCAGCCCCTCACCACYCTCACAGGGAGGAATTTCTTCCCAATATCCCACGCAGCTGCCAATTAGAGCAGGAAACCCCTGRGGGTGTAACCTTCACCACCAACTCCCACAATGTCCCCTCTGCAATTCCCACCTCCCTGCACCCCCAGTGAGCTCCCACCCTCCCAAGTTCCAGGTTCTTCCCTCCATCTCCTGCCTCCAAAGGGTGAGAGAGCAGCTCTCAGGGCAGCTGGCAGAGCTGGGAGAGGAGTGAGGAAATCCCTGGGTCACGTTCCTGTTGGAGCTGCTCTGAGCCAGCTGAACTCGTGCCCGGCTGTGCTGTTCCACAGGCTCTGGAATTCTGCTGGAATTACCCYGTGGAAATCAGCTGGCATTTCCTCCACCTCCATGTCCTCGGCGAGGAAATGCCCTGAGGAGAGACTGGGAAAACACGGGGAGCTCGGGAGGCTGGGTTTGTTTAGTCTAGCGAGGAGGAGAGCGCTGAGCGGGGCGTAGMAATCCCAGGAGATGCAAAAATGTTGGAAAACAAGGCTGGAATTGGTCGTTCCCAGTGTCAGGGTAGGAGAGAACAGCTTAACAAGCAGCAAACACGGGCTAGGTGGGTGCCAGGGGAAATTTTCCAGCTGCAGCCTTGGGAYAGAGGGGGAATCTCAGAGGTTTCCCATTGGAGAATTTTGTGGATTTGTGAAATTGTGACCATTTGGAGTTTGTGGTTGATCCTGGGTGTTTTAGGGGGGTCTCTGGGCTCTTCCCAGGTGCCAGTAATGGGAATAATTCTTGGTGGGAATAATGCAATCCCTGCCTGGATCCCAGGCTCTTCCCTGCAGCAGAGCCTGCAGGATTTAGGCCCGGGAGGTGAAAGGTTTTGTAAATCATTGTTAATCTCCCGAGCCGCACGCGCTGCCAAGTAATTCCTTAAGCCTTTGTTTGGGCTTTGCATGTCCTTGGTGTGACCCCAGGCTGGAGAAAAAGCTCCAGGCACGATCCCAGTCGGAAAAGCAAAGGATTTYTGGTGTTCCCAAACATAAAGCTTTGCTCTCACCACCTCAAGCCAGCTCTCGGGTGCAGCAGGAATTGGCAGCTCCCTGCTTGGCACTGGAGAGAGGAGTGGGTGATTAACGGATAATAACTAAATTATATTTAACTATATTATATATAAATTGTATTTAACTAAATTATATATAACTATATTATATTATAAACCCAGAAATGAGTGGAAGTCAAGCTGCAACTCAGCTGGGCATTTCTGACTGCAAATGTCAGATTTTTTATTCCACTTTTCATTTATTATTTATCTTTTCATTATTATTTATTATATATTGTTTATATATTATTATCATTGGTCAGAACTGAGCACTCAGGCAGGTTTTATAGGGCTTGAGCTCAGTGTTGGTCCTGGATTAAGCCAGGACTGGAGGTGTGAACAGCAAATAAACCTCTTTAGGGCAGCCAGGGGTGAGAGCTGGGCACTGGTGGGCTCAGGGCCATTCCCAACCCTCCTGCAAGGCTCCCAAGGAATACAAGAAATAGGTTTTTTTCCATTTTTTCCAGGATGGAAAAAGGTTCCTAAATCCAAGCACCTGCAGAGAACTGGGATGGTTTTTTTTATTCTCGGCCCACACGTGAGGTGTGAGAAACAAATCCATGCTCACCAAAACCTTTGCAGATAAAAATCTCCTTTCATCCAGCACTTTCAGGCATTGGAATTATGTGATGGATTTTTTAAGGTGTCTCGAGTGATTCTATGATAATTTTTAGGCCCAGATTTCCATAAATAACCSCTGCAAAGGATGGAAGTGACCCCACTGTTGCCTTTTTCCCAACCTGGAAAGGAAACTCGAGACAATTTTAGTAAGGGGAATACAAAAGAGGATCTTTATTTGAAGCCTTCAGGAGCAGTTATGGAAAGATGTCCACAAAACCCACCCTCACAAGGATGAGTACATATCTATAGGGGGTACATATTTATAAATAGTACATATTTATAGAGCGTAGGATATTAGCATAATTGAYAAAAGGYGCTAATTAAGAGGGCAAGTGGTGAYRCAAATTTCCCCCCTTCTCTGGAGTCTTCCCTTGAGCAGTGGCTGTGTTTGATCCATAAAATTGTACCTCAAAGAGTTGTTCTGGGCCTTGGTTCCCAGGAAAAACCAAGAGAGGACTGGGGTCCTGCACCTCCCAGGGCTTGGAGCTGTGGAATTTGTTTTGTCTTTCTGCCTAGGGAAGGACCATGGAAAAGTATCTACTAATACAATAGGCTACAGAGCTCCAAATRTATGTGTGAAGAATACAGAGAACATATCAAAGAAAAAAAAAAGTGTCAAAAATGAGGTTTACTTTCCTAGTAAAATTTTAAAAGTTTAATAAAAAGACAGTAGGAGACAGAAATAAAGGGTTAAAAACTGTTGGGTGTTTGGTATTGGTGTTGGGTGTTTGTTAAAAGTATACTGTTATCTTTGGAGATCATTTTTAAATATTTTTAAAATTATATTAGCTTGTTGTATATTCRTAGACTTTTATGTATATTCACATTTTTCTATAATCTCGTTTACATATTCTAGGAGTATTTTGCATGGCCCCACCTTGGGTTTGTTTTTTAGAGCATTTGTTTCTTGGCTGTGGTTTTGGTCTGGTTTTTTTTTTTATTACTTTTAGTTTGGGCTTTGGTCTATATTTTCTTTAGATGCTGATAGTTGGTATATCAATAGTAGGGTCTTCATTAAATGTTCACTGGATTTTATCTTGACTAAACAGACAGTCCACTCCTAACTATGTCAGCTACTACTGCTATTGGGTCCAAGTTTTTGTTAATTCACAGAATCACTGGGTTGGAGGAGACCTCCAAGCTCGAGTCCAACCCAGCCCCAACCCCTCAACTCACCCCTGGCACCCAGTGCCACGTCCAGGCTTTGTTAAACTCACCCAGGGATGGGGACTCCACCACCTCCCCGGGCAGAACTTTATCACTGTTTTCGTGAAAAACTTTTTTCTAATATCCAACCTATATTTCCCTTGGCACAGCTTGAGGCTGTGTCCTTTGGTTCTGTCAGTGCTGCCTGGAGAAAGAGCCCAGCCCCACCTGAGCACGACCTAGGGAGCTGCAGAGAGGGATGAGGTCACTCCTGAGTCTCCTTTTCTCCAGGCTGAGCACCCCCAGCTCCCTCGGTTGCTCCTCACAGGGCTTACATATTATATTGTTGGCTTTTTGCAAATATTGAGATGAATTCTATATGTATAATGTAAAAATAACTTTACTTTTATTTCTGCTATTATCTCTACAACTCCCTGAAAGGTGGGTGCAGTCAGGTGGGGCTGGGCTCTTTCTCCAGGCAGCACTGACAGAACCAGAGGACACAGTGAAGGGAAGCTGTGTGAAGGGAAATATAGGTTGGATATTAGGAAAAAGTTTTTTATGGAAAGAGTGATAAAGCTCTGGAATGTCCTGCCTGGGGAGGTGGTGGAGTCCCCATCCCTGGGTGTGTTTAACAAAGCCTGGATGTGGCACTGGGKGCCAGGGTTGAGTTGGGGCGTTAGGGCTGGGTTGGACTCGATGGTCTTGAAGGTCTCCTCCAACCCAGTGATTCTGTGATTCTGGGAATTCTGCATTTATAACAAAGGCAAAACCCAAAGGGCATCACCACTCCTGTGTCTGTGTCTTGCAGCAGCCCCTGGTGAGGCTGAAGGGAGGAGCCAACACGGGGGAAGGCCGCGTGGAGGTGCTGAAGAACGGGGAGTGGGGCACGGTGTGCGACGACAACTGGAACCTGGTGTCAGCCAGCGTGGTGTGCCGGGAGCTGGGCTTTGGCAGCGCCAAGGAGGCCATCACGGGAGCCAGGCTGGGCCAAGGTGAGCTCCACCACACTCCAGGGAGCTCCACCACAGCTCCAGGGAGCCCTGGGCTCGGGAGAGTTCATCCCCAAACACCTGACATCAAGTTCATCCCCAAACACCAGACACCGAATTCATCCCCAAACACCAAATTCATCCCCAAGCACCAAATTCATCTGCAAATTCATCTCCAAGCACCAAATTCATCCCCAAATTCATCCCCATACACCAGACACCAAATTCATCCCCCAAACACCAAATTCATCCACCAAACACCTGACACCAAATTCATCCCCAAGCACCAAATTAATCCCCAAATACCAAATTCATCGCCAAACACCAAATTCATCCCCAAGTTCATCTCCAAGCACCAAATTCATCCCCAAGCAGCAGGACACCAAATTCATCCCCGTGCACCAAATTCATCCCCAAATTCATCCCCATACACCAAACACCAAATTCATCCACCAAACACCTGACACCAAATTCATCCCCCAAACACCAAATTCATCCCCAAACACCTGACACCAAATTCATCCCCAAGCACCAAATTCATCCCCAAATACAATTCATCCCCAAGCACCAGACAACAAATTCATCCACCAAACACCAATTCATCCACCAAACACCAAACACCAAATTCATCCCCAGACACCAAATTCATCCCCAGACACCAGATTCATCCACCAAACATCAGAGGTTTATGTCCAAAAAAGGAGAGAGGGGAGTCCTGGTACTTTATTCAAATAAAGGGAGAGGCCATGGGGTCGCTCAAATTTTTGGAAGATGCAGACTCCTTTTAATTCTGATTTCTCTCTCTCATTCCCCATTGGCTGAGGGACTTGAGAGGTACAGACTTCCCAAATCACCTAATACAGACCCCCTTCTAATGTAGCACCCCTTTGTCTTTTCCTTGTGTCTATCAGTGGAATTCCTATGGAATTTATGGTTCCTTCCATTGTTTCTTTCATCTCTCAGTATCCARTTTTGTTTAGCAGCAGACCCATAGCTTGTTTGTAAAGACAAATCCCTCATTCCTTTCACTGGTGTCCTGAATTAAGGAATGTTCCACCCCCAGGAACACCCCGTAACTCAGGGCACGGTGGATTTTCATCAGGATGTTCAATTTGAGGACCACAAATTTCTTCCCTAACCTTATTAAGTCTCTTGGGGCCAGACTGGAATTCTGTGACTTAAAAAGATTCTCTGAAAAAAAGCCTGGGGATGATGAGTTTGACCTTTTGCTCAGGCAGCTGCYCCTGAGCAAAAGGTCAAACTCAKCATCCCAGTAATTAATTCTTAACAACTYGTCATTGTTCCAGTAATTAATTCTTAATTATCTCATCTGCTGCTCTGAAATTCCCTTTGAGTTCTCCAGAACCACACCATGATGTAATGCATTACTAGAAGGTTCCTGGCAAAAAATGAGTCCTGGAGTCAGACTTCAAACACTCCAATTTAAGAGCAGGACAGTAATTTAGCTCATTATAAATAGAAGGGCATTTGAACAGCTCAGAGCCAGGTTTGGGTTTGGATTTCCTGTCTTTGGGAGTTGGTTTAAATCCCAAAAAGTGGTCAAAGGTGAACTGAAACCACCTGGTGATTCCCACACCCCGTTCCCAAGGTGGAAATAAAAAAAAAACAAAACAGCAAACTCTTGTTGTGAGAATAGAAAATTTAAAAATTAAAAAATTTAAACTAAATCCTTGTTGTGAAAATAACAAAAAAAAACCTAAA
>JACDOX010000788.1:33182-66510 GCA_014549065.1 Cardinalis cardinalis | reverse complement strand
CACCACCTGCCCGTCCCGGTAGAACACGTGCAGGAGCGGGGCTCGGGGCCGCAGGGGGCTGGGGGTGCTGAGGCAGCTGAGAGTCAGGGGGGACCCCTGGGTGGGCTCGGGGGGACCCTCCAGCACCAGCACCCGGACAAACTAAGGGCAGGAGATGGGGGACCCTGAGTCCCTGCAGAAGGGCTGTGGGGGTGTCGGTGTGGCGGCTGTGGCATGCTCACCATGCACTCTCACTGTCACTGGCACTGACTGGCACTGACTCCTCCCATCCCCAAGATACCCTGTTGTTCACCCAGGCCTTACAGTCGTAGCGGCCGCTGTGGTTCAGCTGCAGAGCGGACAGGGACAGCTCAGTCCCATTGTAGAGCCTCCCCAGTTCCGTCTCCTTGCGGAAGAAGATCAACGAAGTGACCAACTTGTCCTACCTGTACCGACACCGCAGTGTCGCCGTTTCCACCTCCAGCAGTTCCCATGTCAGCACCTGCAGCACCAGCTACTTGACGGGGCAGAGGGATGCCATCAAATCACAGGGGTCTGGAAGGTACTGATGTCACTGGGACCCCCATACTGGGTCACAGCCAGCGCACTAGACTTCCCCAATTTCAACACAAGGGTCCCACCATACTGGGATGCTCTGGGATGTCCCTGTGTGTCGGGCATGGGCTCTGGTCACACCAGAGGGTGACCCATGGAGTGGASCCCACCAGAGTCCTCCGGGTTCCCGTGGGTGCCAGGCTGGGAACACAAACCGCCCTCACGGTCTGAGACTTTCACAGGCAGGCTGCACGCACTGCCGGGTCTGTCACACGTGTAGGTGCCACTCTCGGTCACAGTGAAGTTGTTGCCTCCTTCCTGCCCCTAGCGCCGCCTGTCCTTGTACCAGGTGGCGGCACCGGCGGTCCCTGAGCCCTGGCAGGTCAGTGTCACCCGGTCCCACAGCACTGCCAGCCTCCATGGGGGCTTCAAGCAGGAGCTGGGTTGTCTGGGCACCTGCGGGTGACAGGGGACACCAGCCTGCCAGGGCCAGTGTGGGGCTGGGGACAGCAGGGTGGGGCCATGGCATCCCCTGAGGACTCACCAGCGAGGCCGAGGGTCTGGGCTGGAAGGGAGAAGGGACAGGGCTCAGTGGGGGTGGCACTGTGGGGACAGAAGCACATGAGGTACAGGGTGTTGGTGCTCTCCTCAAACAGTCCCCAACTATTTTTGTGGGAAACTGCATGGGCGTGGTCCCCAAAAGATTTGGAGAGGCAGGGGGACATGTCTGTGTCACAGCCACCCGTGCACCACATCCCTGTGTCATGGACACCTTGGGAACAGGAACATTGAGGCCACCCTGGGCTGAGGCAGAACATGGGGACACTGTGGACACCCCGGGCATGAGGACACCACGGACACAGCCCATGCTGGCCCAGGTCACCCCCACCAGCTCATGATCCCATCCCCATGGCCATATCCTCACCGTTCTTGTCCCCTTCTGTCCCTGCATCCCAGTTCCCTTGTCCCTATGCCCAGAGCTGCCTGAGCCCAAAGGTGCCAGTCCTCACATTCCTGTCCCCACATCCCCATCCCCAAATTCCTGTCTCCTGTTCCTGTTCCCAAAGCCACCCTACATCCCCAGTCTGATCAAGGTCCACTGTTCATAACATGGACTGGCTCTGCTGGCCTTGGGGACTTCAGGGGACCTTGCAGCCCCCCTTTGCCCCCTCCCTGCCCTATGTCTGTTGTGTCGGGCCTGTGCCCAGGGCACTCACCCCAGAGGAGCAGCGCCACCTTCCCGGCCATCCCGGTGTCCCCAGCCATGTGCACTGGCTGTCACTCGCTGCTGTGGCCACCGCTCCCCTGGCTGGCGGCTCTTTGGATGAAGGGGAAGGAAGGGAGGTCATGTCCGTCCCCACGTGTAGGTGGCACCTGGTGGGGGCAGGGTGGCCACAAGCTGGGCACAGGCTGGGGACAAGAGTGGGTGGGACAAAGTGAGACATGGGGTTCCCATGACTGGGGGGCTCAGGGGGTTTGGGGAGGACGGGATGGGTATCCAGGGGAATATTTGGGGGGTCCGAAGGATGCAGTCCTTGGGGATTGGGGGTGCTGAAGAAGGAGACAGTGAGAATGGGGGTGCAAGTGGAATGGGCGTCCCAAGGGCTGGAGGGTCTCAGGGATGGAAGTCCTAGTGGATTGTGGGCTCCACGGATTTGGGGTGATGGGATGGGGTCCCTCAAGAGGAGGGTGCTGGGGGAACGGGGAGTCCTGGGAAAATGAAGGTCCTGGGTAAAGGGAGATTTCAGGGGATGGAATGAACAGGAGAGGGTTCCTTGGGAATGGGGGCCCTGGGCCATGGAGATCCTGGGGAATGACAGTACTGAGATGGGGGTCCCCAGCAAGGCAGGATATAAGGAATGGGGATCCCATGCTTGGGTTCCAGGAGGAATGGGGGTGCCAGGGTTGGGCAGTGGCTGGGTGGGCACAGGGATCTCAGCTCCTTCCCTGGGTGCCTCAGATTTTGGTGTGACCCAGGCCCAACACTGGCCCCTGGGGTGCTCGTTTCCTGTACAGGCATCACATGGGGGTGCTGGGTAGTTCTGACTCTGTGCCCTCCCCTGCCCTTCACTTTTTCCTCACTTAATTTCTCTTTTTTCCTTATTTTCCTCACTTTCGTGCCAGGTCTCCTCACCCCCTGTTCCTGGCTCAGCAATCCAGGGGAGCACCTGAGCAGGGAACGGGTTAGGAGACCCTAGGGAGAAGGAAAATGGGGTGTGGGAGATGCAGGGAAGGCTGGGAAGGCTGTGGGGGATGGAGGTGTTGGGCTGTGCCCTGTCAACACTTCCTTTTTCTCGTAGAAGAAGGAAGAGGCCGTTTGTGCTGAGAGTCAGATGGGAAAGGGAGGGGGTTCTGTCCTGGGGGGATCCTGTCCCAGGGGGTGACACATCCTGGCATGGGGGGTCCTGTCCCAGGGGTGGCAGTTCCAGAAAAGTCCCTGCACATTCCTGGCCGGGTGCCTGTCCCAGGGATGGCACATCCTGGGGACCCCTGTCAATGAAATGGTGGGGCTCAGCCATGGCCCAGCCCCACTGCACAGGGATGGCCATTGCCCAGCCCTGCTCAGACCCCAGCCCCAGCTGACAGCCAGCATCTGAGGGTCCCTCCTGCCCCCTTGGCTTTGATTCTGGCAGCTTTAGAACTGCTGCAGAGGTGAGAATTCTGTGGGGGAAAAAGGCCTGGCTGTGGTTTGCTCAGCCCTGCAAGAAGCACAAAGCCCAAAGGGAGCCCAAGCGGTGGCTCTGTGAGGGCCTTTGGTGGTTTTCAGAGCAGGGCTGGCTGGAAACCCCCTCTGCAGGGGCAGCTGTGGGGCAACCAGTCCAGAAATGCAGCAATTGATCATTTTGTGCCTTTGCCCAAGGGACTGAGAGAGCCCCAGAACTACTGCAAAGAAAACAACAATCTGCTCAACAACCGGACCTGAACCCTCTTTCTTGAACAAAACCTGCAGCCTTCTGGAATTTCATGGAAAGAATATTTTGGCTCTGGATGTGCACACCAGAAGAGAGGGAAAAATGTGGAAATATTGAGCAGGGGCTGCACACGAGGGGCTGGGGAACAGGGGTGTCACAGCAGGAGCAGGCAGTGCCCAGGCAGGGGAATTCAGGGCAGGCTGGAGTGGATTTACCAGGTAATCAGACCCTGAGGCACACATGGGCATTTCCACAGATTCCTGTGCACTGTCCCAAGGATGGACAGAGCTTCTCCCCTTCCTTCATGGGAAGTCAACCAGGTTTCAGGGTGGGAATGAGCAAAATGGGGAGAGTTCCTAAATATGGCCCAAGAAAAGGCTTCCTTAGGGGCTGATGCTGCCCAGCAGGCAGGGAACAATCCCATGGAGCTGTTGGACACTCAGGGAGATTCCACACTCTGTGTTATCCACAAGCAAACACTGCTGTGGGATGCAGCAAGAGGCTGCTAAAGGGAACCAAAAAGTCTCATTTCTTTGGGATTTGTTTGTGGGTTTTTTGTGTGGGATTTGTTGGGAAAGCAACAGATTCTACAAACCAGAGCATTTTATAGCTTGTCAATTTGATTCTTGCTGAGTTTGTACTTTATTAGGAAAATAATCGTGTGACAAAGATTTTTGTTTTTATTCTATGGATATGTAATTTTGTCTGAACTAATTGGTCATCAAGTGTGTCCTGGGATGGCTGAGCCAGGAAATGGGGGGACCTGACCCAGGGGTGTGTGGGGCAAGAACACAGAGACTCCCAGGACAGCCCTGGGGTGCCTCAGGGTGGGGGCTGTGCTGGCCTCTGAGTAACCCCAAAATCTGAGACACCCAGGGAAGGAGCTGTGACCCTCTGGGCCCACCCAGCCACTGCCCATCCCTGGCACCCCCATTCCCCTGGGAACCCAACCATGGGACCCCCATTGCCTCGGTCTCTCCTCCCTGGGGACGCCCATCCAAGGACTGCCATTGCCCAGAACCACCATTGTCTTGATCCCATCCCCTGGGCTGCTTCTTCCCCCAGAACCCCTTTTCCCCAGGGTCCCCTTTTTCGCCCTGCACCCCCAACCCTAACACCCACATGCCATGACCCCAAATCCCTGGGGACCCTGTTCCAATGGCACCACCATCCCTGAATCCCTCCAGGCATGGAGACCCCAAATCCCCTGGACCCCCATTCTCCTGGACACCCATCCTTGGTTCCCCACATCCCCTGAGCCCCCCACTTCTGGCAACACCATCCCCTACTATGTCCCCAGTCTATGCAGCCTTGTCCCCAGCCTGTGTCCAGCTTGTGGCCACCCTGCTCCCACCAAGGGCCACCTACACGTGGGGACGGACGTGACCTCGCTTCCTTCCCCTTCATCCGAAGAGCCACCAGCCAGGGGAGCGGTGGCCACYGCAGCGAATGAGAGCCAGTGCACATGATGGMTGGGGACACCGGGATGGCCGGGAAGGTGGCGCTGCTCCTCTGGGGTGAGTGCCCTGGGCATGTGCCTGACCCCCCGGGGATGGGTGCTGGTGAGGCAGAGAGCAGTGAGGAGGGAGCACAGGAGAGCTGCGGGGTTCCCTGAGGTTCCCAATGCCAGAAGAGCCAGTGCATGAAGTGACCAGGGTCATGGGGTGGCTGTGGGAGAGGAGAGGGGGCACAGGGCTGGAGGGACAGGAATGTGGGGAGAGGCATCCTGGGGCTGGGACAGCTGTGRGGACAGGGACACAGGGATGCAGGGATGCAGGGACAGGGAGAAGAGGACAAGYACAATGTGGATGGGCCATGGGGACAGAGGGCATGGGGCTGGTGGGGGAGACCTGTGCTAGCACAGTGTCCCCATCGAGACATCTGTGCCACACAAATGTCCCCACAGGGACGGTTCAAGGACAGCCCCTATGACCCATGCTCCCATGCACCACTGTCCCCACAGTGCCACCCTCACTGAGCCCTGTCCCTTCTCCCACCCAGCCCAGACCCTCAGCCTTGGTGAGTCCTCGGGGGATGCCATCTCCCCGCCCCGATGTCCCCAGCCCCATACTGGCCCTGGCAGGCTAATGTCCCCTGTCACGCACAGGTGCCCAGACCACCCAACTCCTTGTGGAGCTGAGGCAAAGTGGAACATTTTCCAGGGTAGAAATCCATTTTGATTTAGGTGAAATTTACATCTTTGAGTTAAGTCTGTAGTTTGAAACATAGCTATGTAGCCTGGCTGCAAGGCCTAAGCTCAGAGATTCAGTGAAGGAGAGAGACAAGGGAGGGGGAGACAGAAGATGATAGAGAGAGACAGAGAGGCTGCTGTAAGAGCAAGTCAGCTTGACCTAGGAATTCTTTCTGATAAAGAAGAACTAGCAGCAAATGTCATGCGAAATTTGTAAAAATGAATATGTATGAACCTATAGTGAAACTGCACGCATATGTATTTGAGAAGGGGATAAAAAAGGAAATGAAGTTCCCAGAGGTACACATATCATTTTAGGGGAATGATTCCCACATGCGTCCAGCGCTGCAAAAATCATACCGGCTTTACAACTTTCACAAAGTTGTGGAGTTTTTGGCTATATCTCTGCAAAACAGAGCCCCCCTGGAGGCCGGCGGTGCTGTGGGACCGGGTGACACTGACCTGCCAGGGCTTGGGGACCGCTGGTGCCACCATCTGGTACAAGGACGGGCAGCACTGGGGGTTGAAAAAAAGGGTACCTTGTGTAGTCCGGGTGGGCGAGGTACAAGAACCAAAAACTTGGCTAAGCAGAAGTCAAGAAGTATGAATTAACAGGCTTGATGTGTGAATGAATGTGAGATAAGAGTATCTCTCCTTCAGAGTGTGTGTGTGACAAAGAGTAAGTGCTCCTTAGATACGAACACCAGATAGGAGTGCTCAGGGGCACCAAAGCCCATTGCTGCAAGGAGAACTTTCTGCATAAATAGAAAGAGATTAGAAAGAGATCTCCCACTTAAATTTTAAAAAAGGGTAAAACAGAACTTTTAAAGGACTGGTAACAGTAAGCAGTTTTATTTACCAGCCTGAAAGCTTATAGTAACTAAAAGTCAATAGGGGTCGGACCGATAGTAGATGAGGCGGGCAATCAAAGAAAAAGAATGAGGACATTCCTCCTGGAAGCCCCCTTGGTGATATACTAGATGACTGGTATAAGTGGGAAACAGCTAAAAAGTTAGATCAAGTAAAGATGGTTTATTATTGTGTGGAACATTGGCCAAAGAGGCAATTACAACAAAAATCCTTAAAATGGCCCTGGTATTGAAGTAGAGATAAGTAGTTATGTAGATTGTTATATCAGCAAGTGTGTAAACAAGAAAGCCCTAATTCAGAAGAAGCAGAGTATATTACTTGCTGGGTCAAATTCTTAGAAGGAGATTCTAARGTATACAAACTAAAAAAAGATAAAGAGCAGAAATCATTGGAAATGGGTACAAAAAGCTCAGTCCTGAAAGAGTTGTGGGGATTGATTTGTGGAAGCAAACAAACTCCACCATTTTTGTGAAAGTTGTAAAGCCGGKATGTTTACTACAGTGCTGGACACATGTGGGGATCGTTCCCCTAAAATGACATGCATACCTCTGGGAACTCCAGATCCTTTTTTATCTCCCTTTCTAATCCATATGCATGCAATTTCACARTAGGTTCATACATATTCATTCTACTGATTTTGGGTTATATTTGCCACTAGTTTCTTTATCAGAAAGAACTCCTGGGTCATCTTGCCCAGCGTCCCACAGCAGCCTCTCCTGTCTGTTTCAGAGTTCAAGAGGCCCTTCCTTATCTCTGTCCTTCAGCCAAAGCAGTTGCTTAGAGCATAGGCTTTTTTGCAAGAACAGGCAGTTGGACCAAACAGCTATGTTTGCAAGCTACAGACTTACTTCAAAGATACACATTTCACCTAAATCAAAATGGATTTCTACTCTGGAAAATTTCCACTCTGTCTCAGGATCCTGTCAATTCCACCACCCAAGACTAAAAGAGATGTAAGAAAGCTATTAGGTCTAATGGACTATTGTAAATTATGGATTGATCAGTATACTCAAACTGTAAAATTTTTGTATGAAAAATTTATAAGTGCAGAACTTGTAGCCTGGACTCCAGAGGATACCAAATGGTTCTAAGATTTAAAGGCTCAATTAACAAAAGCCCTAGTTTTGAGTCTGTCTAATTTAAGAAAACTATTTGATCAGTTTATTAGTGCTAATGAAGGGATAGCATATGGAGTAATAACTCAAGATTGGGGGCGAAGCAGGAAGCTGGTGACTTATCTGTCAAAATTATTTGATCTGGTTGCAAAATTATTTGATCCGGTTGCTGCCACAGCTTGAATACAGGTGGCCAGCCTGTATTCAAGCTGTGGCAGCCACAGCTACCTTATTAGAAGACACTCTAAATCTTACACTCAATGGGAGGATTTGAGTACACACAGCCCATGACTTGGGGACAGTATTAAGCCAAAAATCTTCCCAGTGGCTAACAGACTGAATCCTAAGATAGGAAATAACCCTAATAAATATTGAGAATCTAGAGATTGTCACCTCAAAATGTTTAAATCCTGCTCAATTCTTAAGTGAGGAACCAATGGAAAATTTAGAGCATAATTGTATAGAGCTAATTGACATACAAACAAAAGTAAGAGAAGACCTATAAGAAGACCCTTTACCATATGGAAGGGTCCTGTATATAGATGGATCCTTTCGAATTGTAATGGGAAAAAGGGCATCAGGATATGCCATTATTGAAGCAGGGGAAATCAAAGAAAAAGGAAAATTATCCTCAAAATGGTCTGCACAAAGTTGTGAGATGTATGCCCTAAAGAAAGGTTTAGGTTTATTAGCAGACAATATAGGGACAATCTACACAGATTCTCGATACACCTTTGGGATAGCTCATACCTTTGGAAAAATCTGGCAAGAGAGGGGATACCTTAACTCAAAAGGTAAAATCTGACCCATGAAAATCTGATCAGGGAAGTACTCGAATCCCTCAGAGGACCAAAAGAAATTGCCATAGTCCATATTAAAGGCCACCAAAAAGAGGATACCCCTGAAATCCAGTGAAAGAAATTAGCAGACCTGGTGGCCAAAGAAGCAGCCTTAGAGATGGGGGACCCAGTCATAGTCCTAAGGGTAAAAGAAGACCAGGGAAAAATAAGGGAAGAGGGGGGTACCAATTTTCAAGGACAAGGAGCTAAAAGAAATAGAGAAAATGGGAGGGGTAAAAACAGAGGATGGAAAGTGGTGGACTCCAGATGGGTGGCAAATATTCAAGTGAATAATAACCAGGAAAGATGGAAGAGATACACCAATTAACTCACTGGGGAACACAAGGAATATGTGATCCTTTACTGAAATATTACATGGGAATAGGAATATATGAAATAGCCAGATCCATCACAGGAGAATGTCTAACCTGCCAAAAAGTCAACAAAAAGGTAATGCAAAAAACCACTCTGGGACAGAGGAAATTAGCCATAAGACCTATCCAGAGTACTCGGGTTGATTTTACTGAATTAACTCTGGCCCAAGGGTATAAACACCTATTGGTCATAGTTGACCATCTAACCCATTGGGTTGAAGCATTCCCCATGAGAAGGGAGACAGCCCAAACTCTGACAAAAGTTCTCTTGGGAGAAATTATTCCAAGATACGAGCTTGTAAATATTATTGATTCAGACCATGGCCCCCGCTCTACAACCAGTGTGCTGCAATAAGAGCCCTGGGAATAAAGAGGGGGTGAATCAAACCTTAAAGAATATTTTAACAAAATTGGTCTTAGAAACCCAATGGAATTGGGTCAAATGTTTACCATTAGCCCTATTACAAATAAGAATGAGACCCAGAACAGATCTAGGGGTCTCTCCTTATGAAATGTTGTTTGGGCTGCCTTTCTTGCTTACCTCATACAGTATTGGGGAACATCTGGGGGGGCGACGACAATGCAAATATATATAGAAACAGTAACAACAACCCTAGAAGAATTAAGGAAAAAGGGCTACCTTCCCCAAACTTCCCCACTGAACTGTAAAATACATGGTATCAATCCAGAAGCCTGGGTATTAATTAAATCATGGAAGAACCCTCCACTAACTGCTCTCTTTGAAGGCCCCTTCCAGGTCTTGCTTACAACAAACACTGCAGTAAGAACAAAGGAGTGGGGGGGGACTCGTGCAAATCGAGTGAAGGGTTCAGTACAACCCTCAACTGAGATAAGCAAATGGGCTATAGGCAGCAGAGACGATAAAGACTTGAAATTGGTCCTGAGGAAAACACCGAAAGAAGTGCAACCCTGAACACAACCCTGCCACGGGAAACATCTACATTGTTAACCTTATATCCTTAAACTATGTTAATGTTTGTTATAGTTGTAGTATAAGTTTAAGTTTTGTTCAGCTAAGAATTGACAATCAAAATAACATCTCACTTTCCAATACTGCTCCATAGAGCACTCTCCTTGCACCCCGAATCAGGACGAAATTAAGGGAAGGGAGTCAGTACGATAAGGGTCATGGCAGAATGTCTCCAGAAGAAAGGAAAACTAGAGGTGGGAGGTAACACTGGATTGGGAACTACCTGCAGGAAATACCCACTGGGCACCGAGAAAACCCCTGTGGTTTGAGAGGTGAGGAGGCCAGCCTGTACCAGACTCCTGCTCGAGGCAATGCTACTACTCATCCACTTCAGAGGAAGTGGAGGAAACACTTGTGAGAAGTGTTACTATCCCTTGTATAGAGGAGAAACAGTAAGTTTATTGATCAGAGTACACACAAACATGAATCCTAAATGTATTGATCGCTCCCAGTTAACAACCTGTAAAGAAGATAATAAAATATATTGGCTAGCTAAAAATATTGCAAATCCAAGCCGGAGGATGTCAGGASAGTGCTCTATGAATGAAAGATGGGTATGTTTTGAACAAGAAAGTGAAACAAACTTAGAGGATACATTCAAAGAGAATGAAATGCAATTGAAAAGACAAAGGGATAGAGAGGGACAAATATATGGTAAGAATCTTTTCATCGATATGGTGGAAAAGATTACAAAATAATTTAATTTGACTGATTATTGAGCAGGACACACTTAAGTGAGATTTGGCCATGGGATGGTATCTGTTTTAGGTTCCCTAGACATTTTAAAATGGATTACATCAAGACAAAGCATGGTAGCTCCCAAAGGAAGGGAAGGAGTGTGGAAGTTAAATCAACAATAATAGGGGAAGAGTGTTTATCAAGAAAAGGGAAAATGTATACTATAGAAGTAGGAGAAATGCCACGTAAAAGATATCTAGCAGCAAATGACACACACACCAGGTGGATCCCAGAAACGCCCCATTCATATTTGGTCGATAGAAAAAACTGAAAGTAGATGTGTATACAGTGGAAAAAAAAAAAAGTTTGAATACTTAGGAGATTATTTTAACCCATTCTGGGCAATAGAAACCCTATCCAAATATTGGAAACATAAAACAAATCAAGATTCTAATTTCTGGGATGCACCTAAACATTTATTTTGGATCTGTGGTAACAGGGCATATGTGAAGTTAGTGGGAGGGTGGACTGAGAGTTACACAAATGGAGCAATAAAACCATCCTTTTTCTTACTGCCTAAGGATGTGAAATCAAACTTGGGAGTTCCAGTATATGATGATCTGGCCAGAAAGAAAAGGAATTTATTTGGTGGAACCCAAAATTGGAACAATGAAATTTGGACCCCACAAAAGATTATCAATACTTATGGCCCAGCTACCTGGGCCCAAGATGGATCCTGGGGGTACAGAAGCCCAGTATATACGCTCAATTGAATCATCTGTTTACAAACAGTACTTGAAATAATGTCCAACCAAACATCTCTGATTGATTGATCTCTTAAATCAGCAGCAACAACAAACATGATCAGTAATTTATCAGATCCAATTGGCAGTGGACTACCTCCTTGCAGAGGAAGGAGGGATCTGCAGCAAATGTAATACTTCAGAATGCTGCCTAGAGATTGATGACCAAAGTCATGTAATTAAAAACATTACTCAAAAAATTAGAAAACTAACCTATGTTGGAACACACAAATGGACCCTCTTGTTTGGAGAATCCGATTGGTGGGACAACTTGTTCACCTGGAATGGTAAATGGTAGAAGAAATTAGCCCTCTTTGTGGCATGTGCACTAGCAAGTGTAATATTCCTACCACGTGCAATTCCATGTCTAGTCTGGATAGTAACCAGCTCTTCATCCAGAGAACTGCCAGCCAGGGGAGCAGTGGGCACAGCAGCAAGTGACAGCCAGTCCACATGGCTGGGGACACCAAAATGGCCAAGAAGGTGGCACTGATCCTGTGGGATGAGTGGCATGGGCCCTGATGAGGCAGAAAGCAGTGGGGGAGGGGGCACAGTGGAGCTGTGGGGTCCCCTGAGGTCCCCAATGCCAGCAGAGCCAGTCCATGTTACCCACAGTGGACCTGGGTGAGACTGGGGATACAGGATGGCTTTGGGGACAGGAACAGGGGACAGGAATTTGGGGATGGGGATGTGGGGACAGGAATGTGGGGACTGGCACCTTTGGGCTCAGGTAGCTCTGGGGATAGGGACAAGGGAACTGGGATGCAGGGACAGAAGGGGACAAGAACAGTGAGGATGTGTCCATGGGGATGGGATCATGGGGATGGGGTCATGGGTGTGATAAATGAATTCACTGGATTTAAGGATTATATAATTATCTTTATTATTATGCAAGCAAGATTAAGCAAGGCACAGCACTGGGCGGCCAGGAGCTTCTGCTCCTATAGGCTCGCACCGTTCCTATTCCCAAAGTTGCCTTTTATTGCCTTCTTCTCCCAGGTCCAGGGATGACGTGGTCTGTCTTCTGCGCGTGCTCATTCAGTTGCTAGGGGGTCTTTTTCTGCCTTCTGGTGGTCGTGGGATGAAGGCCCCAAGTCTCCCTATTTGACTGCTGAGTGAACTTTCCCTTATAAGGCATATCTATACAGTGGAATTTTCAGTACACTATATGCTTTCTGCAAGCTAAGCAATTCTTGCGAGTTTAAGGATTGTCGTTACAGCCTCCCTCTGTGACCGTTGGGTGAACTTTCCCTTATATGATATACCTTCTATCTTTACAATGGAATTCCCAAAGCACTATATGATTCCTACAACCATATGTGGCTGCACATTTAAGAATCAAGCGGTTTTAGCTCTTTAGCTATTGCTTTTTATATTATACGATTATTTAGCTATTGATTTAATTAATGAACAAACGCATTGCTACTTATTACAATGGGGATGGGATCATGAGCTGGTGGGAGTGACCTGGGCCAGTGTGGGCTGTGTCTGTGGTGTCCTCGTGTCCAGGGTGTCCACTGTGTCCCCATGTTCTGTCTCAGCCCAGGGTGGCTCAGTGTCCCTGTTCCCAAGGCAGCCGTGCCACATGGATGTGGTGCATGGGTGCCTGTGACACAGACATGTCCCCCTGCCTCTCCAAAATATTTGGGGACCACCCTCATGCATTTTCTCACAAGAACTGCTGTCCCCACGACGACAGTTTGGAGACAGTCACAACACCTCGTATCCCAGGTGCTGCTGTGCCTGCAGGGCCACCCTCATCCAGCCCTGTCCCTTCTCCCTTCCAGCCCAGACCTTCAGACTCACTGGTGAGTCCTTGGGAGATGCTGTGTCCCCACCCCACTGTCCCCAGCCCCACACTGGCCCTGGCAGGCTGATGTCCCCTGTCACTCACAGGTGCCCAGACCACCCAGCTCCTGGTGGAGCCCCCCTGGAGGCCGGCGGTGCTGTGGGACCGGGTGACACTGACCTGCCAGGGCTCAGGGACCGCCGGTGCCACCACCTGGTACAAGGACAGGCAGCAGTGGTGGCATCAGGGATGCAACCACCTCATTGGCACCATGCCTGGCAACTACACGTGAGACAGACCCGGCACCAGGCTCAGCCCTCCCACGAGCATTTCAGAGGGTGAGGGAGGTTTGGGTGTCCATAACCTGGCACCTGTGGGGACCCCGAGGTTTCTGGGTGGGCTCCTCTCCATGGGTCACCACCTGGTGTGACCAGAGCCTGTTCCCTGGTCTGAGAACATCCCAGAGCATCTCAGTGGACTGGACTGATATGAATTCAAACGAGGCCAGATTTTGAGAAGGAAAAAATCTCTTATTTATTAAAACAAACTACAGAGGATGGGGAGTTTGAGATAAGCCCAAACTCCCACGCAACAACCCAAAGATAACAACGTGTCCCGAACATGCTGGGTTCTCCCCCAAAAAGTAGGTCCCTCTGAAGAAGAAGAACCCCGAACCCACCTGAAACCCTCATTTTATAACCCCTCTCAGGTCCAGGGTTGGTGGGTTTTGGATCCACACATTGATTGGTCATTTTCCGGTGTTCTCATTGGTTCTTATCAATATTTATTCTGGACCAATCATTTTCTCAGGGCGTCGAATGATTGGTCAAGTCCCCTGTCTAATCACCTCCCATCCCCCTTTGACTATAGCCCCCGCCAAACTCTGGACCTCCCCTCCCCAGGACCCACAACAAACACCCATCAACTCACCCCAAAACAACAATTTCCAACCCAGCTCCAATTCAACACAAGTTGAACGCCATTTATAACAGGACTGCTGGTGAGCTGGATGTGACCCAATAGGGGGTCCTGGTGCCATCGGTACCCCCCAGGCCCTTGTGATGTGACAGGACCCACTTGTCCCCCAGACCCACTGGTGCCGAATGTGCCAGTGTAGGTGCTGCTGGAGGAGAACATGGTGACACTGCACTGCTGGGGCTGGTGGAACAGCATGATCACCTCGGTGTCATTCTACCATGAGGAGAAGGAACTGGGGGTCTTCCCCAATGGGACTGAGCTGTCCCTGTCCCCTCTGCAGCTGAACCACAGTGACTACTACAGTTGCAGGGGCCGGGTGAAATCCTGGGGGCTGCAGGAGTCACCACTGGTGACAATGACAGTGCACAGTGAGCACCCCACAGTTGCCACCCCTACACCCCTACAGCCCCTCCCCAGGGACTTGGGGTCACTGTTCCCACTGCTCCTAATCTCCTGCCCTCACCTCTTCCATGTACCGGTGCTGGAGGGCTCTTCCAGGCCCACCAAGGAGTCCTCCCTGAATCTCAGCTGCTGCAGCACCCCCAGACCCCTTTGGCCCTGATTCTCCCTTCCTACACGTGTTCTACTGGGACAGGCAGGTGTTGGGGGGCCCACAAGGGTCCCCACAGCTGCTGTTGTTCACTGTGGAGGTCTCTCACTTGGGGAATTACAGCTGCCAGGTGCACTCTGAGTCAGGGGGTGCGTGCAGAAGAGCAGTGCCCGGCTCCGCGTCACAGTGCACAGTGAGTGCAAGGATGGGCATGAGGCCTCACACCAAAATCTCTACCAGCCCTACCTGAAAACCTCCTCATATTCTCTCCATTCTTTCCCCGGTGCCCTCGTTCAACCCTGAGGACCCCCCCCCCCATCTCTCTGAGCCCACCATGTCTCTCCCTGAATCCCTTCTGTCAGTTCTCTTGTTCCCTGTCACTGCCTGGGTCACCAAAGCCCTCCCTGGCGTCCCTTCTCCCACAATGGGCTCCTATTTACTCCCCTCCTACCCCAACCTCCCCTGCATCTCCCTGTATCCTCCAATCATGTTGTCTCCCCTCACAGGGGTCCTACTCTCAGGGGTGTCCCTGTGGGTGAAGTCCCCCGGGGGACAGGTGGCACTGGGGGACTGCCTGGTGCTGAGCTGCATGGTGGCTGCAGGGACATGTCCCCTGTCCTTCTCCTGGCACTGTGGCGGGGCTTAGAGGCACCACTGGGCACCAGCCCCTGCCTGGAGCTGTGCCACTTTGGGGACAATGACAGTAGCTACTTTCATTGCCAGGACAGTGAAGGGGACAGTGTGGCAGAGAGTGTCCCCCTGAATGTCACCATCCCAGATGTCCGGGACCCACAGCACCCCCCCCATAGCAGCCATCCCACCCTCACCCCACAGATGGCATTCCACTTTAAGTAATGGCCACTACCACCACAAGACACAGTTCTGTGCGAACAGGACCTTCTGGTTCTGGGTGTCTTTCACCCACAGTCTCCCATATCTCCCTCATTCCATCCCATCCCTGTACTCCTACCCAACACTAGGTCCTAGCCCCTCCCTCCAGCCTCAGCCCCATCTCTCCCCGGCAGTGCCTGTGACCAATGCCACCGTCACTCCCAGTCCCCTGCCACACCAGGTGCTCGCAGGTGACACCGTGACCCTGTGCTGCTCGGTGCAGATGGGCTCAGCCCCTGTCACCTTCACCTGGCTGTGAGATGGCCGGGACGCGGTCCGAGGTCCCCTCCTGGAGCTTGGGGACATCAACGTGGGACATTCAGTCACCTACCAGTGCATGGCCACCAACCAACAGGACAGGCATCATGAGTTCATGAGGCACTCAGCCCAGACCTGGCCCTGGAGGTGACACCACCAGCACACATGGACACAGGTGAGGGTCACACGGGGTCACCAGGGGTGCAGGACCCCTGAGGTGACCCCAATGTGTCATTTGTCCCTCTCTGTTTCCAGCAGTAGCTGTGGGGATCAGCAGGACCCTCCTGTTCCTGCTCCTGCTCCTGGTTGTCATCACAGACTGTCACTTGTGGCACCACCAGGGTGGGTAACGAGGAGGGGGCTGGGCTCCCGAAGGGCAATGGCAAGTCCCCAAATTTGGGGAGCAATGGGGCAGTGATCAAAGCCCTGACACGGTGGGGCTGAGCCCTCAGTAGTCTTTTCTCAGGGTCCTGGGGGACCTGGGAGCATTTTGGAGTGTCCTGGGGTGACACCCTTGAGGAATATTGGGCTGGCAATGGGAGATCCTGGGATCTTTGAGATCCCTGCTGTAGGATCATGCAGGGATATTGGGGAGGGTCTTCAAGGATCCTGGAGGAGTTTTCCTCCCTGCCATGTTTGGGGTTATGGTGGGTTTGGTGGTGCTCAGAGGTCTTAGAGGGAATCAGGGGTACAGTGAGAGCTCAGGGGTCACCTGGGGGGTCAGATGCCCTGGGGGTCCCACAGTCACAGCCCAATCTCCTTTTTCTTGCAGTCACCAGGAAATCCCAGGACAGGTGAGTAGGCAGTTCTGGCCTTTCCCTCCTCCCCAGACCACACCCCCAAACTTTTTTATCCCTTCAAGACCCTCCTGGATCCCTTGGCCCCTCCCAAAGGAGGGGGAGGTGATGGTGCTGGACACTGACATTGTGGGCACCAAGCAGGCAGAGGGTGAGTACAGGGAATTAAGGGATGAACAAAGTCCCAGAGTGGTAGATGAGATATATCATAAACTCTGTAGCTGTAGCAGGAGCCGCAGGGCGTCCCACCAGGGCAGTGGGTGTGAGGACTACACTGTAGCAAAGAAACCTTGGGGCAGTGGTGGAGAAAGAGCACCACTGGGTAGCTGCAGCCCAGTGTAAGAGACGTCTGAAGTTTCCCTCACTTGCCTCGTGATCATCGCAAAGATAAGAGACTAAGACCATGAAGACCCTGACTGGAGTTCTGGGCCTGGTTGAGGTGGATGCTTGCCAAGTGATTGTTTACAGGTGTGTTTGCTGTGTCGCCATGGTACACTGCTTCAAGCAGGGCCTGGCCAGGAGTGACTTGCTCTGTACACTTATGCCTGCTTCACAAACCCCGCTCATCACAATAGCCTGTGAATTTTCCCACCTTTTGGCCAAATGATCTTTCTGGGGTAATTTTGGTGATCCCCTATGGAAAATCCCTCATCTGCCTCTGTGACAGACGGAGATTAAAGCTCCCTCCCTATGACTGAGACTGAGACCCCTATAATTCTAACATAGGGGATGCTGTGCAGCAGTCAGCTGGTAAAACGGCTAGCTGTCCAGCAACCACTAGCAGTGGGGAGGCACTTCGCCCGGGAGCAGCGGCACCAGGCTACCGCCTCAGGTAGGCACCCAGAGGGGAATCCGGGGACATTGCCAGATGAGGGACGAGGCTGACAAAAAGCTGCTTGCAGCAGAAATAAGAGGGCGGACTCCAGCTGAGGTTAATCCGAGTTTTAATAGATCCCAGGGGCACCAGCAGCAGGAGACAAAGGGGGAGGCGGGGCCCCCTGGGGTTATAAAGTGTGAAGAGATAGGGGAGGAACAAATCCGGCAGCCAATAGGAATCCGGGGGAGAGTGGGGTACATAAGATAGACAGATGAAATAGAACAATCAGGGTAACTGGAAGGAGGGGCCCTGGTCCCTAATCAAATTACTCGAAGTCCAGGACAGAATTTTCTGGAAAAGAGGGTGGTGGACAGGAGTGACTGACAGGGCACCAGGATAGGGACAAAGGGAAGGATACATAGATCCTCAAAGAAACCAGGATGATTGACATTTACCAGGGAGAGGGAGAACCAGGGCAGAACCATTACAAAACAGGGGGAAACAGAACAGTCCAACTGAACACAACACAACAGTGCTGGCCTGATTGAAGCAGGATGTTTGCCAGGTGTTGCCGGCAGGTGTGTTCACTGGACCAAGACTGCTTTCCCATATAAACCAGTCCTGGAACAATGGGTCCCAAACTGAACTGTCTGTACTTGTTCTCTACAGACTTATTCTCCACGGTCCTGTACCTGTTCCCCCTTTGGCGGAGGACTATAATAGACTCCTGAGTTAAGCAAGACTTTGGGATTCTCCTCGATGTGACAAGAAAGATCTATTGGCTGGACCACGAGGATTTTGTCTCTCCATCGGTAGCTATATTCCCCTTCCCCTTCTTTCTCTCTCTCTCTATCCTTTATCTCCTTTCTAATCCTTCTATCGCATTTGCTGTGGGCACTCAATAAAAGGTGCAATTTGTTTTGATTAGTACTGAAATCCCCTTTGTGTTGTTTTTTGCACTCTGAGATCAGTTAACGAACCRTCACAACCCCCACTTGTACTAGCCGATTGTGGCACCCAGCTACAAACAGGCCAGGGGGAAGGCTCCCTGGCAGGGGAAAGTGCTTGGGTTTCCAGGGTATGAGAAATGACTGCTCACTTTTAAAATTTCAAATGTTTATTAAACCTCAACAAAAAAAAAGGTCTGAATAAGGAAAAAGTTTTCAGCACTGGGAGGCCCTATGACCACCAGCCACGTGCTCCTCTACAAAATGGATGCTCTACCTTTTATATCTTTAGCTCTCCCCGCCCCATGTTGTGCTGGAGGGTTGGGAAAGTTTCCTCAACTACTCGCTTCCACATGAGCACTGTCTCTACTAAATGGCAACTTTTGCCCTCACTCTAACACCGTGACTCTCAACCTGGCAACCCTCTGGTGCTCTCTAGCCCCTACAAATCCTTCAGTTTCATGCATCCTGCTGGCCACAGGTTCCCTGCTTTCCTTTTCTATGAATCCTGCCTGCAGCTTCTCACTCCCTCTTTCACACATGTCCCACCAGCCACAGGGTCCCCACTTTCTTCCCCCACCACGCGTCCTTCCATTCTTTTTCTTCCAACTGTCCAATATCTTAAAGCTTCAACAGATCAGGACGGGTCCAATTTATTGTCTGAAGCTGACTTTTATACATCTGGATTATGGAAATTTCAATCTGGCTAAAAATAGTTATGAGGATCTTCTAAGTCTCATACCCACCCCAAGCACACTACTTCACTCACACTTTAAGCACTACTCTTAGCTCTTACATGCACTAGTACTCACTTGATCTGATAAAATCAGCAGGGGTGTGTCATTCATCTGAAATCTCTTGGGCCATAAAAGAGATTTTATTTCCCAGACGAGTGCCCCATTGTGAGAAACAGCTGCACACTTTTAAAATTTAAAAGGTTTATTCCCCTCCAAGTGATTCTGTTGGAATGCCAGGGCTATCAGCCACTCTTTCCATGTGACTTGACTGCTGGCTGTTCATCTAGAAGTCACCCCCTCCCACTCCCAACACCTTCAGCATGACAATGGGAAAAAATTAACTGAGAACCCTAAACCCATAACATTACCCATCCTGAATTTTTTTCCCATGTCAACATTGAACTTAAGACTTTTCAACTATATGCAGACTTGAATTATTCAAATTATATATATATATATATACACATATACACATCAAGATACAGCTACAGGGGCAGTAGCATCATGGCCAGCTCACCCAAAGATAAGATGTTCTTGAGGGATACATCATGTTTCTCTGCCTTTTGTGTCACCAACCAGGTGCAACCTGGTCCTTGAGCAAAAACAATCCCATGAGTGGCTTCGCCATTTCCTGAGGCATGGTTAATCCAAACTGTTTTCCCTTACAGGCCTCTCAGCTGTACCACAGTGACTGTGAAAAAAACGTATTTTATGATTGGCTTTTCGCAAATATTAAAATTAATATTATATGTGTTGTGTTAGAAAGTAATGCTGTATTAATTCTCTTAAGTAGTGTGTTAAATGCAGTTTTAGGTTATAACAAAATGTTAAAATAGAAAATATGCTTCGTAGGATACTTTTTTCCTAAAGAAAGAACTCACACCAAGATAGCAGCCAAGGACACCTAAATATTTCAAAGAAAGAGCATTTATTGCTCCATTATCAGGAGAAACTAACTTCTTCCCACCTCTCTCGGGCAGGATGACGCTGTTAGGATTATGAGGAAGAAGTTGACGTTGACCAGAGAGAATCCTGTATTTTAATGGAATTTATGCATCATGTTTGAGATGCATGAATATGCAACAGGCTATTGTTTTTGAGGGTTAATCCTTTGTTAACAGGTGTCCTTTTTTGGACTTATGCTGTCCAGAAAAAGGTACCCAGACATCCGTAACTCTTTGTTTCTATTGCCTCATATTGTCCTAATTAAAATTGTCCAAGTTGTTATTATTCTAATTGTATTACTATTTTTATAAACATTTTATTACTATTAAACTTTTTAAGTTTTAAAAACAAGTGATTGGCGTTTTTCACAGGGACCTTATCTCCATCTACAGTGTGAAGGGACTCTGGTGTTGACTGGCCATGTAGCCTTTGCTGAATGCTKATCCCAGTGCTTGAAGATCCCCCAATGCAAACTCTTTGAGTGGTTTTCAACCGTCCATGACACTGTTCAACCGTCCATGACACAGTTCAACCTTTCCAGCAGCTGGTGCATGGCAGGGGATACATCCACTCAACACTGCGCTCTTGTGCCCAGGTGGTAACTAAGCTATTCCTGAAATGAGTTCCACAATCTGACTCAATTAGCTCTGGGGGGCCAGGTAACCACAGGACTTGTTTTTCCAAGCCCAGGATGGTGTGCTGGGCAGTAGTGTGAGGCACTGGGTGCACCTCCAGCCATCTGGTGGTTGCATCCACCATGGTGAGCACATAGCACTTACCTTGGCGAGTTTGTGGCAGTGCAATGTAATCAAACTCCCAGGCCTTTCCCTACCTCTGCTTATTCTAACGCCCACCATTCCTCAAAGGCTTTACTCTCTCAGCCTACTTAACGGCAGCACATGTCTCACACTCGTGGGTAACCTGGGAGATGGCGTCCATGGTTAAATCCACCCCTTGGCCTTGTGCCCACTTAGAAGTGAAATCTCTGCCCTGATGACCTGAGGCACCATGGGCCCATGGAGCCAGAAACAATTCTCCCTTGTGCTGACAGTCCAGATCTACCTGTGATGCTTTGACTGGGGGAACCTGGTCTGCCAGTTCGTTATTCCAAAGCTCCTTGTTGACTTGACTCTTAGGCACATGTGCATCTCCATGGTGGACTCTCACAACCGGCTTCTCCACCTAGATGATGATGTCTTGCCACATTTCAGAAGGCCAGATAAGTTTCTCTTTACATTGTCAATTGGCCTCTTTCCGTCTGTCCAACCACCCCCACAGAGCATTGGCTGTCATCCATTAGTCAGTGCAGAGGGAGAGCTTTGGCCACTTCTCTCATTTGGTGATGTCCAGAACCAACTGGACAGTCTAGGCAAGGTGTTCAGTTCTCAATTCCTTCTGTTTCCACAGCAGCGATTCCAAAAGCCCATCGACTTCCCTTTGGTTCTTCAAAGTACCTGTTCCTGGGGTAGTCAATGCTCAGGATCCTTGGGGCATCTGGGCCACTTAGAATGAGCTGTTTCTGCCAGTCCTTCCCAGTCAGGGAATATGCATAAATGTGCATAAAGCTGATGCAATATCAGGGGTATAAAAGATGGACCCACCATTTTTGTGGGTCCATGAGCCTCTGGCATTTTGCCATGCTCCCAAGCACAGTCTCTTTTGCTTTGCTGATTTTTTTGTTCTCAATAAAACTTCTATAACTCATTCCCACTTGGTGTCTGGATTGTTTATAACAGGTGGTCAGCCAGAGCCATCACCCACTTCTTTTGTTAACTCACTCACCTGCCATCTGAAATAAACAGGGCAGGAGACTTCTTTCTCCTTTTTATGCCTTTATTAAAAAGTGATCAGCTCAGGGTGGGGCAGCTCGACAGTTCGTTCTGCAGTCTCCGTCGTCTCTCCCAGGGTGACGCTGAGGAGGAGGACACGTGCAGCTCTGTCCACAGGGGCAGAGCTGGGGGGTCTGGTCCTCTTGGGAGCCGTGGTGGGCGTGACCCCAGGATGGTAAGCTGTGCCTCCTCGCTGYTCCACGTCTTGGGGCTCAGACGACTGCTCGCTCAGGGTGAAGGGGGGGGCGATGAAGGTTCTTCTCTGTAGGCTCAGCACACTGTGCCTCACATCTAGACACCACTCCAGTTTCTCAAATCTATATTGGCTCGCTGTTCTAGGGGTCTCTTCAGTAGTTTTGAGGTTGCAGCTTCCCATGGCATGCTGGACTTGTAGTTAATCTGCATGCCCCCTCCTTCAGCTTGTCCCCTTCCTCACTGTCTAGGGGGGGAATTTCCACCCATTGAGCCAGCCCGGCCAGGGTTGTTACTGGGACAAAACAGAACCATTAACGACAACGACTTGTAATTAACATAACAGAAAACGCCTAGCTAGAGGCTTGAGTCATTTCTGTAAAGTTTCTGCAACTTTTTCTCTTCACAAAAAACCAGGCAGATTTACTGTTCATAACACCATCCATCTCTGGGGCATCACCCCCTCTTTCTTCCATCATCTTTCAGATGACAAATGGCAAAAATTCACTAATAAGCCTAAATCTGTAACACAACCCCAGAGTGGGACACGTGGGACAAGGAACCTCAAGGCTCCTCAAGCCCTGAAGGCAGCTCTTCCCAAACATCCCTGAGGCCAGGGAAGGACAGAAAACACCATCTTCTCAGAAACATCCTTAATTGGAAAATTTAGTCAATGCAAATGGAACCCCAAATCTGTGGGGAATTGGAGCTGGTTCCTGGTGGGGCTGGGCCTAGGAGGGGGCTTTGCTGGCTTGGCTCTGGGCTTTGCGCTCCACCTGGGCACAGTACTTTTCAGACATTCCAGTGGCTCTGCAGAGGAAAGAATCCATCAGGTTCCCGATGGATCTGGGACCGTGGCCCCACAGCCAGTCCCGTTTGCTGAGGATGCAGAGGGAGCTGGGAGGTGGCCCAGGCTGGGACGCCAGGAAGGATTTGGGGAGCCCAGGGAGCCCAGGGAAGCAGCACTGGCAGCCCCTGACCTGAACTCCTGCAGCTTCTGCTGCCTGAACTGGGCGAGGCRCTGGCTGCGCTGCCGGACCTCCTGCTGCAGCCGCCGGCCCTCCTCAGTGACGGCCGCCCGCTCCYGCTGCCGCTGCTGCTGCAGCTCCTGGATCTGCCGCCGGAGATCTTCGGCATGGGCRCGCTGCCGGAGCTCCCTCTGCTCCTGCTCCAGCTTCTCCCGCTCCAGCTGCTCCTGATGGGCCCTGCGGGAGAGCCGGGCTGGCTCAGGGACCCTGCCACAGCCCCCCACACCTGGCACAGCACCTGGGCTGGCACTGGAGCCCCCACAGCCACCAGCTGGAACTGGGAGCACCACCTCAGCCATCCCTCAGTCCCATGTGCCTCACCTGAGCACCCTCTGGAATTCCTGGCGGTCTTGCTGCACCTGCATGGCCAGATACTGCTCCTTCTGGGCCACCTGCTCCAGCCGGTCCTGCTTCAGCTGCTGCTCCAGTTCAGCCTTCTTCCGCGCCTTCTCCAGCTCCCGCCGCCGCCATTCCCGGTCTGCGACCTCTTGGTTCCTCTTGGCCCTCAGAGCATCCTGCCCAAATAGGGGACAGTGCTGGGCTTCCCTCAGGGGCAGCTATGGAAGCCCTTGGCCATGGCTTTGGCTCTGCTCCAGGACATCCCCTGGCTCCCGGGGCTGCTCTTGCAGACCCGCCACATCCAGGGGCGCTGCCCCTTTGCCAGGGTGGGGACAGGGACAGGGCAGGGGAGCACATCACCTGTGCCTGGGCCACTCACCTGCTCTGCCTGCCAGTCCTGGGCCTGCTCCTGTGTGGCCCTGAGCCGGGCCAGCTCCTTCTCCTTCTCCAGGCGCAGTTGTTGCTGCTCTGCCTCCAAGGCGGCCTCGCGCTCCTACGGGGGACAGAGCCCGAGGGTGGGACAGAGTCCCAGGGTGGGACAGAGCCCTGGGATGTGGGACAGAGCCCTGGAGTGGGACAGAGTCCCAGGGTGGGACAAAGCCCAGGATGGGACAGAGCCCCAGGATGGGAAGGAGCCCCAGGATGGGGCAGAGCCCAAGGACAGCTCCTGCAGCCCCTGCCCACCCCACCAGGAGTACGCTGCTCTTACAGCCTTCCGCCGCTGCTGCTCCAGCACCCGCTCGTCCTCCAGCCTCTCCTGCTCCCGCTGTTGATCCTTCAGCCTCTGGCTTTCCATATTGAAATGTTTAATATCATCATGGATTTGCTTTAGTCGCTGCTGTTTCTGCTTCCAGGCCTGGAAATGCCAKGCAGGGTTGGAGACCACCAAGTCGAGTGCTCTTCCATCCTCCTCACCCAGGGCAGGCAGGCTTTGGGCCACCTCCCTGGGATGTCACAATGTCCCCAAGGGACCAGAGCTCTGATCCTGCTGGCTGCTGTCCCCACTCCCTGAGTGTGGCTGATCCAGCTGTGCCAATCCATTTCCAGCCAGGTGGAAACTTCCCTGCACCCCTCTGTTCCCTGCTCCCACCTTCTGGTCCTCCCTCTTCATCTGCTCCAGTCGCTCCAGCTGCCTCTGGCCCTCCTGGTACAGCTCCTCAGCCCTCAATGCCTGCTCCTCTGCATTTTGCTCCATTTGTTTCACAATGCCCTGCCGGGCTCTGGGAATACGAGAAGGGTTTCCTGTGGCTCCATCCTGCTCCCCATCATGGGAACACTGGCATGGACAGGGYTGGTGTGGTTGGAATGGGACAGATGCCTCCATGGGGAAGAGGAAGGGGTGCCCACCTCATCAGCTCCTGCTTCCTTTGGCACTCCAGCTCCTCCTGGACCTCCATGCCCTTCTCCCGCTCCATTTCCATCATCTTGTCCAGGCGCTTCTCCTCCTCTGCCAGTTCCTTGAGGATCATCTGCTTCTCCAGGACTTGCTTGTCCCGGATCATGTTGCACTTGGCATTGAGGAACAGCTGTGGGGACAAGAGGTGTCTGTGGACACAGGGAGCAGGGAGGGCCAGGGAAGGAGAGGAAGAGCCTGGGAGCACGAGGAGCAGGGGAGGCTCAGCAGTGCCAGGTGACAGAGGGGAGCGCTGGCCCTACCGCGTTCAGTGCCCGCACGTCTTCCTCCTGCTCCAGCCTCATCCTCGTCGCCCGCTGCAGCAGCTTCTGCTCCTCCTGCTGCAGCTCCTCCTCCACATCTCTCCAGCGGTTCCTCTTGTCCTCCAGCTCTGCCTTTCCCTGCTCCTCGATCTGGGCCTTTTTCAGGGCTTCCTGCGGGGACAGAGAGCGCTGCCCAATCCTGGGCACCTTCTTGAGGGCTCACAGGGGTCACACTTCAGGTGCTGCATTCCCGACACTGAGTGGGAACATGTCGGGCTCCTGGCACGCCCATGGGCACTCCTCCCCACATTTCTGGGCAGACACCCCATGCCCTTTGAAGGCTGGCAGTGCTGGGCACAATTTCAGGGATGCTGCCCAGCTCTCAGAGGAGCCCTGAGCCCTGCAGCCTCCCCTGTGCCCCAAAATGTGGTGGACAGAGGGAGGACTCCCTGCGGGAGCCACCACCCCTCAAACCCAGCTGTGGAGCAGGAAAAGGGGGAAGCAGAAAGGGCAATGCCTACGAAAGCAGCGTCCTGTCTGGCTCTCAGTGTCTTCAGCCTGTCCCAACGCTCCACCTCAGTCGGGGCTTGAGCTGATTCCTTGATCCTCTCRTATTCCTTTTCTCCAATAATGAGACACGGTTGGGGCTTCTCCTGGGGAATGCTGGGGAGCACAGGGAGAGAGCTTAGWGGCACGGAGACCCCAACAGGTCCCTGTGCTCCCTGAGTTGCCCACTCAGCCACCATGTCAGCCCAGATCAATATGGGAAGTGCCGGGGAAGCTGTGGGGACCTGGCTCTCTTGTTTTGGGGTGAGGCAGGAAGGGAAAGTGTGGTGAAAGTGGCRCCAGGCTGGGATGCAGGGGGCAGGATCCCCAGGGGTGGTCAGGGCACACTGCCAATCCCTGCTCTCTAGAGATTTTGGGATGCTGCACTGACACCCATTCCCCCAAAACCCCTCAGGGCTCAGGCACAGCCTTACACGAGGTCCCGGATCAGGTCCCTGGTGATGATTCTGGTGGTCTTTGGTTTGTATCTGACAGAGGGCTGTGATTCAGGTGGGTTGGGCACATCCTGAAGGATCACAATGGGGCTGCTGGAGCCCGTGACCTGTGGAAAAGGATGATGTGAGGGATCCGAAATCCCCACACTCAGCGCTCCCTGGACACCAACTGATCCTGGGACGAGCTCTGGAGCCTCAGTCGGGACGTGCCCTCAGGGGCACGACCGAAAGGGGCCTGAAGGGCTGGGGGTGAGGCGAAGACCTTGGGAAGGAGGGACTGAAATCTTGGTGGGCGAAGCTGCTGACGGCGCGGGAGGAGGGATTCCCGGGAGGAGTCTCCCGGACAGAGGGACCGAGATCCTGAGCCGGTAGTCGCGGCTGCCATGGCACTCTCATAGAGTGTGGGAGGTGTGACAATGTCCTGGAGCCAACATCCCAATGTGATGGGACCAACGGTTGGGATGTGTCTGAACCGATTGTGACGAAGTGCCCAAAGCCACTGTTGAGACATGTCGGGACCAACTGTTGCCATGGCAGCGCCCCCAACAGCTCCCGGGACTCACAGGATGTCCTGGAGCGGATGGGGGATGGGGGACGGGGATGTTGGTGTGGAAGCTCCGAGAGCTGGGAAGGGCAAATCCAAGGGAAGGCAGAGATGGAATTGCGGCAGCCAAGAGGAGCCCGAGTGTTATAGATACATATTATAATCTTGGCTTTTTGCAAATATTAAAATGGATTTTATATGTGGGATGTGAAAGTAGCTTTGTTATAAAGATATCATTTTTATTTCTGGTATTAATTAATCTTAGACATAGTAGTGAAATAGCTGATATGCTTGTGTTAAAATGCCTGCTTGGGTTGGATAACACCCAATGAACACAGGATGAGGACACCTGCTACAGATCTGCCAACTATCAGCATTCACCATCTGAAGACAGTGTGGACCAAGGCCCAAAACTGAAGATGATTATAAAAAAGGACTAAAAGCACRACCCAGGAATATGCATCCTCTAAAAAGGTGGATCCAAGGAGGAGACATGCTGAACAGTTCTTGGAACATGTAAACTAATTTGGGGGAAAAGTTTACTATGCATAAGGGTCTATGAATACGGAACAGGCTGATATAAGGCAAAAGATATTTAAGGGGTATCCCTGAAGAGAACAGTGTGCTCTTGGCTGAGTGCCAACCTTTGCTTTATGGTCCTCATCTCCTATTGTCCTTTATTAAACTTTTTAAATTTTCACAGGAGAGTGAACGTGGTTTTCACTCCGAGGTTGCGAGAGGAACAGCCCTGCAGGAAGGAAGGGGGGGCATGAGGGTCTCCAGAGATTTGCCCAAAGCCTGTGGGGGTCCCCAGGGAGCAGACACCCTCCTGCAGCCCTGTAGGAGCCCCCGGCCGAGCAGAGGATGACCGAAGGGAGCTGTGAGCCCGTGGGAAGCCCCTGCCTGAGCAGCTCCTGGGGCACTGAGCCTGGGCGAGGAAGGGCCTCAGCCTGGAACAGCTGGGGCAGAGCTGCAGCCCGTAGGAAGGACTCCCGCTGGAGAAATTGCTGGAGAAGAGACTCCCGTGGAAGGCAGGGACCCCAGTTTTGTGGAGGTCAAGGACTGCAAATACTCTGGCTGAGCAGCAGCAGAAACAACCTGTGCTGAACTGCCCGGGTCCCCCTTCCCATCTCCCTGCGCTGCTGGAGGGAGGAGGGAGAGCCCAGGAAGGAGTTTGGAGTGGGAGTGAAGGTGTTTTGAAGGGTTTATTTGACTTCTCCTTATCCTGCTCTGATTTTGTCAGCAAATATTCAATTCATGTTGCTAATTCTGAGCCTGCATTTCCCATGACAGGAATTGATGAGTGATCTCTCCTGGTCCTTGTCTCAAACCAGGAACCTTTTGTTCAATTTTCCCCCCCCATCCAGGGGTGGAGGGCAGTGGGAGAGCAGGTGTGGGCCATCCGGCAGGAAGGAGAAGACGGGTCCAGGTCAGGCTGTTGAGCAGATTGTTGTGAGATTTGCAGTAGTTCTGTGGTTCTCTCAGTCCCTTGGCAAGAGGAACAAATGATCAATTGCTGCATTTCTAGACTGGTTCCCTCACAGCTGCCCCTGCAGGGGCGGTTTCCATCCAGTCCTGCTCTGAAGATCATGAAAGGCCCTCGCAGAGCCACTGCTTGGGCTCCCTTTGGGGTTTGTGCTTCTTGCTGGGCTGAGCAAACCACAGCCAGGCCTTTTCCCCCACAGAATTCTCACCTCTGCAGCAGCTCTAAAGCTGCCAGAATCAAAGCCAAGGGGGCAGGGGGGACCCTCAGGTGCTGGCTRSCWSCTGGGGCTGGGCAGAGCAGGGCTGGGCAATGGCCATCCCTGTGCAGTGGGGCTGGGCCATGGCTGGGCCCCAGCCTTGCATTGACAGGGGTCCCCAGGATGTGCCACCTCTTCAACAGGTGGCACCACCACCCCCAGGGACAGGACCCCCCATGCCATGATGTGTCACCCTGTGGACTGGTTTCCCCCAGGTGAACCCCAGAACAGGGACCTCCCAGGACAGGACTCCCCTGGATATGCCTCACAGGACAGAGTCTGCTCCCCTTTCCCATCTGACTCTCAGCACAAATGGCCTCTTTCTTCTTGTCCAGGAAAAAGAAAGTGTTGAGAGGGCACAGCCCAACACCTCCATCCCCCGTGGTCTCCCCACTCTTCCCTGCACCACCTCTCCCCATTTTCCCCCTTCCCTGGGTCCCCCCAGCCCGTTCCCTGCTCAGGTGCTCCCCGGGATTACTTAGCTAGGAACTGGGGGTGAGGGGACATGGCACAAAAATGAGGAAAAAATTAAAAAAGAGAAATAAAGATAAGAAAAGGAGAAGTGCAGGGGAGGGCACAGAGGCAGAGCTACCCAGGACCCCCATGAGATGCATGCACAGGAAACGAGCACCCTAGGGAGGCAGTGCTGGGCCTTGGGTCACCCCAAAATCTGAGGCATCCAGGGAAGAAGCTGTGACCCCTGTTGTTATGAACAGTAAATCTGCCTGGTTTTTTTGTGAAGAGAAAAGGTTACAGAGACGACTCAAACCTCTAGCTAGGCGTTTTCTGTTATGTTAATTACAAGTCGTTGTCGTTAATGGTTCTGTTTTGTCCCAGTAACAACCCTGGCCKGGCTGGCTCAATGGGTGGAAATTCCCCCCCTAGACAGTGAGAAAGGGGACAAGCTGAAGGAGGGGGCATGCAAATTAACTACAAGTCCAGCATGCCATGGGAAGCTGCAACCCCAACACTAAGAGACCCCTAGAACAGCGAGCCATTATAGATTTGAGAAACTGGAGTGGTGTCTGGATGTGAGGCACAGTGTGCTGAGCCTACAGAGAAGAACCTTCATCGCCCCCCCCTTCACCCTGAGCGAGCAGTCGTCTGAGCCCCAAGACGTGGAGCAGCGAGGAGGCACAGCTTACCATCCTGGGGTCACGCCCACCACGGCTCCCAAGAGGACCAGACCCCCCAGCTCTGCCCCTGTGGACAGAGCTGCACGTGTCCTCCTCCTCAGCGTCACCCTGGGAGAGACGACGGAGACTGCAGAACGAACCRTCGAGCTGCCCCACCCTGAGCTGATCACTTTTTAATAAAGGCATAAAAAGGAGAAAGAAGTCTCCTGCCCTGTTTATTTCACCTGTGCTGACCTAGCCACTGCCCATCCCTGGCATCCCCATTCCCCTGGGAACCCAACCATGGAACCTCATTTCCTTCTGTCTCCCCTTCCCTGGGGCCCCCAAACCTTGACTGCAATTCCTCAGGATATCCATTCCCAAGGAACCCCATCCTGGTAATTCCAGACCCTGGGACACCCATTCCCTTGATTCCCCCAGGACTCCCATTCTCACAGGGGTCCCTCCTTTTCCCTGGCATCCCCATCCCTCAGCCCATGATCACAAATCCCTGGAGGTCATGTTGTTCTGGGACCCTCTTCCACGATTCTGAGTCCACCCAACCCTTGGGGACCCCATTCCCGTGGGACTCCATCCTTGGACACCCCATTCCCCTGGACACCCATCACTGGCTCCCCACACCGCCTCAGCCTCCAAATTCAGGCAACACCATGTCTCCACCATGTCCCACCATCACCCCATGTCCCACAAGGTCCCCACTCTGCCCTCACCAAGAGCCACCTACACGTGGGGATGGACATGGCCTCGCTTCCTTCCCCTTCATCTGAAGAGCTGCCAGCCAGGGAAGCGGTGGCCACAGCAGCGAGTGACAGCCAGTGCACATGACTGGGGACACCGGGATGGCCGGGAAGGTGGCGCTGCTCCTGTGGGGTGAGTGCCCCGGACATAGGCTTCGCCCCCCTGGGATAGGGAGGGGAGTTGGCACAGGGGGACTACAGGGTTCCCTTAAGTCCCCAGTGCCAGCAGAGCCTGTGCGTAAGGTGACCGGGGTCATAGGGGCAGGAAGGTGGGGACTTTAATGGTGGGACAGGGATTCGGGGAGGCATCAGGGGGCTGGTGGGGGTGACCTGTGACAGTACGGTGTTGTCATGGTGTCCCCATTTTGGGGGTGTCCACGGCATTCCCGCACCCTGCCTCACTATGGGGTGGCCACAGTGTCCCTGTCTCTGAGGGGTCYGTGCCACACAAGGACAGATTGTGGATAGCCCCCACACCCCATGCCCTTCTGCCTCTGTACCCGCAGTGCCACCCCCACCCAGCCCTGTCCCTTCTCCCTTCCAGCCCAGACCCTCGGCCTCGCTGGTGAGTCCTCAGGGGATGCCATGGCCCCACCCCGCTGTCCCCAGCCTCACACTGGCCCTGGCAAGCTGGCGTCCCCTGCCACCCACAGGCACGCAGACCACCCAGCTCCTCGTGGAGCCTCCCTGGACGCCAGTGCTGTGGGACCGGGTGACACTGACCTACCAGGGCTCACTGGTGCCACCACCTGGTACAAGGACGGGCAGTGCTGGGGGCAGGAGGGACATGACAATTTCACTGTCACTGAGAGTGGCACCTACATGTGTGACAGACCTGGCAGTGGTCAGCCCCCCTGTGAGAGTCTCAGATGGTGAGGGGCATTTGTGTCCCCAGCCTGGCAACCGTGGGGACCCCGAGGGTTCTGGGTAGGCTCAGCTTCATGGGTCACCCCTCTGGTGTGACCAGAGCCTGTCCCCTGCTCTGGGGACATCCCAGAGCATCCATGTGCTGGATGTTATCCAATGGGTCATCACTGGTCACATCAGGTGTGACAGGTCCCATGTCCCTCAGACTGGCTGGTGCTGCAGAGGCTGGAACAAGCACTGCTGGAGAGGGACACGGTGACACTGTGCTGCCAGGGCTGGCAGAAGAATTCCAAAATGGTTCTCCACAATCATGAGGACTTCAGTCTTGCAGTGGGAAGACCCCTGACACAGCCACAAGAATTTGAGGGACAATACTGCATGTCCACCAGGCCTGCGAATTATGGAAAATAAGAAGGGGGAGCCCCCCAGCCCCCCAAGGCCTTGTAGTGGCTCAAGACCCTCTTAGCAGGGCCCTTAGCCCTCCTCAGCCACCAACGGCCATTTTGTGTCCTGGGTGGTTCAGTGTCATCCAAAGGGACAGAGGGTCAGAGAATGGCACAGGAAAAGAGCTGATGGCAGAGAACATGTCCTGATCCACTGTCAGCAGAAAGCTGGAGCCTGTCATGGGGAGGGGGCTGTGGGTGGGTGTAGTTAAGCAGAGAATCCCCAGTGCAAGAAGAGTTTTCCAGCCTGTGCACCTGATTCTTGAGGAATTTAACCCTGATCCTCCTGCCTGCACTCCACCCTCATGGCTTTACAAGCCCACCATGGACCTGGGCAGGCTGGTGGGTCAGAGAACAGCATCAACAGGACAAAGCAGCAGCTGTGACATCCTATATCAAATCAGGTTTGTGCTGTCACCAGAGCAATCTCTGTCCCACAAGGCAGGCAGCACCTGGAGGGGACCCTGAGATATGACACCCTGCAGAAAACTGCAGCAGGCAAATGGGAGCTGGAACCAGCACAGGGGGCAGAGCCCCACAGACAGGCCCCTCTGGGCCACTAACACACAGCTGCAGAGGAAAGAGGGGTTCTGCCTTCAAAGGGGTTGGACAAGGCAGTTTGGGACTTCTGGTTGTTCTTTTTTCTGTTTGCTTGTTTCTCCATTTGAACACAGAGGACACCTCACAGCTGCTGCTGCAGCCACTGAATCTTTTGCCCAGAGGGCTGAAGCACAATGCAGGCAGCACCTGGCAGGGATCCCGACCCAGCCGCTCTTCTTGGGGGTTCGGGGGCGTCCTTTCCTGAGCTCTGGACTGCTGCTGCTGGCATTGGACTCTGCTCAGTTCTTTTTGCTCTTGGGGGTGTCATACTTCCTCTTGCTCGAGTACCAGAGCAGCAGGGGGATCCCAATGGAGGGCAGGGTCATCACGCCAAACGCCGCCCAGTCCAGCTAGAGGGAGAAATTGTTAAGAGAAAAGTCAAAACAATCYAGGCCAGGGGAGTCTTAGAGCAATGAGGTCAGAGGAGGAGAGGGAGGAGAGACCTCACACTGTCTGCAGCTTCCTCACATGRGGAAGCAGAGGGRCAGGYGCTGACCWCTGCCCTCAGTGACCATGACAGGACCCAAGGGAGCACTCGCAGCTGTGTCAGGACAGGCAGCATTAAAGGCTGGATATTCAGAAAAGGCTCCTTCTCCCAGAGGATGCTCTCCCAGGCACTGCAAGAGGCTCCCCAGGAAAGTGSTCACAGCACYGAGCTTGACAYGAGCTCAAGGAGTTTGGAWAGGGCTGACAGGCACATGGCTGGGATTCCTGGGGTTGTCCTCTGCAGGGCCAGGAGTTGGACTCCACAATCCTTCTGGGTCCCTTCCAGCCTAGGAGGTTCTAAGATTCTACTCGCAGATTTTCTGCCTCAAATGCCACAGTGCAGCTTCTTCACAGAGGGAGCTGGGGTGGAAACTCAGCTGCTTCTGTGATAGTTCTCTGGAGAACTGACAGGAACTAACTCCAGCTCCCTCTGGAGCTCTCCAGGTGACTGCAGGGCAAGCCACACACACCGTGTGCAAGCAGGAAGCCACCACACTGGGCTGCAGCTGCCGTGATGCACTTTTCCATTGTCAATTGAAAGGTACTCACAAAGTGAGGGGAGAACCTCCTGTCGAAGTCACACTGAGCCAGGATTCCCCCCTGCCCAGGAGCACTGGTGAAGCCAACCTGGAAAAGGCAGGGAAAGGCAGGGAAAAGGCAGGGAAAAGGCAGGGAAAAGGCAGGGAAAAGGCAGGGAAAAGGCAGGGAAAAG
>JACDOX010000788.1:8209-33097 GCA_014549065.1 Cardinalis cardinalis | reverse complement strand
CAGGGAAAAGACAGGGAAAAGACAGGGAAAAGACAGGGAAAAGACAGGGAAAAGACAGGCTTTGCCACCTTTCCTACTCACTCCAGAACTGGGCAGGGTGAGAGCAACACAGACGTGCATCACCGCGACCATGCAGCTCTGGGAGCGCAGTCAGGTGTGTCTGCAGGGATCCCATAAATCAGCCACTTACCACCACTGGGCACCCTCCTGTGCCAGGTATGTGATGGTGGCAGAGGTGAAGTTGAAGTACCCGGCCTTGAGAGGCCACAGAACCACAGTGTGGAACACATTGCTCGCTCTGGGGGCTGGACATTAAGGAACACTGTTATATTTCAGCCCAGGAAGAAAAGTGAGGAGATGTGAAAGAGCAACCAGGAGCCAGGTGAAAAAGTCAGTGCTGCTGACAAATCTGAGTGCTCATGGTCACAGATAGCCAGACCCACCCAAGGCTGACCCAGCTGCTCCTCCACAGGCAGAGCAACTACCCTGGGACCTGGTCCTGTCTGCAAGGAACTTTGTTTTTACACTGCACCATCCAGAAGAGGAGGRGTTTGGATCTGGCACCCTRTCCAGGCTCTGGAAGGAATTTCAGGGACAGCAGATGAAGATAGGACGAAGCTCCAGGATACTCAAGGGCATGAAAGAGAGTTGGAAGAAATTTCAAAACATGAAAAGATATGGAGCAATCCTGTCCCACTTGACGCTGAGCATGCCAGAGACGATGCCAAAATCTTCTGGGGGGAAGGAATCATCCAACAGCTCCACGTCTAGGGCAGCACTGAACACAACAAAGAGAGGGATGAGACACGAATCTTAAGCTTTGCCATCTGCTCATAGGCTSTGCAGCCTGACAGTTCCATCTTGACCAAATGGAAGAATTGATTTTTCAGAGATGAAATGTCACCAGTAGAAGATAGGGAGGAGAGTTGAGGTATCTTACAGGGAGACTGCAGAGGGAGGAAGGCAAAGCTGAGAGAAACAAACACAAGGACAGGAAAACCACCATTTTTTCCACAACACAATTTGGCAGTTTGCTGAACTTCAGATACCATCCCATGGATACACACGCTGGCCTAAATAATAACCAAATCCCACATATAAAATTACAGGATCTCATTAATGTTGTTTTAATTCAACATTACAGCACTATATATTCTTCTGTTAGCAGCACTGCACTCAGTATGCATTATTCTGCCTTAAAAAAAAAAAACCTAAAAAAACAAAATCTCAAAGCCCTCTAATAGTGTCCTGCATTTTTTCAGTCAGCTTTTCATTCTGCAAATGGTGCTTTTTACCAGCATGGTGGAAGYTCTGTTTTATCTTTGACAGGTCATTAGTTAAATCCTGATAGCAAAAAGGAATTTTCATTAAAAAGAATAAATGTGAAAAACAGCTTACAAAGCCAAGAAAGGGAGCTCTATGCGTGGGGAACAGAGTGTCACAGGACACCACAGGAACTATACCATGCTGGCCTGACAGCTTCAGCAGCCACGAGGTGAAAGCAGGGAARAGGAAGGAATAGGCAAATTTCAATCCTTCAGGCGTGGCTGGAAAGCTCAGAGTTCGAGGGAGCGAAAAGCAACAGCACATCACAGAGCTCAGAAACTGCCTTGCCACCCCTGCAGCCACACGGAGAACATTTGCTCGTGGTCASTACTGAAGCCTGGACAGGGCTTACCTGGAGCCAACATTGTAGATGTTGTACTGCAAAGTCAAGTCCTTGCCCTCCACTGCGTATCTGTTTAACAGGGATTTGGAGGCCAGGAGCCTGGCACCATCCTYGCAGTGAGCCACAGACACCAGAGCAAACACGGCAAGGAGAGAGAGCTTCATCTAGAAACACAAAGAAATGGAACTGATCATCTGAAATCTCTGAACTTGCCTGTGAGGATGTAAGAATTGCCACAGCAGTGTCCCAGATCTGCAGCCATGGAAGAAAAGTTCATGGTCTTGTCCCCTTTCAAAGCCCTGGCCAGTACCACTCCCTTTTACAGAATCATGAAACATCCTGAGTTGAAAGGGACCCAAAAGGATCATCAAGTCCAAGCCCTGGCCCTGCACATCTCAATAATGGGCAAAGCTTTCAGATCACTAAGCCTCTTCTAGTAACTTCCAGAGCAAAAGCTTTGGTAATTAACAATTTCATCAGTTTTAGCAACTAATGGTTAATTGCCCTTCCAAAGCCTGGTAACTTTCCAGTGCTGTCTTACACAACAGAATTGGTTTTTAGAAAGCACAGCTCCTCACTTCCAACATTATTCTTCCCTATTTCCAGCCACTGAGAACCACCAACTCCCTCCAGTGGCTTTTATGATCGTCTGCACAAGTCCCTGCTTCAGGCCACGTGTTTGACTTATCCAAACCCAGCGCCTCTGCAGCCACCCTGCTGAGAGGACAAGGAGACAACAGGAACACTACAGATGTGACCAGTGAGGACACTTGATGGGGCTTTTGAATGCAAAAACTGCTTCAATATCAGGGCTTCTGCCTTCCACAGTCACAGGGTGGTTGGGGTTGGACAGGACTGTAAAGACTATGCAATTGCACCCCCCTGTGATGGGCGAGGACACCTTCCACTAGCCCAGGTCACTCCAAGCCCCATCCCACCTGGCCTTCGATGCTTCCAGGGATGCGGCAGCCACAGCTTCTTGGACAACCTGTGCCAGTGACTCACCTCCCTCACAGGCACCAATTTCTTCCCAATATCCCACCTAACTCTGCCCTCTGGCAGTGGGAAGCCTTGTTTTGTCACTCCACGCCCTTGTCCAAAGTCCCTCTCCAATTCTCTTCGAAGCCCTGTAGGCCCTGGAAGGGGCTCTAGGGTCCCCCTGGAATCCTCTCCTCTCCAGACTCAACACCCCCAGCTCTCCCAGCCTGTGTCCAGAGCAGAGGGGCTGCAGCCCTGGATCATCTCTGTGGCCTCCCCTGGACTCACTGCAGCAGCTCCTTGTCCTCACTGCGCTGGGGAGCCCAAAGCTGGAGGCAGCTCTGCAAGGGAGGGTCTCAGCAGAGCAGAGGGGCAGAATCCCCCCCTCACACGGTGCCCACACTGTTGGGGATGAGCCCAGGTCAGTGTTGGCTTTCTGGGCTCCCAGTGCACGTTGCCACAGCGTGCTGAGCTCCTTGTCAATCTCCCATGCCCCCACATCCTTCCCGGGGGTGCTCTCCATCCATTCTCCCCCAGCCTGTTTGTGTTTCGGGTTGCCCTAATGCAGGTGCAGCACCTGCCCTTGGCCTCGCTAAACTTCCCGGGCTTGCCACGGACCCGCCTGGCCAGCCCGTCCCAGCGCGGGTGCCAGAAGCCCCTTCCTTCCCCCCAGCCGTGCCCTGTGCAGCCGCACAGCAGCGCACGCAGCCCAGGCTGCTCCTGCCCCCTCACGAAGCCCAGAGGGGCTCAAGGAACCCCCCAACCGGGAACCGCCCGGTTTCACCCACGCCGCCCGCGGAACACCCCGGCTCTGACGCTCCAGCCGGTCCTTCCCGGCCCCTCAGAGCCCACGAGCGATCCTCTCCTACAGACCCGTCCCGAGGGCCGAGGACACGGCCTCCAGCTACCCCGAGCCTCCCACCCCTCACCATCTCTCCCGCCGCCAACGCCGCCAAGACGAATCAGCCCAACCGCGGCTGAAATGACGCACACGAACCGCGACTCAGGAAAGCCCTATGCCCCCTGGGAAATGGAGTCTAGGCCAGTGAACTCGAAGGGACTCCGCGCCTGCGCAGGCCACACTTCCTGCGCTGCCCATTGCCCATGGTAGCGGAAGTAGTGGCGGGYGGCGCGCCGTGCTGGGCCGGGCTCTCGTAGGAAGCCTCTGGAGAAGAGCAGCCGGTGTATCTCGGCACGACGAGTAGCTCTGGCCACGCGAGCAGCCTGCCCAGGTCCGCGGGGGATGTGTAAAGTAGTGAGGACGGAGTGAAGGAGAAGGAGCAGGGCTAAATTCCTCAAGAATCAGGTGCGCGGAACCCCAGGGTCTCCCTTCCTGCACTCAGGGCTCCCTGCTTGACTCACTCCCCGAAGACAGGCTGCAGCCTTCTGGTGCCGCGAAACAAGACGTGTCCCGACCTCCCTAGTACAAAGCCAGCAGCATAAGAAACCTTTTGGTGTTCCCAGCCCTGCAGGAAGCCCCGAGAGTTCCCCTGTGCTCGTATCTATCAGGCAAATTACCTCAAGTGGGAGAAGGGCCTCAGGAACCTCCTTTGTACAGATTTTGCTCCTCACATGTGGAACTGGGGGTATATGACTTCATTACCTGAGGCTGTATTTGGAGGATTAATCACTGATATATAAATAGACCAAACTTATATCTGTCTGAAAAGTTTTTGGCTGTCCTCGATTTTAGGTGTAGCCCCTTGGGGAGGCTTCATCTGCCCTTAATGTACATTAAGACCCTTTGATAAATATATAAATTTCTATTCCCTTAATTCTGTCTGCCCTCTAATTTTAGTTTTGCAGAAATCCAGCAAAGTTTGTGAAATTTTTCACCTTGAGCCCGGTATTGGCCAGTGTGAGTGGTCACAAACARAGGCCATTTTACTTCTGGGAAAAAGTCATTTCTCCAGGGTCTAGATATCACCTCAAAGGTGGCATGTGGGGCTCTAAGGAAATGCTTGCTCCTAGTTCCTATAAGCTTTAATTTTGGAGAAATCCAGAAAAGTTAGCAAATTTTAAGGTTGGCACTCCACTATCAGCCAGTGCAAGCATTCACAAACGGAGGCCATTTTCCATGAGAAAAAGAAGTCATTTCCCCAGAGTCTGGGGATCAGATAAGAGGTGGTGTTTGAGGCTCTGAGGACTTGCAGGGCCCTGGTTGTTGGCAGCTATATGTTTGTAGAAATCTAGTAAAATTTCAAATTTTATGATTGGCACCCTTTTATTGCCAGAGCGAGTGGCTGCAAGTGGAGGCCATTTTCCATGGGAAAAAGAAGTCATTTCCCCAGTGTTGCAGCATGTCAGCTACGAGTATCTCTGAACACCTGCACTTCAATAGCCCAGAGCACTCTGGGTTAAACTGCTGAGGAATGAGGCGAGAGTCGAGTCTTTGTGTGGAACTCCAAATGCTGTTAATAGCACTGAAGGGGGTCCGGGGAAAGAGACAAAATGGGGCTGAGACCACTGGCTTCTTTATGGGGGCAAAAAGCGGCAGAGCGATACAATAAGCCAGGACCAATAGGGGACAAGACGGGGGAGAACATTCTAGGGGGGGTACATATAAGGTAATAACAGCAGTTGAACTGGGTGTATCAACTGTGCACCCAGTTTTGTTCTGTACCAACAAAACCTGCTGCATCAACATGAGTCTGCAAATGCCCATGGGCGAGACCATTACATTCAGACAGTTGTCTCTTTTTGCCCTGAGGTTAAAGTTCCAGCAGTAGGCCCCTGGGGCTCCACAACTCCCCTCTTTTTGTTTTCTAGGAAGAAGGCTTCTGCTATAATTTTTTGCAGGCATTTAAGAAAAATGGATAAAATAACCAATGCAATGAATGCATTAAACCAAGTCCACAAAACAGTTTAACCAAAGATGAAAGCCAGCCTTTCATCCTCCAGTCTTTGAAAAGTCCAGTGAGCCAGTCATTGTTCCCTTCCGTCTAGATTTTATTTACTCAGTCTTTTAGCAGCTGGTTGCTCTGTTGTATTGACTCACTATGCAACAACAGGCTGGAAAAACACATGCCTTCAAATGTCTGACAGCCATAGACATGGCGGTGGGCAAGAAATTGTGGCTTGGCTGTGGAACCACCCAGCTGAAGGCATGCAGCATAGTGAAGAGTGTAGAGATTCCTGCTGCAACGGCAACAAACGACGACAGGCTTTGACTTTAGCTAATTTAGTATCAGGAGGCTTGGGTGGCCTAAAAGTAAGCAAATAAAGAGATTAAAAGGTGAAGCTTAAATTCTGGTCCCACTAAACTTTCTCTTTTATAAGCGAAGGGTTTGAACACAGCTTATTAGAAGAATCATATATCAATGCTAAAATATAGTTTTTACAAATGTTAAGTCATACATCCTGGTTAGTGGTGTCTGATCCATCTTGGTCTTGGTGTGTGTGGTCAATGCTACTTAGGAGATCTTCTTCTGTCCTTCTCCTTCTCCTTTCCCAGGCTGCTGCTGTCTCTCTTAGGCTTTCATTCTGTTCTTCTGATTGTCGCTCTGGTGTTTGCCTTGCTGTTCCTAGAAATAGTTTTATGTTTTTTGCTGGAATCCATCTTGGGCCTGCTGCTGTAGAGACACAAGCATATCCTCTTCCCGAAGTAATTAATGGGAAAGGGCCCATAATTTGTTTAGATTCAGGCTCTTTGATCAACACAGGTGGCTTTTCTTTTAATTGGGCTGCAGTCGAATTAGTAAAATGCCTGATGATTGGGGGAGTTGGCTCCATAAATGAGTTATTAAAAAAGTTGAACACATAAAGGGCCTTGACCAGTCTCTCAATGGGAGATAATATCTGGACTCCCCCTCTCTGTTGATCGAGGATCCTTCTGATGGAACCGTGAGCCCTCTTGGCTATGGACTGTCCTGTGGTGGAGTGTGGTATGCCTGTGACATGTTTTATACCCCACTGGTCAGAAAATTGTTGGAATCAGTGGGAGGTATAAGCAGACCCATTATCAGTTTTAATTTCCTGTGGAACTCCTAAGGTGGAAAAGGCTAAAAAGTAATGTTTTATAGCATCTTTTGATTTTTTCCCAGCATGGGCAGAGGCAAAAACTGCACTGGAAAAGGTGTCGATTGAGACATGGATGTATTTTCGTCCCCCAAAAGGGGCATGGTATGTGATGTCTGACTGCCAGACCTGGGGACTCTGTAGTCCTCTTGGATTGACTCCAGCTCTGACAGAAGCAAGGGCATGTTCCTGACAATTTRGGCAGGTGGCTACAATGGATCTTGCCTTGTCTTGAGTAATTTTAAACATCCTGACCAGTGCAGGAACATTTTGATGGTAGAATTGGCTGCTGATCCTAGCCTGTTCAAAAACATTAGGTAGGGTGTTTTGGGCAATCATCACTAGGGCATCTGCTCTAGCATTCCCATCTGCTATAAATCCAGCAAGGGTGGTATGAGATCTTGTGTGCGTGATATAGTACGGGTGTTGTCTGTGGGACAAAAGATAAATTAAACAGGAAAGTAAATCATACAGTTGGCGATTAGAAATGTCTCTTAAAATTGAATTTTCAGCCCGCTGCACTATACCATAGACATATGCTGAATCAGTGATCAAATTAATAGGTTCTTTGAGTTTGGAGAAGGCCCTAATGACTGCAGCACCTTCAGCAATTCGGGGAGACCCGTGAACAAATTCAATATCTGAGTCCCATTGTTGGGTTGTGGGGTCTTTCCATGTAGAGACAGATTTGTGTGAGCTCCCAGAGCCGTCTGTGAAAACAGTTAGGGCCTTTAACAGTTTTGGCTTTTTAGAGGTTTGGGGATTAAATTGAGAGCCAAAATAAACACTTTGTGTTTTGGAAAATGACTAGAAGTGACAGTCAGTAAACTCATTAGAACTTCATTTGATTGACAAGATTTGTGACTTTTCAAATACCACAGCAGCATGTTCAGTAATTTATGTAAGCAATGTTGGGCATCTTCAGGTGGGTTTTGGGTTCATGCAGCCAGATGAAGCTTCAAGGCCATGACAGTTTCCAACTGGATAAAAAACAGCACACAGATTTCTCAAAAGATCACCTATCACTGTTCTAGTTTGTGTCCATACATTTTGGGTTTAGCAGCTACTGGCAACTGTGCGTTTGGACATAATTGCTTGCCAGTATGTCTTTTCTCCTGTTGCATAAAATCTTTCACTTGAGAATCACAGTATTCCCAAATCTCCCTGTTTTCTTTCTGATTAAAGTATATACTTTAATATACAATACTTTATTTCTAGGCTATAGACATTCAGACAAAGATGGATTAATTGCAAACATCACTGAGAGAAAAATCATAGAGGGAACAGAAACTGGTAGATTGTAGTTCCAGTCACCTGACTTCAAGTTCACTTACCTGGGGAGATGTACTGAGTACTGTCATGATAGCTGTGACCCAAATTATTTCTAGAGTTAGATAATTCAGTGGAACACCTGCAATGAATGGACACTTACTTTTGCCCTCAGTATAACTCAGTCATGTCCAGTTTGTTCCAGAATTTCCCTATTGACTTCCCATGTGCATGACAGGCTTTTCTGGTAGGATCAGGAATGCGGGAGTGCTCGCTCGCTGCATGCCACCCTGTAGGATGGCTGCCTAGAATGTCACAGAACATTACATGGATCTTTTGAAGACCAGAGGGAGGCTCCTGTTTACCTCATCTCTCCCTCATGAGAAGAATCTGAAGCTTGGTGAAGCAGCCCAGAGCAGCCTGAAGGAATGCTAAAATGGCCGTCAAGGGAAGCCATGAAGGAGAGCTACCTTCTACATACTTCACTGGTCAGTAACAAAAATGCTGTTGTGCATCCTGAGCAATAAGAAAAGCCATAGTTGGTTTCAACAAGTACATATTGGCACATTTTAAAAGTTCTATTAGTGAATTGTACACTAAATATGTAAGTATTTATAGAATTTTCAGTGTAAGTCTAGGTTTTGATTTGGATTTTAAAGTTCTGGTAAGTTATTTTACAGTCAGTAATCAATAAATATTAGCCCTTATGACACTGAAACACCATGCTATCAGATGCTCTGCTGAATGCAATGCTATAATGAACAATACAGTACTTTATGACCTTTTCCAGTAGACAGGAAGCTGGTACAATACTCAAAACTGCTGTTGGATCGTTGGATTTTAGGGATAATACCAAACTGGATTATGCACATGCGTACTCACACACATCTATATATAGCCCAGAATATTTCCAGGCCCTTGCTGGAACTGAGTGCTTTGGGCAGGCCTGAGTTCCCTTCCAGTGCCATGCAGGGCATTCGGAGCTCTAATGAGGGCTCAGGTTCTTTTGTGTCATCCCTGAAACCACCATGGCATCCCTGACAAGCCACACAAGGACAGCACATCTTGGAGCACAGGTAATCCCAGAGGGAAATGCATCTAATATTGAAACAGGGATGAGTCTAAAATCCACTCCCATTCCTTGGCCAGTCTCAAGCACTTCGCTCAAGACTTTCGGATTCAGGAAACGAAAAATCTGTAAAAATTCTTAAGTAAAAATCGGCACACACAATCACATACATGCACATTCTATAAAAATCAACATTTAAAAAGCATTTAGGACATCTACTAAAAAAGGTTTGAATAGTTAATATTAGGAACAGCAGATCCCTGCAAGTGTCAGGTTTGACCTACCAAAACTAGTGAAAGAATGATTGTCCCAGCTCTGCATAAAAGAACCATGAAGACTCAGGATGATACAAGATAAAACAGAGAAGGACTGCAGGTTTTATGCAGGTAGCTGTGTATTATTCTGTCCTTCCTCCTGAAAAGATAGCTCAAGTTCATATTCCCCTATTTTTGCAGCCACTGCAGATGAGCAGATAGAACCCAAGCAAGCAGTCTGGAGCCTGATAAAATCTCATCGGAATGATGAGTGCAATTCACAAAAGAATTATGACATTTCAGACCTTGCCTGCAATCCAGTGACTATCCTGAAAAAATCTTAGTCCACAGGCTGCTGAAAAATTCMTAGACATACAGAAATGGCATAAATCACTGTTTGGGTTTTGAAAGAAAATACTGTGCTATGCAGGAGATGAAAGGAAATGCAGACCCTCTAATAGGTGATAGTAAGAATGAAAAATATGTTGTATTTAATGCAAAGCTTTTCATTATTTGAGCAATAAATTGCAGCAAATAAAATGCTTTATTTTATATATTAAGGACCTTGTTCCAGAAATAAACTCCTTTAAATGAAAACTTCTACATTAATACTTACCAAAAATTAACTCCGAAGATATATATGTTGACCTGAAGTTTCTTCGTGATAATCACTTAATGTACTTTTACACATATTTACATTATTTGCWTGAGGGATAACACATTTTCTGTATTTTCCCTGCTTTATTTAATACAGTTTTTCACTAAATTATTGCCTTGACTACTAATATTTGTCAAAGTCAAATTCTTGAACTAATAATTTTCTTCATTTTAAATCCATGCATAATATTTTTATTATATTTTTTAAAAATTTTTCTGAGTTGATCAGAAATTTTCTCAAAACTATTTTTTTTCCTAGCATCTCCTGAAATATCAGTACTAACATGAAAATATCACAGTAATTCTGACAATCTAGTTCACCAAGAAGTATAGCACTTTATATGAATGCTATACAGACTATCTCAATTTTACCTGTTATTTCTTTGCTTAACCTCCACTGAAATCTATTCACAGGTTGTGGCTCCTTCCATATGACATTCAGGCTCTTCATCTTAATTTTTTCTGCTTTTTCTAACAGGCCTAGATCACCATTTGCATGCACTGCACATTGTCATTTTAATCTCTGCAGTTTGGACTAGGTAAAAAATCAAAATTTGCATAGCTTGCACTGGGCATGAATGACAAACTAGAATGATGAGTAATTGAGGACCTGTATTTCTGTCCTCATTTTCTGTTATTCTTTTTTTTTCACTGTGATCTCCCTGTCTCATGGGATAGACCAGTGAGGGTAAGAATTAACCAATTCTGCCTAAGCAATCACTTCATTTTCCATGGTTCCTAGTCATTATTAAAACGGTGAACCCTATGAAATCCAGTCCTTATATTATTTTTTTCTGGGTAAATCTCTCTTAGGAACAGGCTTTTCACCATTGCCCTGATAACTTTCCTCCTATTGTCTCCTCTGCCCTTTTCTCACTGCCCACTACATAATCAAATGGCTGGTTCTCAACATTTAAGAAAGGATAACAATTACTATATATACACAAATATTTATATCTAAAAAACAGAATCCATAAGAAGCAGTCCAAGCCTATACAATACTTCTATAAACTGTTCCTTCTTTTCTTGTAATTTGTACAATTTTGTATGACTTCAAGTTTGAGGACTCTGAGTACAGATTGTAGTTTTTCATTAATTCTGCACAATTATCATCCTGTAGCAGTAACAGTGGGCTTCATACTTTTGCAGTGATCCTATAAATGCATCTTAGAAACAGAGAATCATGTGAAGGAAGGATCCTAAGCCAGCTTCCCTAGCAGCCTTGTAAAATTACAGAGCAGAATAATTCAGGCAATTGCTGCATTACTTTTCCCAAGATTARTGTCCCTTCTCCTCTTTTCTACATCAGGAGACCTGAAAGGGGTCTTTGTGTGTGTCTGTAATACAAATGACTTGAAAAGCCAAGGCATGGTCAGAAGCTGACAGGAAATAGGGCGTGCTGATGTGCCAACAGATGCTGAGGTGGGAGTGCATCTTGGACCCCTGAATCTCTTTGTATCCTGAGAGATCCGTAGACGTTTGTGATGTGTAAATTCACCTGTGGCACAGAGAAGGTGGCTTGAACTGAATGTTGCTCTGTTGTTCTGCTGTAACTGCAGGAGTAGACTCTATAAATAGCCCAAGCCAGTTACCTTTTCCGGAACTTGGGGGATGGTTGATCCCCCAAACAGATTAATTACATAACTCTGTTCTCTAAACATCCTCATTCACTCTGCACATTRGGTTCTTTGCCCACACCTTTAAAATTAGTGCTTCCCTCTGGTTTATGTTCAGCACTTGCTGGAGCAACTGTTAGGTTGACATCAACTCAGAGCAGCAAATGAACCAGCATGCTTTGTTCATTTGGATCTTGAAAATCTGCAAAGAAAAAAATCCTGGAAGCTCTTTGGGCAACCTGGTTAATTACCTTTGAGTGAAACACTTTTTTCCTTAATCAGAATCTCCCGTACTTCAAGTAGCAGTGATCTTTCCTGCTAGTCCATGCCCTGCCATTGCTATGGCAAGGTGAATATCTTGCACTAGTCCAGCACAAGCTGTCATTGTACAGGAACACTGCAAATGTTTGACCTGCAGCTTCTGGGCTCATCCTTCTTGAAGTGAAGGGAAAAACCATGTGAAAGACATGCAAACAACTCAGATCACAGTTTTCACCATGTCTCTGAAGCAATTGTTGGTTTTTTTAAAGGATTCTAGGCGGAGGTAGTTACTTAGCAGCTTCCAACGAGAAGTAAAAAGCAAGGGGGAAATAAAGCAAATATCATGTTTAAAGATATATAGAGTGAGGTTGATTGAAAATAATAAAGTTTTAGCTGTACAAAGGAAACTGAATTAGGCATTTCAAATGCCACTTAATTATAAGCCAAGTGATGCAGTAACTAGGGAAAGAAACTGTGGAAGGGGCTAACAGTGGGCCTGTTAGCTAAAGGAGCGAGAAGAAGCTGAGAAGCAAGAAGAAGCTGATAAGGAGCTCTCTCCAAGGCTGTAACCAAGGAGACCAAGAGAAGTGAAGAATTGAAGAAAGATTAGAAGAGAACTTTGCAGCTGGATGAAGTATTTTTAGAAGGTTAGTTGAAGTCACTGTAACTTTTCACCAATAGTGTTATGTTGATTTATTGTGGCCAATAGTTAGGGTAGAAGAAGCATAAACAATTGGAAAGTGTATAAAAGGTCAGCCATGTTCAATAATAAAGAGTTGCCATCTGAAACTGCTTGTGGTCTCTGCTTTGTGTCGTGACCGCCTCAACAACAACAAGAAACAAGTTATATAAGGTAGGTAGAGGATCCTCAGCATGCAGTTTTGTTTACACTAAGCAAACCATTGAATAGAAATAGCCTCTGTTCCAGGAAACAGTGAGCAGATTGTATCTCTCTTTGAAAAAGGCTCTTTGGGTAATCTGGTGTATTATACAACACTAAGATTTTCTTAGGTACATTGGTTGCCTGAAAAATTAAAATGGAAACCACTGCAAGAATAACCAACATAAACAAAGATGTTCCTGCCTCACTAATCTCTCRGAATTATTTGAACATGCTAATAAGTGGTAGACAGAAAAGATGGATCTTGAATACGACCTGATTTAGAAATTTCTATATTCCTAAGAGTATCACATGTCAAGAGATATGATGAATCCGTGCATGAGTTTCCCACAAGGATTTTGTCCCCTCACTTTCTGTTTTCATCAGAAAAGGAATCCAGACATGGAAAGAAAAATTACGTGAAAGTATTTATGTAAAGAACACTTGTGTATTTAAACAGCTTTTCCATCAATGTGTTTTACCTCATTTAGGATTTTTAGCATATATTGCTTTGACTGTAAGTTGGCTTCGGCAAGTTTCATAGAAAACTATTGCAGCTCAAGGAGTTTCAGCAAGCACTGGCAATACATTTGAATACAAAAGCTTTTGAAGGTCTGATGTATTTGCAGCATTTCAACAAAAAGTATTCCATTATAATTAAAATTATGCCATTAGTTATGAATATTTGCAATCAAGGGTGGATCTGCTGAGGTGGAGGTATCACAAAGGTAATTTTTTGCCTACCGTGCACTTTTCTTGCCTCATCTTATCATTACATCTGTACATCTAATTGATTTTTCCAGATACCTGTTTCAGAACTAGAAAAACAAAGCAAAAGTACAAAAGATTATGCGGGAGAAGGTGTAGTTTGAATTTATCACACCAAATCACACATGCAACAAGGAGAAGAAGCCCATTGTAATTCTTCTCTCTTTACTCAGTGTATGCACACGGTGCCTGAAATATTGAATAATTAAGTTTGCTGACCCAAAACAACTGTGACAACACTTCCAAGAGTTCAGTGGCAGTGGCTTCCTTCAGTGTAAATTCAATGGACCAGATTTTCCTGGATGGTTCTTGAAACCAGACTGCCAGGGTGTTGGGGTTTTTATTGGTACAGTTTTAAACAGACTCTTGTGTGAGGTTCCACTGCTCCCACAAGCCAAACGTTCTTGCTGGGAAATGTTCTCTGTGCCAGTGATCTCAGAAGGAGAATCTGGCCTACAGATCAAATTCCTCAGCTCCCAGCTTTCTTTTGTTTTGAGAGGCAAGCAGGCATTCCCTATTAAAGACAGTTCTTTAAGTACTGCAGAGGCAGGGGTGCACAGCAGGAAGTTCAGCCTCGGCAAAGGAAGGTTTTTATTAAATCCTTATATCTGATATGAGTGTATTGATGTCATCAATGGACTCACATTGTTCAAAACCACACAAGTTTAAATTTAATAAAAGGTCTGTAAATTGTGTCCCTCAGGAGCTGGTGACATTTTAGGGAGGACATGGGTTTCTAAGAAACTTCCTCTAACTCTTATAGATATAAGTTCTGGAACTTAGGGTTTAACTGATGTTTGGCCTAGGGACCTTCTTTTTGATGGTTGTTTCTTTTGATGGCATCCACAATAAAAGTTACAAGAATCCCATGTACTACCAACAAGGACAGGGGTTTACTTGCTGGGGAAGTGAGGAAGAATGGTAAGAATCTTGAGGGGAAATTGCTTATCAGCTTTACATGGATATTCTTCAATTCTTGAATATATTAGAAAGATATCTTTCTATTACTGCTGCCCTCTCCTGGGCATGTGGGACCAGCAGGTGCACAGTAATGGGTTTGCTTCTGCTATGAAACTAGTAATATTGGGTTCCTTCTTCATGTCATTGAGAAACAAATCTCTCCCATTTGTGAGAAGAAAACAGATACCCCAAAACCCTATTCCTAAGAAAAAAAGAATCTGAACAATTTGCTCAAATAATACAGAATATAGAATTATAGAATCATAGTATGGATTGGGTTGGAAGGGACTTTTAAAGGTCTCTAATACAAGAACCCAGCCAAGGACAGTGACACTTTCTACTATCACAGGTTGCTCTGTGTCCCATCCAACCTGTCCCTGAGCACTTCCAAGGATGGGGCAGTACCAGCTTCTCTGGGCAACCTGTGCCAGTGCCTCACCACCCTCACAGGAAGGAATTTCTTCCTAATACCCAATCAAAACCTGCCCTTTTTCAGTTTGAAGCCATTCCCTGTGTCCTGTAAATATTCTTTCCCCATCTTTCTTGCAGGCTTCCTTCAGGTACTGGCATGTTGCAAGCAGATCCCCCCAAAGCCTTCTCTTCTCCAGACTGAACAAGCCCAATTGTCTCAGCCTTTCCTCACAGGAGAGATGCTCCATCTCTCTGACAGCCTTGGAGGCCTCTGTCTGGACTGGTTCCAGCAGGTCCATGTCCCTGCAGTGCTGAGACCCCAGAGCTGGATGCAGCCCTGCAGGTGGGGTCACCTCACTGAGCCTGCTGCCCTCGCTGCCTTTGGTGCAGCCCAGGAGTGACAGAACCTTTCCACAGACACCGTGATAACAAAGAGAAACTGGGCCAAGTTCACCCTGCAGGAATCCTGGTGGAGTCAATGAGCTGTGGTTGCACAAAGGCTCGATTTGGACTGAGATGTGTCTAATTTCTTKCTCAATTGAAGGGTTGACAGGTGAACTCCTACAAATTTAGAAAGAATGCTTTAGGATGTTACCACCTTCCTGTTGATTTCTCCTCCGAGCTGTGTCACTACCACAAATACTGAGCTGCACTAATSAGGCATATGAATATTTCTAATCAGCTGCAGAGCAAAGACTGACAGATTCCTGGACAGAAAAAAACCAGCAGAAACTGGGCCTATATGAAAAATTGTGTATTTGAGAGAAATCAGATGTAAGAAGCAAGATGCAGTGGTAATGATTCACACAGTACCTTACACAATAGCACTTACATCAGTATTCTGATGCAGTAGTGAAGTCTTAACCTCAGAAATCAGCAATCTCCGAAGATCTGTTCAGTCTGGAAACAGACTGTGCCAAACTGTTCCTAATTCATAACTGTCACATGTTTTTTGTGAAAATATAACTTTTAATAATTTTAAAGCATGCTATTAACAAGCTTTCGAAAATGTTTTTTTTTCTCCCCTTTCTTAGGACTTGAGATATATAATTCGATCCAATGTAGAAGACTTGAGAGCCGCTGATCTATGTTATTTTCCCTCTTCCTTCTTAGTTCCTCCTTAGGTCTGGTATAAAACCCATCCCCTAAAACCCAAGGCATGCAGAAAACAAATACCCTGACAGTTTTTTGTTTCCCAATAAGAATAAAATTTTAATTGCATATCTCGTGCTGTTTTCAGCTAGAGTAGAGTTAATTTTCTTTGCAGCGGCCGGTGTGGGGCTTTGTTTGGATTTGTGCTGAACACAGGGTTGATCACACAGACATATTTTTGTTGTTTCTGAGCAGGGCTGCACAGAGCCAAGGCCTTCTCTGCTTTTTGTTAACCCCACTGGTGCAGGAGCTGGGGGTGCCTGGAAGGGTGGGAGGGAACACAGTCAGGACAAGTGACCCCACTGACCAAAGGGACATTCCAGACCGTGTGGAATCATGGTCAGTGCATAAAGTGGGGAGAAGAGTAAGGAAAAGGAGGACATTTGCAGTGATGATGTTCGTCCTTCCCAAGTCACCTTTACTCATGACAGAGTCTTGAGCTCCTAGGGAAGGCTGAACTCCTGCCTGTTCACAGAAAGCAGGGAATTTCCCTGTTTTGCTTTGCTTGTGTGCATGGCTGTTACTTTCCTCATTAAACTGTCCTTATCTCAGCCCATGATTGTTGTAGCTTTTACTATTCTGATTCCAACCCCCCCCCCCCCCCCAGTTGCACTTGTGTGGGAGTGAGCAAGGAGCTGTGAGGGGCTGAGGTGCCAGCTGGGGTTAAACCATGACAAACTTTTTTGTTTGTTTCCCTGTGGAGAGACACATATATCCTCAGGGATATAATCTGATCCTTAGAAAATCACAGAGTGTCCTGGACTGGAATGGACCTTAAAGATCATCCAGTTCCATCCTGTCTGCCATGGCCAGGGACACCTTCCACTAGACCAGACTGCTCAGGGCCCCATCCAGCCCGGCCTTGAACATTTCCAGGGATGAGGCAGCACCAACTTCCCTGGGTAGCCTGTGCCAGTGCCTCACCACCCTCCAAGTAAGGAATTTATTTGTAATATCTAATCAAAACCTACTTTCTTTCAGTTTGAAGCCAACCCCCCTTGTTCTGTCACTACACGCTTTTGAAATAGTCCCTTCCAATCTGTCTTGCACTGGAGATCCATGCTTTCAGTGATCTTCTGGTATCCTTAGACCTGAAATTATCCTTCAAACTTGGAATTATCCTTCAAGTAAACTTCAACTGCCATCCCAGAAAAGGCTTAAATCTCCAGCAACATTCAAAGGTAATTTTGTTCTCTGCTGGAATTACAAGGAGTGGGGACAAGTGCATGTTGTGACATTTTGTCAGGTGATGTTTGTTCCTAGCACAGGAAGTTAAATCTAGTTTAGCCACATACTGAGCTACATCTTCAATCCTATGCAGGTGCTGTGTGCAGGTCACAGGATTTCCAGGCACAAAACCTGAAAGAAAAATAAATCCATTATCACTTAGATCTTATCATCCTTAGCAAACACTTAGGAAGCACTAGAAGTACAAAGTGTAAGAAGTATTTTAACAATCATATTAAGACCTTTCCTGTCTTAGGATTACTACATTACTTTGTGATGGCAGAAAAGGAGATACTGACATCCCAGAGGATGGAAACAAGAAACTCAATAATTCATCCCCCTGATTTAAAGGAATCTTCAAAACCACTGAGAATTGCTGCATCAGTGTCAGTGGGAACACTGAATTTATAAAGTAGACCATAATGCCATAAAATGTATATCTAAGGCATCTCTGCACAGCTGGGTGAAGCTGAAAAAGCAATAAAGCTTAATTAAATAATCCAGCTACTAAATAAAAGAAGCATGGCGAAGGCCTTGTGGCACAAGCTTCACCATGCCCTGGCAGCTAAAAAAAAAAGATCTCTTCAGATGTTCTTATTGATGCCAGTATAGCTTGAGCCAATCATTTCTAGCTGGTGTGGATGAACTTACCAAGCTGCAATGACCCATTCTCTGGCTGAATATGTGTAGATAATTGGCTAATTGCAAACCTCAAACAGCATTGTAATTGCTTGACAGTGTCGATTTGGGAATATTTATTAAAAGTATATTGAACATAATTCTGAAAGCCACTAGAATTCTGAACGAAAACATTATTACCTAAGGGATTGGTATGGGTTTATGCTACAATTTATGTTATTTGCCTCTAGATGGTGCTCTCACATTGAGATGAAACAGCTTTTATCACAACTCTCAAAATTAATGAATAATAGCTAAACATTTCTCTCAAAGTCAAAATTGTCAATGTTTTCAAAAGAGCAAGGAAAAAAACTTGCTGGAATGCATACGAGTGTGCCATATAGTAGTTTCAGATCACTGATGTCCCCCAGATGGCTTGAGGAAAGGATTTTAATTCCAGGAAAATCGGCACTAAAGCCACACAATACTTCATAAAAAATGTAAAAATTCTAAAAAAATCTAAAGCATTTGTCAAATAATACCTTTATGGTTAAATAACATCATTCCAAATGGGTGATCATCCAGCATTACAAACTGGAAAACAAAGGCTAAAGGGATTTAGCAGTGAAGTGTAGTAAACCCCACAGGTTTACCTAAAGCACCATGGAGAATTTAACAAAGAAATGCTGACACAAGCAACATGGAAGTTCCTGACCTCCCTGGCTCAGAAACTATCTTTTACCCTTATAAGGAAAAAATTGTGCTAATCCTAGTATTGGTCAGTTATGTATGTATTTAACCCTTTGCCATTGGTCAAACTTGAATCCTGGCCAAGGCTATAAAAATAGCATGCAGTGCCCTACTAACTGGGGAAGTATCCGAGATAAGACCCTTCACAGAACCCTGAATAAAGACTTCACCATGGAATAACTTGCCTCGCTTCTCCCCTCTCTCTCTCTGTCTGCTGAAGCCAAAAGCCCAGGGCAAGCTGCCTTTGCAAGCAGAGCTGAAACCACAAGAGCTGCCTAATCACTATAAGAGCTGAATATCACCCTGCTTGCGGGTGCTTGACCCAAAGGCTTATTGGTCTTACAGAGCTTGTCCCCRGCGCTTCTTCTCCCTGGAAAGATAGCTCCTGGCTAACGCTCTTCTCATAAGAAGACCAAATATTAGGCTTTAGTGAAGCTCAATGTTTTACTGCAAGGATAAAGCCCACTGTTCTCTGCGTGATTTGTGCATATTTCTACTCAATGTTCTTCTTCACATGATGCAAGCATTATGCCAGAAAGTAGAGGATTTATGTGATTTATGTGTCTCAGAGATTTCTCATCATGTCTATTGTGTTTGAGCAGGAGGCAAGTTTTTACATCGTTTATAAATGATGTGAATTCTTCTGGGTCCTTTTCTATTTTCAACAAGCAAGTCACCTTACTCGTGCACATTCCTTTCCAGGCGTCCTTCACCAGTAAGAATCTCTCTCAGTCCCACCATTTGCTCCCTAATTCCTCTGCCACGTGTACCTGTGACACACACAGAAGCATTTTGGTTAACAATGAAACAGAGGAACATTTTGGAGACCAGCACTGTCTTGCTGATAAGTGTGAAATTGAAATTGACTCTTACAGTGTGAGTAGTTTTGCCTACTTTTTGTAGTTACTTAATATCCATCCTAAACTTATTTTTTGCCCTCTCAGCCCTGTAGAGACAATTATGCAGGGCTCCTCTGGTTCCTTTCCTTGCAGATTTCATCTGGTTCCTTTCCTTCTAGGCTCACATTAGACTAAATCCTAGTGAGACACATCATTCTTTATTCCTTTGCTTCTTTTCCTGGATTTTAAGCTTCTGTTCATACCAACTGTTCCAGTTCTAGGTAAAATGGAACACCCAACTGCTCATGATGAAGACCAGGATATGGCTGTCACTGTTCACACACATAAAGAGTCTGTTTGCTTTCAGGCAGCACGAGATCAGAGCTGTCAATTATACAAAGCTGGCATTTACTGTGCCGTTTACCTTAACACAGAAATGCATTGAACAAAAGCAACAGAGACTCCAGTCTCAGCARGCAGCCTGCCACTCAGGGCCACAGGTCCCTGTGGAGTGGATCAATGCCGGCCTTTTCCCTGGGAAACAAAACTCACCAGCCCAGGTTCTTGATGGCACTTTGCAGGAGGCGCTTGGCACTGTGAAATCAGCCCGACTTGGCAGTGGTGGCAGCTTGGGTCTTGGCTAGAAGCACCTGTGTATTCTTCTCCTGACCTGGATTCCGCAGGGCACACAGTTTCCTTTTCCATCTTCTTTCCCAGAGAAGACGCCTGTCCAGAGAAGCCAGCCTTGTGCCTCACCTGCTTGGCTTCCCGCATTTGGGCATTGCCTGCTCCTGTGCCCTTAGGAGATGGTGTTTCCAAAGTGACCAGCATTGATGGACCCCAGTACCTTCAAAAACATTTTCCCTGGAGACCTTGCTTAGCAGTTCCCTGAGCAGCCTGAAGTCTGCTCTCTTCATGCTCCGAGCTGAGGCTTTGCTGGTGCCCTTTTCCTCTTGTCAGAGGTTTGAGCCTCCATTTATTTGTGGTGGCTGTGGCCAAGAGGACTGCCAATCCCTGCATGGCCCAGAGCACGTGGGGGTCAGACGGCAGCCTGGCTCTAGGGGGACTGAGCTGGAGAGTCCTGGGCTGTGGGGGGGCTCCTCCCTTACTGGGAGGAGGCTTCCTAGGGAGGAAGAAGGCTCTGGCATCAGCCACTTGCCTGCTGCTGATGGGAGGGAAAGAAAGAGGAAGAGTTCATCGGGGCTCAACCCCAAATGACGTTCTGCTGCTTCTGGTTCTTCTCAGAGCTTTGGAGAGGAGTCATCTCTGTCCCTGACACCCGCCGACCCTTGGAATGCAGACACGGACCTGTGTGTCACTTCAGCAGACGCACCAAGAAGCCCTTGTCACTTTGGAAGGACAGATGTTGTTTCACTGTTGCATTTCTTGGCTGGGTGAAGCCCCTCCTACGTGTGCTACAGCCTGTGCTTGAAGACACAAAAGTACCATCCTGGAGGAAAGGCATGGAAAGCTTCACAAAGGCTGAAGGAAGCACTCTGATTTCCCCTTTTACCAAGAGGTTTCTTTAGCTGAAGTTGCTGACAAGGATCAGACTTGACATGCCGCAATGAGTTTATTGTTGTTTTATTTCTTGGGTCCTCAGTCCATTTGGTAAGTGGAGGCTGCAGAGGCTCCGGAAAGGCATCAAAAATGCCTGCCCCGCACCCAAGGGTGGCGCAAGATCTCCTCCAGCTCTGGCCTGTCTGCGGGGTGCTTGGCCAAATGCCAGCGGATCACATGCTGGCACTCTGGGGAGAGAGGGCAGACAGCGCCGGTCGCTGGTAGAAGGCTCCTGCCCAGCTGCCCCCTGTGCCCACGGGGCCCAGGCTGCGCTGCGTGTGCTTGGGGCTGCACCGGCCTCCCAACCGACTCTGCCCCGTGCAGGAGAGTGGCATGGTGGGACACGGCCGCCTCCTTCGGCCACATGTGCCATGCCGACCCCGTCAGCACGGGCCACCTTCTGTGGTCGGCCTTGGGGGCAGATCGACGTTGCGTGGAGCTGTGTGAGGGCCACGCCGAGCTGCCCACCGCCATCTGCCAAAACCCACCTTCATGGGGCCAGATACCAACCTGGAGAGACCTGCTGCTGGAAGAAGAGGTGCCCCAGCACAATGTCGTGGTCGTCCTTGAAGGGGAGGTTCCCACAGACCATGACATACAGCAGCACACCCAGGGACCAGATGGTCACTGCATGGTCGTGGCAGCAGCCAAGACAGATCCACTCAGGCGGACTGTATGCGTGCGTTCCTAGGAGAGACAGGCAGAGCTGTCCAGATTACAGCCAACTGAGGCCTTGCACTCTGCTGCTAGAGGAACAGAGAAAAATGCCTTTGTGATATCAATAGTGTTATACCACTTCGCTGCCTTGGACTCCAGCTACTACTGGAGCTCCATCATGTCCAACACAGCAGTGTTCAACCGTGGAGTGACTTCGTTCAAGGCACGATAGTCCACAGTCAATCTTCATTTCCCTTCAGATTTACTCACAGGCCAGATGGGACTGTTGAAGGGTGAGTGGGCCTTGCTGACCACCCCTTGGCTCTCCAGCTCTGGGATCATCTTATGGATGGGAGTCCCAGCATCTCCATTTGTTTCAGTACTGACAGTGGTGCACTGTCAAGGTGGCAATTGGCACTTGTTGCTCTTCCTTCTTAAGAGGTCCTACTGCATATAGGTTCTCTGATAGGCCAGGCAAGGTGTTCAATTGCTTAATGCCCTCTGTCTTGACAGCAGCTATCTCAAATGCCCTCCTGAGTTCCTCTGGGTCTTTGAAATATCCACTTCGGAGGAAGTCTATGCCTAGAATGCATGGAGCCTCTGGGCAAGTCACAATGGGATGTTTCTTCCACTCATTTCTAGTCAGACTCACCCCAGCTTCCAACACGGTCAACTGCTGCGATCCCGCTGTCACCCCACCAACAGAAACAGGGTCTGCCCTCACATGTCTTGTTGGGATTAGCACTGTGCACCAGTGTTGACCAAGGCCTTGTATTTTTGTGGTTCTGATGTGCAAGACCAATGAATCCACAGTGTCCAAAAGTTGCGGTTTTCCATGGCCTCTACCTAGGCAGATGCAGGGCCCCCCAGTCTTGGTTATCCGTCCCTCCCTGGGCATACATTCTAGAGGTTTCTCCAAGGGAATTGGACATGTCATCTTATTTTCCTGTGAGAAATGGATTTGTAAAGGGTTCTCAAAACCTGACAGAAAGTTCACACAGTCTTGTACATCTGTTTGCAAACTCAGAGATAAGGTGTGGTGCCTTAGGAAGGCCATGGAATAGAGATGACTTTGTTGAGAGAGAGATTGAACTAGAAACAAGTTTCAAACTATGGCCTTGCAAAAAGACCAGATATTTTGGAGAATTAGAACTGTGAAAGATGTATTGTAGCAAAATCACATGGGGTTAAATAATAGGTGATTGGTGTTAGAAGTATTAGTAGCATTGTGTGGCAAAAGCTAATAGGCTGAAAAAACATTTATAAGGTATTTGTCCTGGTTTAGAGCAAATTTTGGAGAGAACCCCCAAAGGGTCCCCTCTAGGAAAGCAGATTCATTTGGCCCCTCCCCCAACCAGTCTGGGAGAAAATACCTCCTTGGAAAAAAGTGGAAAAAACCTGTTTATTAAATTATAAAACCTAAACAGTATTAAACAATAAAACCCCTTGCTGCTCCAAAGGAGATGACAAACTGAGAAAGTCCCCTCCCCAGGCTGCAGTTCAGCTCACTCAGTATCTTATCAGTCTCTCTCCGGTGCTGGAAATGTCGCGGGTCAGGCCCAGCCCAGTGGGCCACAGGTGCAGCTGCCGACGCTCTTCTGGGTGTTCAGTCCAGAGCAGGTTTCAAGAGGTCCAAAGAAAAGGGAAAAAAGAAAAAAAACACAGTCCAGGGAACTTCCTTGCCTCAGCAAGCTAAAACTAACCAAAAGCAAAGGAGAGCTCTGTCCCGCTGTCTGTTCATCCACAGACAACACAGTCCAGGAGAAGGAATGTGGAGGAGTGAGTGCAGTGTCTGAAAACAAACWGCACGCTTCTTCTCTCCCCCCTTCACTCTCTGCAACAAGTCTTAAAGGTGCAAGACTTATTATTCAGCATAAACAGAACAAGACAATTGCAGATAGAAGCATCATATAGTCAACCAAGGACAACTCCCTCTCTCTTTCTCCCTCTCTTTTCTATTCTTTTCCTCTCCCTAATTCCTTTCAYGCATTTGCTGTGSTCATTCTATAAAGGTGCATTTGTTTTGATGCTGCAATCCCCTTTCCGTGTTGTCTGTTGCACTCCGAGATCAGTTAACGACTGTTTTCTGTACTGGCACCGTTTCTCCTTGTGAGACATAGTGAAAATGCTTTTTGCTAAGATGTAGGACACAACAGATGCAGAAGACTAAGATACAGAGTTCCCCGAAGCTAAGCACCTATCCCTGGCGATGTTCGGCACTAAACGCACTCTGGAGGGCACCGCAACCGGCCCAACACTCTGTATGCAAAGAAGCCGCTTCTTCGCCTCTGGGAGACAGAGAGAGCGGCAGCTTCAGGAAGGCAAAGAACATAGCCACACAACACAGTAATTGTGGACAGAAAACATCACCTAACATGTTCTAGAAGTTGCACGGAGGTCTGCAGAGTGTTTTGCAAGGAGCAAAAGAAAGTCGACCAAAACGCCTTCCTGTCGAATGTTCATGTGAATGGAAAAGGCAGGAGAGTGGAAAAGTACTGTTTTCTAGCAATTTGCAAGCTGCGCACACAGTGCCAGTGTTGTGCGGCTTGGTTGGTAGCCTTTCGGCAGCTGCCGCTCTCTCTGGCTCCCAGAGGCGAAGAAGCGGCTTCTTGGCGCAAAGAGCACTGTGCCGGTCGCGGTGCGCTTTAGAGCCAGCTTCTGCCGAAAGACGCCCGGCACTGGCGCTTAGCTTCGGACAGATCCGTATCTCCATCTTTAGTGTCTCTTCTCACGTACATCTTAGCAAAACCCTTGTCTACTATGTCTCGCAAGGAGAAACTGTGCCAGGACAGAAAACATCTCCTAACRTGTTCTAGAAGTTGCACTGAGGTCTGCAGAGTGTTCTGCAAGAAGCAAAAGAAACTTGTCCAACACGCCTTCCATCCAAAAGTTCCTGTGAATGGAAAAGGCAGGAGAGTGGAAAAGTACTGTTTTCTAGCAGTTTGCAAACCGTGCACACAATGCCAGTGTTGTGCAGCTTGGTTGGTCGCCTTTCGGCAGCTGCCGCTCTTCCCGTCTCCCGGAGGCAAAGAAGCGGCTTCTTGGCACAAAGTGCACTGTGCCGGTGTCCAGGCGCTCCAGAGCCCGGCTTCTGCCGAAAGACGCCCGAGACCAATGCTTAGCTTCGGACAGCTCCATATCTTCTTATCTTGCTGGAGAAAGGCAAGAAAAAACCCAGAAAAAAATCCCAGAAAAGCCAGAAAAAAACCAGAAAAACCCAAGAAAGCCCAGGTAAAAAAACAATAAAAAAACGAAGAGAGGCCAGACAAAAAACCC
>JACDOX010000787.1:50418-64534 GCA_014549065.1 Cardinalis cardinalis | reverse complement strand
GCTGTGTCCCCCACGGCAACCAGGGCAAAGTTTGTCCTTGGAAGGGTCCAGACTCCAACACCCATCCCTGTGTTGTTCCAATCCTTTGGGAATTATGGAACGGGTTGGGTTGGAAGGGACCTTAAATCCCACCCAGTTCCACCCCACACCTCCCACCATCCCAGGTTGCTCCAGCCTTGGACACTTCCAGGGATGGAGCACCACCTCTGGGCAGGAGATTGAGGGGTTTTTATGGGAATTATCTCAGGTAAGAAATTATCAGGGATAAAACTCCTTGGATAACAAAGCCAGATGCTAAATGAGAATTAAAATGATTATCCTGCATGGCATCTGCTTGTTCCACAGCTTTTTAGGTGRGAAGAGATGATCCAAGGAAGCAAAAATGGGAAAAACGAGGGTGGTGAGGCACTGGCAGAGGTTGGTGGGGCTTTGAGGTCTCCTCCAACCCAACCCACCCCGCGATTCCATTCTGTGATTCCAAGGAAAAGGGATCTGGGAAGCAGCAGGGCGCCAATGATTGTCCTCAGCACCARTTCTGACTGAATATGGAATAAAAAGCTCCCCCAGCCCTGATTCTTTCTGTACACCTGATTTACACCTGATTTACACCGGGTCAGRTCTGATCCTGCTCCTCAACAGTTGTCCCGAGGATGGAAAACACTGCCAGGGAAAATTCCTTCCCCAAAATGTTCCTTCCATGGCATTTCCATCTCCAGGGGAGATGTCAAGGAATCCACTAAAAGAGCATTCCTAAGCTATATGAAAGCAACTCCTGGAGGAATGGATGGAGGGAAAAAAGGAAGGAAAATCCCACAGAATTCCTGAGTTGTACRATGACTGAAAAATGTGAAAAATGGAAATATGAATTGTTTCCAGTGTGGAAATATCTCAGGGAATAAGAATCTGGGATCAGCATTGCTTTTCTCACTTGACRCTGCAGCCCTAGTTGTGTTTTCCARRTAAATTTTTCATTTTCCACATTATCCATGAACYTTCTCCTGCAAAATCCTAAGGGACACATGACTTCAGCTCAGTGTAAGTCAACTCAAAGCCTCTAAAGGGGGTAAAAAACCTCATTTTAYGGTACATCAAAGCACAAACCTCTTTTTCCAGCAGGTTTTCAYACCAAGTTACTTAAATCCAAAGGCTTTTCCTGGGAAAGAACCCCCTTTTTTTCTCAATGAAGGTCGAGTCCAACACATTAAAATTAAGAACCAATATTCAATAAAAATGCTAAAAAGAAAAGCTTTTGCTTCATCTCCACCCCAGAACTCAGGAATCTTTTGTAACTTCTGTGTCAATCTGGGTCAGTCAAATAAAACCAGAGAGAACTACGCTCAATCCCAGTAAATTGTTTTGTTCTGAGTGTCTTTAATTGATTCTTGGCACAGATATTTTATTTTTTTGGGGAACAAAGGGAGAAAACAAAAGTTTTCTGAGGGATTAAGCAGCACAAGATCTCCAGCATTGCAGGAGCTTCCAAATCCACCTGCAAAGAAGCTGGGAATTTAAATTTCTGCATGGAATGAGTTAAATGACATCACTTTATGGATGGAACAGCAGGACAAGGTGGTGGCCTTGAAGAACTGCCACTGCTCGGTGTCAAACCTCCTGGGAAGTCTTTTCCCAGTGGAAAAACATCTCATCCATCGATGATGCAGAGAGATAAAATCAATTTACTTTTTTTTTTTTTTTTAATAAAGGAGGGTGAAGATGGGTGAGAAATTATTTTTTTGTGCTGTGACACGGGGGGACCAAGGTGATTGTCCTGATGTCCCACTCCAAACCTCATCCCTGTTCCTGAAGGAAAAGTTGTTTTCTGGCAGTGCCAGAGCTGCCAAGGCGGATCCTTCACCTCCTGCTGCTGGTGACACCTGAGGGGTGCTGGGGACACCGGTGCCAGCARGAACCTGGCTCCCAACCCTCTCCATGCTGGGAATGAGCTCCAACCCCCAGCTCACCTCTCCTCACCCACCTCCCGAGCCCGGATCACATCATTCCAGGAGAGGGATTGTCCCAACCCGCTCATTCCACGTCCCTTAAATCCATGTGGGATCCCCCTGAGCCAGACATTTCACCAGAGCTCACAGAGTTCAGATTCATCACACAGAGCTCAGCTCCAGGATTAAYAAACAGGTTGAACCCTTGTGGAAAACAGCCAGGGAATGTGCAGGTTAAGGCTGGTTTCAGCCAGAGGATTTGAGAAAGGGTGGGAATGAGSAGTTGCCCACCTGGGCCAAAGTGCTTTTCCAAGGGGGTTGGGAATTCTAACTATTGGTTCTTGAAGGGGTCACCCTGACCCCTCAGGTTTAGCTTTTGTATTTTCACATTCTGARCTGCTTTAGTGGGTCTGGGCTTCRYATTATGGGATGGTGAGCTCTGTGCACAGAGCAGGGAGACAAAACAATTCCTGCTCCAGCTGGGCACCAAGGACAAATGACCCAAATCTCAGCCCAGAGCACAAACCCCGTGGGCTGGAGAGAGAAAAACAAGCAGGGTGGGACTGCAGGGGCTGAAGCTGGGATGGGACAATGAACTGCAAGGTGCAAATGGAGCAGAACTGATCCCAGGGAGAGCCCCCGGGAGCGCTGGTGCATTTTGGGGCCATTTTGGTTCATCTTGGGTGCAGCCCTGGCTGGGCTCTGGTGCTGCCCAAGGTGCATCCATGGAGGAGATCCTTGGAATCAATCCCTGCTTCATTCTGTGACTCTGCCCAGCCTCTGTCCTAGCTCAGATTCTCAAGGCATCAACCCCAGTGCTGGATCATGGAATGGTGGAATTCTGGTTGGAAGGGACCTCAGAGCCCCTCCAGTGCCACCTCTGCCATGGCAGGGACACCTCCCACTGTCCCCCAGGGGACCCCAATATCCAGCCTGGCCTTGGACACTATCAGGGATCCAGGGACATCTGACAGAGAATCCCYTGGAACTGGTGGGAGCAGGGAGGAGGAATCCTCCAAAGAAGAAAAYAGCAAATCCCCAACCCAGGCACTTCCAGTGGGGACAATGGGAAGGACAAGGAAGAGAGAAATCTCCTCCCCCAGCAGCAGAATTGGTCCCCTGAGCCATCCCAGCTCTGTTGGGCACAATCCACAAAAAGCAGGAAAACCAGGAATTTGGTATTTCCACATTGCCTCAACTTGCACTGAACAGGCCATGGGTGTTTCACAATTTGAAAATGTGGGATCTCAGCAGCTGGAAAATCCCTGTGGAGTCACCACCTGCCAGGACACCCCAACCTGAGCCACATCCCGTGGGACCCCACAGCTGCACACGGAGCCCTTCCATGACTGCTGAGGGTGTCCAGGGGGTCCAGCTGGGATTCTGGGGAAAACCCTTCATGGAAAAGGCTGTCCAGCCCTGGAAAAGGCTGCCCTGGGAGGTTTGAGTCCCCACCCCTGGAGGGATTTCAAAGCCCTGTGGATGTGGCACTTGGGGACATGGGGCAGTGGTGGCCATGGCAGGGCTGGCAATGCTTGGACTCCATGGGCTCAGAGGGATTTTCCAACCTCAGGGATTCTGTGATTCCATCTGAGTCCCAAAATATGGGAGAACTCACATTTTAAGCTGCTTTCCCAGGAACCAATCCAAAGGAATTATTATTATTATTTTTTGGTGGTGTTGTTATTATTCACTACTAATATAATTTTCCAATATTTGGTCAATAATTAGAGGTGGACGTAAAAGAGGGACTCAGCAAGAACATTAAGACCTAAAAGACTCTTTGAAATAATGACCTTAAARATAATGAGCAATTTAGAGCTCGGGCTAATTATTGCTCGAAATGTGGCTGCTCCCTCCCACGCTGACCCGAGGAACCCCATAAAATGCAAATGAGCAGAGTTAAAATCCTGATTAAAAACGGCGCTGCAGGACATGACCCTTTGGAGCCCTTTGGAGATGGATTTGATGCCACAGCRGCTTTAAACCATCCATGAAATCATGAAACTGCGCTGGAAAAGGAAATTATTAAAGCAATAAGAGTGAAAAAAGTCTATTTAAATAAAGTTTTTGTCATCTGACCCCGACTCCAGAAGCAGCGAATCCACAATGGAAAAATTAGAGAACCCACAGGGAGAGGTTTTGTTTTTAAGGAAAACTCCACGTTTTTACAAAGAAAAATCCACATTAGAGACTATAAATGAAGTTGTGAATGATGCAAAGTTTGTCACTGATAACCCTAAAATGCAAAATGGTTTCCTGATAGTTGATAAAAATATGTTAAATTTGGGGGAAGGCTGAAAGAACTGTACCACAAAAAATGAATGAGAGGCAGAACAACCTGGAATTTTACAATAAAATCCATAAAATTAAGAAAGGGATAGCAGGGAACACAAAGCTGGATATAAAGGGGAATTTTCATGTCTGAATCCAATGCAAGGACAATATTTGTAAATAAAATCGAATTCCTTTTCAGGAGCACCAGAATTCCAACTTTTTATCACATTGATCCAAGTATTTTTAGAAGAACTACCAGGAAGGACAACTTCAAATCCAGGAACTGRAGATGTGAGCAGAAATACAGGAAGAAATAACAAATATTGGTCCATTTTTGGGCCACAGGACACTGACAAACCCCTGGGGACACAATCCCAGACAGGGAATTCTGCCTTCCAAGCCCTGCCTGGTTTTTGGAGCTATGTCATTTTATTTTCAGCTGCTTTGGGAATTCTTTCCACTGGAGAAGGAGGGAAAAGTGGATTTAATATTTGGGATCCACTCTAAACTCWTTAACCACTCAAATCAGGAGCGCTTGGTGCCCTGGAGGGTGTCTGGAAGTTTTAGAGGTTTTATTCCGACAGCAGAATGTAAATTGCTGGTAAAAAYTAAGCTGAAAAGGTGGATCTGAGATGAAATTCCAAATCTCTGGAACACGCTGTGGGTTCTCCCAATCCTCCTCCCTGCCAGTCCCAAATTCCTATAAAAACTGGCTGTGAATACATTGGATTTGGGGTGACCAGGGGGATAATCTTGGCCGTTATTAACGAGGCAATTCATTCATGCCGATGATGCTCATTAATCTCCCACCTTAACGAGCCTCATTCCAGCCAAATGCTGGAAATAAACCTCCTGAAGTTCTGCCCAGGAATTCAGCTGGCCAGTGCTGGTTACAGGCAGCGGGTCAGTCACTCACCATCCACTCGGGCAGCTGGAAGGCGCCGGCGCCGCCGTCCCACATCTCCCACGGCGAGTCCCTCCACGCTCACATCTGGGAGCGCACTGGGAATGCACTGGGAATGCACTGGGAATGCACTGGGATGCACCAGGATGCACCAGCCCAGCCCCACAGCTCACAGAGCCCTCAGGGACAGGTGTCCCACACAGAGGTCCCTTCAGGATCCGGCCTCGCGCTCAGGGCACCGATGGGCTCCTCATTCCTGGTCCAAATCCCAAAGCCGGGAAGGGCCCGGATCCAGCCCSTTTTCACAGCCCTGATTTCCCACTGACCCCAGCTCTGCTCGGTGTTTGAGTCAGGAACAACCCRGCTGTGGCATGGAGGATGTGTCATCCATCACCCGCTGACGATCCCAGCCCGGCRTCCCCAAAATTCCAACATTCCCATGAATCCGGCAGTGTTGTCCCACAGGCACACCGGGATTTAGACCTGGAGGCTTCCAGCACTGAGGATTTCCCTGGGCACCACCAAAATTCCTGCAGCCCCAACCCAAAGAGAGCAGGGATGCCTCGAATACTGACCAAAGCTCAGCTCCAGCTCCATCCAGTTCAGAATGAGCTCCACATTCCAAGGGGAATTCTTCTAAAGGATCGATCCAGTTCGGAATGAGCTTCACATTCCAAGGAGAATGCTTCTAAAGGATCGATCTGGTTCAGAATGAGCTCCACATTCCAAGGGGAATTCTTCTAAAGAATGGATCCGGTTCAGAATGAGCTCCACATTCCAAGGAGAATGCTTCTAAAGGATCGATCTGGTTCAGAATGAGCTCCACATTCCAAGGGGATTCTTCTAAAGGATCGATCCAGTTCGGAATGAGCTTCACATTCCAAGGAGAATGCTTCTAAAGGAAGGATCCGGTTCAGAATGAGCTCCACATTCCAAGGGGAATTCTTCTAAAGGATCGATCCAGTTCAGAATGAGCTCCACATTCCAAGGAGAATTCTTCTAAAGAATGGATCCGGTTCAGAATGAGCTCCGCATTCCAAGGGGAATTCTTCTAAAGGATGGATCCGTTCGGTATGAGCTCCACATACCAAGGAGAATTCTTCTGAAGGATCGATCTGGTTCAGAATGAGCTCCACATTCCAGGGGGATTCTTCTATAGGATGGATCCAGCTCGGAGTGAGCTCCAGATTCTGCGGCGAACGCTTTTAAAGGATAAGAGCAGGGACACGGAGCCGCTGGAAGGGCTGCAGCTCCCTCTGCTGATCAGACAGGACAGGAAGGAACATTAGGAAAGGGATCTCCTGCACAATTCCACATCCAGACCGGGATACAAACACAATCCTGCCCCTCTGCGGGATGAAGGCTTGAGTTGAGGTTTCATCTTCACTGAAATTCACTCAAAATTCCACATTTCCATGGAAAAGCTTTCTGAACCCTCTTTGGACTGTTGTCAGTGCCAGAGTGAAGGTGGGGCTGGGAGCATTTCCCCTTCCTCTTCTCCCTTGAAATTCCCGTTCTCTGCTGGGAATGTCTGGGGGTTTGTTATATTTGGGGTGGGAATGTCTGGGGGTTTGTTACATTTGGGGTGGGAATGTCTGGGGGTTTGTTATATTTGGGGTGGTGTTTTCCCACTGCTGGCAGTTCCCCCTTCCAGATGGGAAGAAGCTTCTGGTCACTGCTGCCTTGGGACCGTCCCATTCCCATCTCCATGAACACCAAGGTTAATTTGTGCCAGGAAAAAGGAAATGCGGGATTTGCCCAGCATGGATGTTCCCAGGGAGCCAAAGGATTCCCAGAGCTCTTGCTGTCCTTGCACGCTGGGCATTCTTTCCTCCAAGGAAAACATGGAATCATTGAGGTTGGAAAAGCCTTTGGAGACCATGGAGTCCAGTCCAGCACTGCCAAGGCCACCACTGACCCGGTCCCCAAGTGCACATCCAGGTGGCTTTGAAATTCCTGCAGGGATGGGGACTCCAGCCCTGCCCTGAGCAGCTGTGACAGTGATGGACAAACCTCTCCAGGAAGGAATTTCCCAATATCCAACCTAAACCTTCCCTGGAACTTCTCCAGAGTTCTTTCCATGTGCTCAGTCCTTCAGGAACTGCTCCCTTTCCATGGGGTCAGTCCTTCAGGAACTGCTGCCACCACCTCTGATGGATCCAGCCCCAGCCAGTGGTGGGTCCAATGTGGAGCTTCTCACAGAAGCCACCCCTGTCCCCTGTCCCTGTCCCCATCTCTGTGTCCAGTGCTGGGCGCCCCAGGACAGGAGAGGAACCTGGAGCAAGCCCAGGGCAGGACCACGGTGGTGGCCAAGGGAGAGGAGCACCCCTGGAGAAGCTGGGAATGCTCAGCCTGGAGTGAAGACACCTTGGCACAAGAGGACCTGGACGGTGCCAACACCTGAGGAGAGGGAGGACAAAGCCAGGATCTCCTCAGTGGTGRCCCAGAGTGGGCAAGAGCCAGCAGGGACAAACAGGGACACAAGAAATTCCCGGTTTTCCTGGGAGGGTGACACTGCTCAGGCACAGGGTCACCCCATGGAGGCTCCAWCCTTGGAGAAATCCAACACCTGATGGGATCTGGGCCTGGCCAGCCTGCCCCAGGTGGCYCTGCTGGACCTGATCCCCTGAGATCTTCCTGGGAAGTTTGATCCAACAAAACATTYCAATGTATTAAACCCTGAGTTGTTTCCATTTTCCACTGCAAACCTTTCCAGTTTGGGATAATGTCTCAGATCAGAATTTCAGCACAAGTGGTGTGTTCCCATCGCTTCCCATCTGGGCTCTACAACATTATTTCAGGAAAAAAAAACCAAACTAAAAAATGTGGATGATGAGTATTTAGGCTCCTTTGAAGTTTTAGATGAGATGCAGCTTTAGGTCAGAATGAGGAAATCAGGATTTTCCTCCTTCCCTACCACAATCCCTGAAAACACCAGAACAAAACCTCCCTCTTGCTCCCCAACCTTTAACTCCCTGTGGATGGTGATTTCCAATTCCCTGACTCCAACCAAGCTTTATTATCCAAAAATTCAGGAAATACCAGCAGTGACCTGCTCGGAAAAGCTGCCCCAAGTCCCGGCTCCGGGAAAAGGGAGAACAATTAGGAAAAGCTTTTAAACCCTACTTTGATTAATAAATCAATTAGGGTTGAGTTTCAGAGCAAAGAACAATTCAAAACCTCAGTAAATATAAAAGTCTCAATATCCAGAGGCTGAATGGGATTAAAGCCCTGACAGGAGAACAAGAATTAGGAATTATCACCCAAATCCTCAAAAATACAGGGATTGCCATCCCTGCTGAAAGCCGGGCCCGACTCTGTGACAGAAGGGTGGGATCAAAGGTGGGCTGCTGGAAGAAGGAGGGAATGGGAGAATTCCAGCCCAGAGGCTGCAGGAGCCCCATGTAGGCACGAGGGGGAGTGAGAGCCTGCGGGAAAATCCCAACCTTGTCATGGATGGAGGAAAATGGCAAAAACCAGAGAGGCTTTGAGGAGCAGCCATGATCGGGAGAGAGAGCTGTGGGGAAATCCCAACCTTTTCATGGATGGAGGGAAATGGCAAAAACCAGAGAAGCTTTGAGGAGCAGCCACGATCCAGAGCGAGAGCCTGCGGGAAAATCCCAACCTTGTCATGGATGGAGGGAAACGGCAAAAACCAGAGAGGCTTTGAGGAGCAGCCACGATCGGGAGAGAGAGTCTGCAGGAAAATCCCAACCTTGTCATGGATGGAGGAAAACGGCAAAAAATAAGAGAGGCTTTGAGGAGCAGCCACGATCGGGAGTGAGAGCTGTGGGGAAATCCCAACCTTTTCATAGATGGAGGAAAATGGCAAAAACCAGAAAAGCTTTGAGGAGCAGCCACGATCCAGAGCGAGAGCCTGCGGGAAAATCCCAACCTTGTCATGGATGGAGGAAAATGGCAAAAACCAGAGAGGCTTCGAGGAGCAGCCACGATCGGGAGAGAGAGTCTGCAGGAAAATCCCAACCTTGTCATGGATGGAGGGAAACGGCAAAAAACAAGAGAGGCTTTGAGGAGCAGCCACGATCGGGAGAGCCTGCGGGAAAATCCCAACCTTGTCATGGATGGAATGAAACGGCAAAAACCAGAGAGGCTTTGAGGAGCAGCCACGATTGGAGCGAGAGCTGCGGGGAAATCCCAACCTTGTCATGGATGGAGGGAAATGGCAAAAAACCAGAGAGGCTTTGAGGAGTATCCATGATTGGGCATTTGTAGGAATTTCTTCCACCTGCAGATGCCATGGGCTGCTGGGGAATGGAAGATTGGGAAGGGATTTGGAGCCTGTCCCTGGATGGAAGGTGGGGGCGTTGTCCCCGTTTGGCATCCTGGTGTTCCTGAGCTGCACGTCCCCACCAAGGGTTCCAGCCACAGCTCACCTGGGAGCCCTCCTGCTCCCCCCTTCCCTTGGAATTCCAGAAAATCCAGCACTGCCGAGGCCCCATCTCAAATCCTGGGACCTCACAAGACCTGRAGGGGCTGGAGCGTGCCCAGGGCAGGGAATGGAGCTGGGCTGCAGCACCAGGAGAAAGGTCTGGAGAACTTTGGAGAGAGCCATGGAACTGGGTCACTGGGACAAGAATCAGAGGTGGAAGTTTGGGAGAGAGCTGGGAGCTCTCTTCAGGCTTTGATGTGTGGTGGGAAGATGAAGAGAAGAACTAAAAAATGAAACTCAGTTACAAATCAAGACTTTTGGTTTAAGTGTCCCTGGCTAAGGAGGAGGAGGTTGCGRCCAGAAATGGTGAATTCCATGTTTGGAGAAAACAATGGACACACAGAGCTCAACCAGGTTGAGCAGCCTGGTCTGGTGGGAGGTGGAATTTCTGCTGGAAGCCCACAGAATCCTGGAATGGTTTGGGTGGGAAGGGACCTCAGAGCCCACCCATTGTCACCCCTGCCATGGCAAGGACGGGGTTTGCAAGCTGGAAGGTGTCACCTGGAGCTGGAATGGGACAGGCTTGAAGGTCCCTTCCCACCCAAACCATTCCATGACTCCACAGTTCTCATCCCAGGGAAGCTCTCCAAAACCCAAAAGCTGAGGAGAAAACCCTGCCCTGCTTCACCACCAACCCAGATTTGGGTGTTTGGGATGGAAAAGCCTCTCTGAGATCCCGTGCTCGGAGGAGCGACCTCATGAATTCCCAATTCCCGATTCCAGGTGTCCCTGCTGGAAACCAAACCTCTCCCTGAGCAGCTCAGTGACACCGGGGACTGTCCCCACAGCCAGGGGGAAGGGGTGGCTCCAGCTCCCAGATARATGGAAATGGAGTTAATGAGCAGAGCTTTAATCAGTGGAGCTTGGTGTAATGAGGAGCCCTGGATCAGGGAATGACAGCCCAGCRCCCCCTGAGCTGCCTCTTTCCCATGGGAATGAAGTTATGGGGTCTCAGAGGGGAGGGAAAAACCCTTCAAATCCCAGATTAAGGACTGGGGACACAAACCCACCTTTTCCCTCGGGTTTGCTGTCATTCAGGAATGCTGGAGCAGAGGAGATCCATGGGAAGGATCAGAACAGCTGGAACACGGAGAAGAAACCCATCCTTTCATTAATACTGCTCATAAATTTGCACTAAGCCAGGCCTTGTTAAGCCAGGCTTAATTCCCGTGGGTGGTGGATAAAAACAAACCCAGCCAAAATCCCAAGGGTTCATCTCCAGTTTATTCCAAGGCTTCATCTCCAGTTTATTCCAAGGGTTCAGCCCCTGTGCATCCAGGAGTTCTCAGAGCACTTTTTCCAGGCAAATCCTGGAAAAATTCCTCACAGATTTTACTCCAACCCCCACCCCAGCTCCTTCCCCAACCCTTCARGGAGTTCCTGAATCCCTTGGAGACTTCCATGGATGTTCCCAGCTGAGGGACRTGAGGTTTTTCTTTCCCAAGGGCAAAACTCCAAACTGGAACAATCTCAACCCTTTTCACCCTCGGGGAGYCCCCATTCTGTCATCCCCTGGCTTATTTTGGGTTTTAAACCCCAAATTTCAAAAGTTTCACCCCCCTGACATGGAGTCCAGGGTGCTCCAACCTTTCCTTGGATATTCCAGGGATGCAGGGGCAGCCCCAGCTGCTCTGGCAATYCCAGCYCAGCCAGGAATTCCCAATTCCCAAGATCCCATCCATGGCTGCCCTCTGGCAGTGGRAKCCATTCCCTGTGTCCTGTCCCTCCAGGCCTTGTAATCAGGACTGTTCTGAAATTCATCCATGGTTTTAAMATTTMTTTTTGTATTTTAAACCAATTTAAATCAGGATTGGATCCTTCCCATTCCTTGTGACTTACACAAATCTCTGTTTTTAAGATCCAAATCACTTGGTGCTTGCAGAAATGACAAATAATTCAATTTACCTCCCCCTTCCTGTGCTGAAGCAAAGCTCAAAGCCAACCTAGGCTGGCGGTTTTTACACTGGGAATGTCTTTTTGCCATTAAGGACAAAATAGCCATTAAGGACAAAATATTCCAGCATGGGAATCAGCCCTGGGAATGAAGAATGGAATTTTACAGATCCTCATGACTTTCCCCTGCACCAAGAGGAAAAGGAGAGASCACAGATAAAATATGAAATACAAACTCAGCTATTAATTTGGAATTATTGAGGGGGAATAAAACCAAGCTCAGAGAGGGAGGGGAGGAATGACTGGGAATCCTGTGTTTTGCCCAGGTTAATTCCTGAGCAGAATGGAGTCTGACAAGCTCAATTAAGAGCCGTTAATTTGGGGGTTTTAATCACTCAGCAGCCAGAGGCTGTGCCAGACCCCAGAGCTGGGAGAGCCCAAAATGCTCCTGGGAGCACAGAGAGCCTGGAAAAGCTGTGAATGTTCGTTTTCCCGAGCTCCAAGGGATTCCCAAAGTCAGGAATGTTCCACCTGGTTTCCTCCTCTCCTTATCCCAAGTGCTGGCACTGAGCTCTGGTGATGCCCAAACCCATCCAAAACTGAGTTTCCTTGACTGTCTCAAAACAGGATTTTGGGAAAAAGTGAATTATTTGAATATTCAGATTTATTTTCAAATAGCTGGATTGCTTTGGAGGACAAATCTGCCCCAGCTTTCACCCAAATTTGGAGTGATTTTCCATTTTAACCTGAAGATGGTTTGGGTGGGAAGGGACCAAAGCTCATCCCATTGCCCCCTGCCATGGGTGGGGAAATTCCCCTATCCCAGGGTGCTCCAAACCCATTCCAGCCTGGCCTTGGGCACTTCCAGGGATGGAAAATCCACAAGCCCTCTCCTTTCTGGGAAAGGAACCCTGCAGCACATTCCCACACATTTACAGGGATTTATAGGGATTTTCCATCCCATTTCCTTGCTCCCCTTCCCACCTGTGGCAGCAAAGCCTGGGATTTAYTCCCATCCCGACCTCCTCTCCTGCTGAGTTGGGAAAACACGGAGCAACCCACRCTTATTTTAACCAAACCCTAGCAGGGACACACTGAAACTCGAGGATAAAGGATAAAATCCAAGGAATTTATCCTTGGAATTATGCAGGAGCCATCCTGGAGGGCTCCAACGGGATTAATAAACGCAGCCTGCTAAACCCAAAAGGAATGAGAGAGGCAGGTGAATCAATTAAGGCTCTTTCATGTGTATTAAAAGATCAAGGAGGACGTGAAAATCCGTGAGAGAGCCTTAAAACGAGCCTAATGAGGGATTACTAACGAGCCTCCCCCTGGAAGCCCTGACAGCTCCCAAGGAAAAGCTGAGTTGTTCCCTCCCACGCCCGGGAATGGGATCCACGGGGGTGACAGGAGCGTGGAACACGTGAAACTGGCTCTTTATGGACTGAGCATTCCAAAAGAGGCACCGAATTATGTGAATTATGTCAATTATATCGGAATTACGTTGGAATTATTTCRGGCAGAACCTGCTCCCAGCCTTGCTGGAAGGCCGGAGCAGGAATCTCAGGGATCAATAACAAGGACTGTGCACCCAGAGCTTCCAGCAGTACTTGGTGTCCTTTTCCAGCKTTCCTGGATCCCGTGGTCCCACTCCAATCTGGTTTCCTCCCATCTGCTCTGCTCACCCATCCCCCCTTTGGGTACTAATAGACAATAATTAGGGGGAAAAAACCACTCTGAAAACCAAGCAGGTGCTCCACGCTCAGTCCTCCAYCAAAAAATCACTGCTCAAAGCTGAATGCAGCATTTTTCTCACTGTAACACACTGAGCTTACCACCATTCCCTTGGATTTATGGAAAAGATGCTAAAATCTCCATTTTTTTGGGGATGCAAACAGCCCAAAGTGCTGATGCCACCACCTCAAACAACTCCAGGGGAAGTTCCCAGCTCCACCAGTCTGCCCAGTGAAGGATTTTTGGGTGTTGCCAACCTGATTTAGCCAAAATTAACTAAAATCATTATTAGCTGACCAGGCAGGTCCCAGCGGGGGCAGAAGGAATCTGGAGATCYCTGAGGAGTTTTGGGAGACAACGCCAGCCCCCGCTGGAATGTGCAGGGTTTATAAAAAGCAGGGGTTGGGAACAGCACGTATGAACAGGGATAATTAACACGCATTAATTAACACAGCATTAGTCACATTCTGCTGGAGAAGGGGCTGAGAGAGGGAATATCTTGGAAAAATCCATCCCAGCTGCTGTTTTATCTGGGAATCCTCTGGGGTCTTTTTAAAAAGAAAAGGGTTTTATGGGCTGGGTTCTTGTCTTTACGAATAAAAGGATTTTTGGGACTTGCACGTTGCCCAAAYCTGCTTCATTTGCAGGATTTTGGAAGGCAGGGATTTGTCATCCACGAAATGGGTGACTCAGGAGCAGCAGAATAACGTAAAGGATCTGCTTGGGATAAATGGGGATGGGAGGGATCACGGAATGGKTTGGGTGGGAAGGGACCTCAGAGCCCCTCTGGTGCCACCCCTGCCATGGCAGGGACACCTCCCACTGTCCCAGGCTGCTCCAGCCCCAGGGTAAAACCTTGGGCATTGCAGGGATCAGGGGCAGCCCCAGCTGCTCTGGGAATCCCTTCCCCAAATCCCA